>LFYR01000988.1:107666-187731 GCA_001185155.1 Zostera marina | reverse complement strand
CGGGGAATGCTCGACACAACAGTGCTTTGTCAGTGGTTTGCGGCTTCAGAACATTGAGGTAGAGGTTGACGTGATCTTTTGGATCACCCGAACCATCATACGACTCTATTCTGGGTACCCGCCAGGTTGGTGGAAAGGCCACCTTCAAAAGGTCCTCTTCGAAAGGAGCGTTTTTGACTCTTAGGAACTCGATCGGACTGCTGACAACTAGATTGTCGGCCAGCTTCCGACGGAGGTCCTCCACGAATCGTGTTGTAAGAGTCCTCTTAGTGCGACTTTTACTGAGTCCAGCTCTTGATTTTTCTGGTTCTGGACCTTTTTTCTCCGCAGTCGGAGAATTGTGAGAAGCCGATTCACCCGCTCTCTCACGGGCGATGGTTCTCTGACTCCTCGCTTTCTCGAGGTTGCTAACTCTTTTTTCCATGTTATCCATGAAGTTAATCAACCTCGCTTCTAGAGCGAGAGAGATGGATGCCCGAGGGGGCAAATCAGTTTGAGCATCCTCGAACCTCTCAACTTGTATGTTTTGCTGAGGATGCTCAGTGTGTGCCCCATCGGGTGCCACTGAGGATTTGCCTTTGTTCCTCAGATGGTAATCGTGCTTTTGTCTTTCAGAAGCCATAGATGACAAAAGCGAATTCCAACCGAAGCACGGGTATTGATCGAGCTAACTCGAAAGAAACCAAGTGGAGTCAGCGACTCAGTAGGTGGAGTCGGCGACTAGCCTTAGGTTTTTTTACTTTTGAGCTGAACCGAGGCCCGAGAGAAAAAACCAGGTGGAGTCGACGATTCACAAGGTGGAGTCGACGATTCACAAGGTGGAGTCGGCGATTCACAAGGTGGAATCGATGACACACGATGGTGGAATCGGGGACTGCTTTAGGTAGCTTTTCTTTCGAGTCTGGTCGTGGACAACACTCTTAGCTAGCAGATTAACCCGCAATCGGAGACTCACTAGGTGGAGTCAACGATTGCCTGTGGAAATCGAGCTGAACTTTGCGAATAAAATTTCGCGATTACGATGGGATATCGTAGTTCGATAGTCCCACAGACGGCGGCAGCTGATGAAACACGAAATCTGCTACCAATAGACTCGCGGGGTCGCGAGGAGGGCCGGAGGCTTTGGAGTCCACGACGTGCGCTCTACGTCAAATACCTACAAAAGTGGAGAAGAGTCGGCGACTCAGGTGTGGAAGTCGGCGACTCGGGCTCCTTAGTTCTCTGGTTGGGTGTGTGCCAAGTGGGAATGACCTGCAAGTAGAGGACCCCCAATGACCCCTTTTATAGGGTCCTGGGGAACGTTTCCCAATTCATTAGCGTGGGGCCCACTCCATTATGGTGCCCAATTAAGAGTGCCATAATAACGTGGGCCCTCCCAAGTAACGGCTGGGAATCGGCGACTCAGGTATGGGAGTCGCCGATTCAGAGGTGTGGTCGCCGACTCCCCATGAGCCAAGTTGGCAGTCTACCAGAACTGACCACGAGGCCTAGAGTCGACGATTCACCCCTGGAGTCGGCTACTTGGTAGTCCCATTCGGCGATTCCCAGGTGTTTCCTTGAGTACTTGACGTAGACACTTCCTCCGCATTTGTGGCATAAAGCGACGGCACCCTAGTCCTTGTTGAAGGGCGTTGTTGGGAGTGACTGACGTAATCAGTCATGTCTCACCAGTATTGTTGCGCATCATAGAAGTGATCGATTGACGGTGTCATGTGATGAGACACTCCTGAATCCAAGCACCACATGTCATCCACAACCTCATTCATATTCAGATTGGATGAAGAATCCATCAACGATCCCGCAACATATGCAAAATTCACTCTTTCACTGCATAAACGGGTAGAATGCCCTGATTTATTACAAATTTGACAAACAAGTGAAGAATTTACCAATTGGGGTGGAGGTCCCCCAAACTGAGATGATGTATGCTGTCCATGACCACGATTTCCATAGTTCCCATGATTACTATGATTTCCATAGCCTCTCCACGATTTCCACCAAAATTAAAGCCACGATTTCCACCAAAACCTCCAGCTGCAATCAGTCCGTAAAGGGGGGATGTCCATGGATGAATACATCTCCAAAATCACGGTGATCAAGGATGCGCTCGCCGCCACCGGAGAAAAACTGAAAGAGAAGGAGGTCATATTGATCGCGCTCGGAGGTTTGAGTGACGAGTACGAGGCCTTTGTGACTTCTCTCACCACGTGATATAATCCAAATCTAATATTCTTGGAACTTGGAGAACTTCTCATGGATCAGGACTTACGGATGAGTGCTCGGAACGGGTCACGCGTTGTCGAGTCCGGCGAGATACACGTTACGACAAAGACTGGTTCGGGGTCAAAGTTCGAGTTCCGATGTCAAATCTGCTCACGCAAGGGCCATGGGGGCGGTAGATTGTTACAATCTTCTCAATATAACTAAATTTCCATCAAGTCATAATCGCACCTTGTCGCCAAGAGGACCTAACGGAAATAAGCCCGGATTGGTGAATGCCATAACTCATCACTCATCGGAACCCATGACGATGTGGTACCCAGACTCAGGAGCTACATCACATATCACGAATTCTGAAGAAAACATCCAGTACCCACGGCCTTATACCGGTAAAGACAACATATATACTGTCGACGGGACTCCACTTCAAATTACAAAATCTGGTCGAACTGTGGCCATTAATACTGAATGCTTCTTCGTGACTCATTACTTGTGCCCTCTGCTACAAGAAATTTAATTTCGGTGAATCGGTTATGTCAAGATAATAACGTTTTTGTTTGTTTTGATGCGTAGAGAGTATGAATCCAGGATTTGGCTACTAAAACGATTATACTAGAGGGGGGAGTTCGTGATGGGTTATACGAACTTCCGATGAAGACAAAATCAAGTGGAGGCTCGGTGAATTCGTGTGAAAAATTATTCCATTTTCTATGGCATTGTCGCCTAGGACATTTGAACTCAACATATATGTCTACTCTTGAGAAACAAGGTGTAATAAAATCAATTTCTAAACCTTCAATTCTTTGTAATTCTTGTCAATTGGGTAAATCGCACGCTCTTTCTCACCCCTCTCGTAAATCGTCTTACAAGCCTTTGGATCTCGTGTTCTGTGATATATGGGGACCGGTTCCGGTAACTTCATTTCAAGGCTACCACTACTATATCAATTTTGTCGATGCTAGTAGTAACTTCAATTGGGTTTTTCTAATGATTCGCAAAACAGACATTTATAATTTTTTTGAAGAATTCAGGTGCTGGGCTGAACGTCAGTGCGTGAGAAATTTTTTGGCCTTAAAGTCCGATAATGCTAAAGAATTTCTGAAGCTGGGTAGACGTTTGGCAGAATTGGGAATTTCGCATCGACTATCTGCGCCATATTCACATCAGCAAATGGGCCTCGTAGAACATCAGCATCGATACTTTGATCGACACAACGGTGACTACTTCGCCATGCCAATATCCCGAATCAATTTTGGGATATTGTAGGATATCTATACAATCGGAATCCTACATCATTGCTGAATAACAAGTCACCACTAGAAGTCCTTCTCGGAAAGCAATTAGAGTACAAACGATTCAAAGTGTTTGGATGTTCCTGTTACCTGTGTCTGCAGCCTTATCGCAACAAGTTAGACGTAAAATCCGCACAATGCATTTTTCTCGGTTATTCAATGGCGCAGGATTGCTATCTATGCTTGGAGCCGGAGAGCCGGAAAATTTATGCATCAAGGGACGTCGTACGTATTCAACGAAGAGGACTTTACGGTTAATCAGAAATACTTTGGGGAGTGAAGTAAAAATATAAAACAAAATCAGGTTGGGTTAAAGCAGGATGATCCGGTTATAAAAAGAAAATTGGGAGTTATTGAATCAAATGATATAAATTTGGCTAACCCGAGAAGTAACGAAATTTCGGATAATCAGATGATCAATTCCAACTCGGATGAACCATAGACTTTTCAACCAAATTTGGGGAACCCGAGAATTGACGAAGATTCGGGTAGCCAGATATATGAACGATATTAATATGGGCAAACAAAGTCCGGTAGAATCAACAACAGTTCTTGATTCAATCAACTATGACCATGATGAAGAAAGTTTAGCCGATGATGATCAATCCGATGAAGAAGATAGTATTCAAGAAATTCCGATGAGTCGCACTTCAACGATGGTGACAAGAGGATCGATTGGGATATTTAAACCCAATCCAAAATACGCATTATCGATAGCGGCTACTGAAATCTCGGTTCCAAAATCGGCTAAATACGTGCAATGTTGATTCCACAATGGAAAGAAGCAATGGCAAGTGAATTCAAAGCACTTCAAGAGAATGGGACATGAAGTCTTGTTCCAAGGAATACAGAGGACAATGTCATTAATACAAAATGGGTTTTTAAAATAAAAACTAATTAACAAAGATGGCTCAATCGAGAAATTCAAAGCAAAGTTACTGGCAAACAGTATGCGACAGATTCATGGTTCGGACTACATGGACACATTCAGTCCAGTAGTACGTCCTCTATCGATTAGGCTAGTATTATTGTTGGCAGTCACGAAAGGATGGAAGATGCACCAACTAGACGTTTCAAACGCCTTCCTCGATCCACGGGAAATTGAAAGAAAGAATAGTAGTCTTTCAACCAGTTGGTTTCATCGATGCCAATAAACCAGATCACGTCTGTCTTCTTCACAGATCATTGTATGGTTTAAAGAAATCGCGGAGATGTTGGTTCCAAAGATTGAGTAATTTCCTCGTCTCAGTAGGATTCAAAGAATCGACTATCGATCCCTCAATGTTTATTCTTCATCAAAGTGAATTTGTGGCCTACCTATTCGTGTACGTCGACGATATAGCTCTATTACCATGCCAAATCTAAGAGTCTGAAAAGTATAAAATGAGGTTAATAACATAGGAGTTTAATAGGAGGCAAATGATAGCATTAATATTTGGATAAGTGTCAAAAGTACCCACCTAAGATGGCTTGGTGGTCAAAACTAACCACCGAGTCTAGGTCTTAGGTGGTTAGGGGTTGTTAGGAAATAATTTTTCCTAATATGCTCTCATTAGTTAATACCCGTTGTTATGACCCTTACCCGGTAACCCGTTACGATGACCCTTCTTTCATCGGAGAATCTATCTGGATCGAATCTATCACCGGCGGTGAAGCCCTGGAACTGTAGAAACACTAGAAGAAAACAGGGCTACGCCCACGGGATTAGTCACGGCCAGTGAAAGCTGTTTTTTTAAAAAAGTTACCCGATTACCGATTACCAACATTAGCCACGGAAAATAGCCGTGGCTAAATTAAATGGCCGTGGAAAATCATTTCCGTGGCCAAAAATCAGTAGCCACCAGACCTACAACCACGGATTTTGCCATTTAGCCAGTGAACTTGGCCATGGCTGTTTCCCTGTTTTCTTGTATAAGATTTTCAATGACATATTTAGTTTTTAATTAATTACAAATATAATAAACCCTAATTAACAAGATATAGAAATATATGAGTTAGAGCTACATGAATAAATTAATTAAACTCATATAGATAAAAATGACTTCATATATGATTAAACTAGAATGAGATTGATATTATTTCCATCAAACAAATCTCTACTATTAATCAAGTTAATTAAAGCTTGTATTTAATTATGCACACCTATTACTTGTATTAACTCTTGTGTCAAGTTGATCAATGACTTATAGGTTAATCAACAAGGTGTGAAAGCTACAACTATTCATTCAAACTTCAAATGGACCCAAGATGTAGAAAATATGTAGAAGTGCAATCATGATAAATTCCAAGAGCACATCCAAGTAATTAACTACAAAGATCTTGGAATCAATGCTACACAAAATCCTAGTTGAAGAATTCAAATTGGAGGAGCACAAAACGTGCGGAGGTTCACTCGCCCAAAATGTTACATAATCATGACATTGGATTTAATGTTATACAATCTCCCAAGATAGAATCTAATCATGACTTTAGAGTTAATTCTACACAATCTCCCAAGATCAAGTTCAAATTGAAGTGAAGCTCCATGTCTCTCCAACGTCTATAATCAAGCTCTTCGTCCTACGAGTTTTGAAGATGAAGAATTTACCTCCATGCCATCAACGTCTACTATATAAAGAGGTGCACACCCAAGAGTTAAAGCCATCACTTACCATCTTTGATAAAGCTCTCCTTGGATCAAAGCTCTACTCTTTCTCTCTTGCTCTTGCTCAAGCTCTAGCTCTCGTTTAAGCTTTGTGTGGGAGTTGATCTCAAGGTTGTGTGCTTAGTTCTTCAACTTTTTCTTCTTCCCCTCTTGTACGTTGAGAGTGTGTTAGAAGAAAAGCTCTACATCTTGTAAGTGGTCCAAGTGTTGTGAGAAGTTTGTCTCAATACCAACACTTGTAAGGTTCTACAAGTTCAACCATAAAACTCGGTGTGGTTCTATAGAATTTTTAGGAAAACTCTTAGGTTGAATCTGCCTTAAAGGTTCAAGGGTTTTTAAGAGTTTCTTAATAGTCTTAGAGGGTTCACAAGCGTTTAGCCTTAAAGTTTGGCAGAGGTTTTTTAGAGTTCCTGAATACTCTTAGTTGGTTCACAAACGTTTAGCCTTAAAGCTTGGCAGAGGTTTTTAAGAGTTCCTGAATACTCTTAAGTGGTTCACAAGCATTTAGTCTTAAAGCTTGGCAGAGATTTCGCCATTACCTTCAGGCTAGTGATCTCCGTGTTTCATCGGAACTGGATTAGCCCTTGTTTGGGTGAACCAGTATAAAAATCTCTGTCTCTTTTTATTTCTCGCTTTTTTATTTTAAAGTAATAATAAGATAAAAAGAAACTAAAAAGAGATCCCTCATCCAGTTATCTGATCATAGATTGAGATTGACTATTTTCTTGCAGATCCTCATCCAGTTATCTGATCGTTGACTGAGGTTATTTCCAGTTAAATATATATCCAGTTATCTGGTCACTTATATTTACATGTTTTAACTTATTTTAAAACACGTGCTTATATCACAACTTAGTACTCATATACTGCAGTTGTCTATAAAGTGCAATCTTATAAGTTGACTCAGTATTCATATACTGTAGTAAACTTATAAAGAACATACATCCTTTATATATATATCCTTGTGTTTAACTTGTATTCTCAGGTATTCCGCACATCTTCTGAGAAATCACGAAAAGAGGCTATTACCTCCCCTAAGCCTCTGATCCAGATCCAACAAGTGGTATCAGAGCCAAGTAGGTTATCAACAGCTTCACATCTGTTTCTAACATGGCACAAGAAGAACAAGGATATCAGTAATTCGCATCAAACAAACCTCCTATCTTCGTTGCACAGTGAGATATGGAGAGTTACCAATGAAGAATATGAGTCTCCAACCACAAAGGAAGATGAATGGACTACTCTCGATAAACAAACATGGAGATTCAATGCAAGAGCAATGAATGCACTATATGGAGCATTGGATGAATCAGAGTATAGTTCCATCTGGGTTTTTGACATAGCTCATGACATCTGGAGACAACTAAAGACCATTCATGAAGGTACATCTCATGTAAAGGAAAACAAGCTTCTTCATGCTCATAGAGAATATGAAAACTTGACAATGAAGGAAGGAGAGACCATCGTTGAAATTAACAAGAGGTTCATCAATATTATTAATGATCTAGCTGGTCTGGGAGAACCTGTAAGTGAGAAGAATCATGTTGGAAAAATTCTAAGAAGCCTTCCTAACAAGTATGACTCGAAGAGAGATGCTATCCAAGAAGCTCATGACCTAAACAAACTTCGTGTAGTAGAGCTGATCGGAAATCTAATGGCATACGTGCAAATGAAGTTCATACCTAAAGAAAAGCAAAAAGAAGAAAAACAAAGTCTAGCTCTTCAAGCAGCTTCGGAAAACCACAGTGAATCTGATGAGGATGAACTTGCACTTATCACAGCCAAGCTCTACAGACTGATCAAGAAAAGAAAAGAGTCCAGAGCAGGCAACTCACATCACAAGTCAGATCAATATCAAGAAGCATACAAACTTAAAGAGATCATATACTACAAGTGTAATAGGACTGGACATGTACGATCAAACTGTCCTAGTACCAGAGATGCTGCTCATCAAGTAAGTTGGTCTGACTCTGATGAAGACTCTGAGGTTGCTGAATGTCTGATAGCCAACTACTCAGACACCCAGGTTAGGATTTACGATCATCAAAAGTTAGAAACTTCTTATCTAGAACTAGCAGCCAAGTATAAAATAGAAAGAAAACTAGTTAAAACATTAAATTACATTCAAGACTCTAGTATTCAAGAATTAGAAAAACTTAAGATTGAAATTACTACCCTAACAAAAAATCTGAACTCTAGGAAAAAAATAGTAGAGCAACTTAAAGAGCAAAACCTGATCCTTCTAGATCATTCTGAATCTATGGAAGAACTTCATCTAGAAGAAATCAAAGAACTAAAATGCAAACTAGATAAAAAGGAAAGCACAATTAAAACGCTCAAGGAACAAAACCTTATTCTCATAGATTTAGCAGAACAAGTGGAAGAACCCACTTCTACAAATCTAGATCAAATAGAAAGCTTAACGAATACAAATCTAGATTTAAAAACAAACTTAGAATCATTAACAAAAAAACTAGCTATATATGAAAAGGGAATTCTAGAAAATAAAGATAAAGAAAAAAACTTTTACTTGAAAGAGAAGATATATTAACAGACAATAAATCACAAACATCTCATATAAAAAAGTTAGAAAAGAAAATAAGTAAATATAAACAAGATATCTCAAGATTCACTCATAGCTCAAAAATCCAACACCGGACTAGGAAAGTCAGGCTTAGGATTCGGTCATGAATTCCCTTCCCCATGTACGCCTGTAACATATAATAAATATTTCGTACGAGAATCCACACATGTAGATAATCAAAACATCTCTGATAAATTAAGTGTCAAAAAAGTATGGATGTCTAAGGAAAAACTACAACATTTTAAAACTATTTCTGTTAATCATTTAGGACCCAAATATGTTTGGGTACCAAAAAATATGTTTTCATCCACAGGTCAATCAAAAGTCCAAATGGCTATTCGATAGTGGATGCACCCGACACATGACTAGAAACAAAAGCCTATTAAGAGATTAGTGTCAGTTCCCAAAGGGAAAACTGTCATCTTTGCAGATGACAAAACAGGTACCATAATAGGTAAAGGTACAGTAGGTAGTGTAAATAATCCTTTTCTTAGAAATGTATATTTAGTAGAAGGACTAAAACACAATCTAATCAGCATAAGTCACTTATGTGACATAGGTTGTGTGGTCAAATTCGGAAAACATTTGTGTACCATTAAAAATTCCGAAAATAGAATTATTGCAAAAGAAAATAGAGAACATAATGCATATTCTATCACTTTTGATCATACTACCTCATCTCATGAACATTGCATGATAGCAGCCAGTAATGAGAAAATCCTATGGCACAAAAGATTGGGTCATACTAGTTACTCCAAACTGAGCATGTTATCAAAAGAAGATCTTGTTAGAGGACTACCTATGATTGCGTATGATCAAGATAGTTTTTGCAACTCCTGCCAAAAAGGAAAGCAGCATAAAGCATCCTTCAAATCTATCTTGGAAGTAACCACATCCCGACCACTTGAACTTCTACACATGGACCTCTTTGGACCAACTCAAACTCAAAGTGTAGGTAGGAGGGAAGAGATATGCATATGTAATCATAGATAATTATACAAGATATATGTGGGTATTCTTCTTAAGAAATAAGAATGAAGCCTTTTGTGAATTCTCATCATTTTGCACAAGAGTGCAAAATGAAAAAGATCTTTCTATCATAAAAATCCGGAGTGATCACAGTGGAGAATTCGAAAATACTGAATTCAAAGAATTCTGCAAAACCCACGGTTTCAAACATGAGTTCTCATTTCCTCAAGCTCCTCCCCAAAATGGAGTGGTTGAGAGAAAGAACCGAACTCTACAAGAGATGGTAAGAACTATGTTAAATGAACATGATACATCTCACATCTTTTTGACTGAGGCAGTTAATACTGCTTGTTATATTTTGAACAGAGTTCTAATTAGACGAATTCTGAACAAAACCCCATATGAGCTTTGTAAAGTCAGAAAATCCAAAGTTGATTTCTTCAAAATATTCGACAGTAAATGCTTTGTCCTAAGGACTCGAGGATCACAAGATAAATTCGCTCCAAAGTCTGATGAAGGAATGTTTCTGAGATACTCAGAACGAAGCAAAGCATACAAGATTTTCATCAAAGAATCTCAAACTGTGATCGAATCACTTCATGTAAACTATGATGAATATCCAAAGGATAATCTAATATCCTCCTCTGGCTTAAAAGAATATCAGGAGGAGACACCTGTACTGACAGATCAGACTCCATCTCCTGAAGACCCACAAACAGGTCACCCAAGTAGAACCTTAAAAAATCCACATTCTGAAGAACAAATCATAGGAGATAGAAATGCTGGGGTTCGAACAAGATCATCCACTCAAAGCTATATGACTTTTGGATGTTTTGTATCTCAGATAGAACCTAAGAAAGTGGATGAGGCATTAACAGACAACTATTGGGTCATTGCCATGCAAGACGAACTAAATCAGTTCACCCGCAGGGATGTTTGGGATTTGGTTCCAAGACCCAAAGACTGCTCAATTATAGGGACAAGATGGGTCTTTAGGAACAAGGTTGATGAAAATGGAATCATCACCAGGAACAAAGCCAGGTTAGTGGCTCAAGGTTATAATCAACAAGAAGGAATTGATTATGACGAAACCTTTGCCCCGGTAGCAAGATTAGAATCAATAAGAATACTTCTCTCATATGCATGCTATAAGAACTTTACTTTGTATCAAATGGATGTTAAAAGTGCATTCCTAAACAGTGAAGTAAAGGAAGAAGTCTATGTAAAGCAACCACCCGGCTTTGAAGACTCTGAATTCCCCGATTACGTGTACAAACTAAAAAGGGCACTATATGGGTTGAAACAAGCCCCTAGAGCTTGGTATCAGAGGTTAAAGAACTTTCTACTCTCTCAGAACTTTAAGATGGATAGTATTGATAATATACTATTCATAAAAAGTATTGACACAGATATTTTATTAATCCAAATCTATGTTGATGACATAATTTTTGGATCTACCAATAAAAACTTGTGCAAAGAATTCTCAACCTTAATGGAAAAAGAATTCGAAATGAGCATGATGAGAGAATTGAACTACTTTATGGGTCTTCAAGTCAAACAAATAGAAAAGGGTATTTTTGTAAGTCAAACAAAATATGTCAAAGACTTGGTCAAAAAAGTTGGCTTTGATAGCTCCAAAGCATCTAACACTCATATTTGGTACAAACCCAGAGGGCAAAGAGGTAGATAACAAAAAGTACCGAGGAATGATCGGATCTTTACTGTATCTCACAGCAAGTAGACCTGACATTATATTTGCAGTCTGCTTATGTACAAGATATCAGTCAAACCCTAAAGAATCACACCTCAAAGTTGTAAAAAGAATAATTAGATATATTAAAGGAACACTTAACTTAGGACTATTCTATCCAAAAGGAAGTGACTTTTCTTTAACAGCTTACTGTGATGCTGAATTTGGCGGTTGTCAGATCGACAGAAAAAGCACTTGTGGTACTTGTTTCCTATTAGGGAATGCTTTAGTGTCGTGGTCATGCAAAAAGCAGAACAACATTCCTCTGTCCACTATAGAAGCTGAATATATGGTTGCATCTAGTGCATGTGCTCAAATCCTTTGGATGAAGCAAACCTTAAAAGATTATGACACTACTTTAGGAGCGATCCCTTTAAAATGTGACAACAAAAGTGCAATATGTCTATCGAAAAATACTGTGTTGCATACTAGGTCAAAACATATAGATGTTCGATATCACTTTTTAAGGGATCATGTAGAGAAGAAGAATATTATACTTGAATACATATCAACTGATGGACAGCTAGTCGACATTTTCACAAAACTCTTGGATTTGGAGCACTTTTCAAAAATCAGAAATATTCTGGGGATCTGTGATACAGATGAAGTCGACTGACTTGCTGTTTACCAAAGGTATGATTTACAATTTATGTCTTCGTATTTAAGCCATTTATCTCATATTGCTTGCTTACTATAGACAAATTAATTTAGAAGTTGGTAGAAGAGCTCATTAATAGCTCATACCAAGTTACATAATTCCTCTCCATTTATATCCAATGGATAACATGTCTAGTTAAATTTTTTTAAGTAATTGATGCATCTTAAATGATCAACCACCAACGGCAATGATTTCATTTTCATTTATGACGTGCAAAACCACACAAGGCAAATGGAATTACTCCCACATCGGGTATGAGAGCAATCATGACTATCTGACACGCGTCTAGATCAGGCGGATTCCGCGATCTTCTCCCACCAATGGGCAGCCGGAAGATTAACTCTTGTCATTTCGGCACCTGCGCAAGAAAATAAATGGTTAAGCATTAAAAACTCAACTACCATTGTATAGAAACCCTAAAACAAGTTCTATTTTTGCTAGTTCCTTCTCTTCATCAATCTTCTCATCTTCTTCCACCTTGCAAACATGATGAAGAAAGAAGATGAACCTTCCCTGATGAGAGATATGTATGAAACTCTGAGTGATCTCACGACACTACTGGATGTAGAAGAACCTCAGTTAGCATACATTCCTGCTCAAATCCTTCCTCCAAAGAAGGGAAAAAGTCCATCCAGAGCTGTTGCATTCAAAGGAAATCCAAGTTTCAGGTCTTCCAAGACTGAGGAAGTCTTCAAAACTATTCATGAAGCCAAGCTTTCTTTGGAAGAACCAACAGACTTCGCAGCCCTGAACAACAAAGTGTTAGAAGAGCTCCTCAACTTCAATGGACTTATAGAGTACATGGAAGACATTAAGCAAGAAGAAATCTTTGACAAAGAGGTAAGTCAGTTCTATGCTAACATGGTTTATTCAGTGAACAACCATCTACCTCTCATATCATCTCGAGTAAACAATATCGAGCTGAGCATTTCCAAAGAACTGCTTGCTAGATGGAGTCTTCTACCAAGCAATGATGCATACATTCATATTGCTAAAGATCTTAGTGATCTTCCTTTCATCTGTACTGTTGAACAGTTATGGTTGACCCTCACAAGAAGATTCAACCCAAGTGAGACTAACAAGATTTATCTCAAAGATCTCATAGGAGTAGCATCAGTTCTGATAAAGCTCATCGATAACTGTCTATATCCAATGTCTACCTCTACTACTGAGCCATCCATAATGATCGCTCAAGTTGCTACCTTCTGTATTCTCAAGCGAATCAAAGTAGACTGGGTTGGTTTAGTTATGTACAACATGGCTACGGTTACCATGATACCAGATAGAACCAGACACTACCCTCGCTTGATCTCCAAGATTCTTGGTAAGTACCATTTAAATCTGTCTTTGTGTAGGAGATCTAAGATCTGTCCTTTTCAACATTTCACATCAGCATCTTTTAAACACAAGTTGCTAAATCAATTCCATGACTCGGACAAAGAAGAGATTGAGGTCATTCGAGTTGAGATAACTGATATGAAGCACATCTTAAATGCTCACATCGACATGGCCCTACTAAACACAGACACGATCATGATCCTCAAAGGGTTGCATGCCTACATAGATGATTTTGATCTAGAAGTGGTTAGGCAAATCAACGCTATGAACCAAAATTTCAGAGAGCTGGAGAACCAAGTAAAGATGAATGAAGCCTGGGTAAGGGTAATACATGCAAAAATGAAGAATCTCAAGATTAGCCAGGAACTGATCTTAGAGAAGTTTGGATCACGTCCTGATGGCAGTCAATCCCAGTAGTTGTGGTTTCATATCTGTCTTTTATTTTTATTCTGCCTAAAACAATATCCATTATATTTGAATGCTTGTTTATTCTTAGGAGATCTTCACCATTTTGATTAAAAAATCTCTTTCGATAAGAGATAATCAAGTGAAGATCATAAATATTTGTGCTTAATCTAGACTCGCTTAAGCATCTTGATACTCTTTCAGTATTTATTTTATACTATATTTAAGCTTCATTCGATATATCAGATTTTTATTGCTTAAGTTATGATGCATGCTTTAAATGTCTATGTGATTAATACATGCAACTATCATTTAATATTTGTACTTTTTGGCATAAAACACACGATAAAAGTTGCATGTTGCATCTTAAACCCCATGATTTCATTGAACAATACTCATAAAAATTCATTTAGAAAATGGAGGGGTTTCACTGCAAAAATCACAAACATGCATATTGAGATAATTAAATGTTCATTTAGTCCATTGCACTTAACTCACATTTTTTGGACTAATACTTATATCTCAATAAGTCCAAGTTATTCTTGAAAAAATACATACATATTGCTTGGATTAAGAAAATGCATAAAAAGATTCTCAAGTCATTCATATAAATTCATGCATATTTTTAAATTGACTATGAGAACTCTAGGTCATTCATATAAAACTCATTATCTTTAAATGACCAATTTTGAATATATGCTTAATGAATATATTATGATCCAATATGGGCAAACTTTTGTTTTAAAATTATTTTGGCCCATATTATATATGACTTTGTATAATAACTATAAATATCTATCAAAGTCAAAGAAACTGGGTTAAAGTCAAAATTCAGAACACCCCTTTGTCAATTGCAGGGGGAGAAAGACTCAGGTATGATATAACCTTAGTCTGTATTTGTTCTAACCTTGGTATATGTCTTATCTAGATCTCATTTGCATATACTCATAAAAGCTTCAGACAAGGTAAAATTTTCAAATTACTTTATGAGTGCAATATTTACGAAATATAGGGGGAGCTAGATAAGGAAAAGATAAGATATACCAAAACATTGAAATTAGGGTTTGAAATTCCTCAACAACAAATATGCCATTAACAAAGGGAGGCAATGTAGAAATAAGATTCTCAATGACATATTTAGTTGTTAATTAATTTGAAATATAATCAATCCTAATTAACAAGATATAGAAATATGAGTTAGAGCTACATGAATAAATCAATTAAACTCATATAGATAAAATTGACTTGATATATGATTAAACTAGAATGAGATCAATATTATTTCCATCGAATAAATCTCTACTATTAATCAAGTTAATTAATTGAAGATTGTATTTAATTATGCACACCTATTACTTGTATTAACTTTTGTGTCAAGTTGATCGATGTCTTATAGGTTAATCAACAAGGTGTGAAAGCTACAACTATTCATTCAAGTTTCAAATGGACCCAAGATGTAGAAAATGTAGAAGTGCAATCATGATAAATTCCAAGAGCACATCCAAGTAATTAACTACAAAGATCTTGGAATCAATGCTACACAAAATCCTAGTTGAAGAATTCAAATTGGAGGAGCACAAAACGTGTGGAGGTTCACTCTTCCAAAATGTTACATAATCATAACATTGGATTTAATGTTACACAATCTCCCAAGATAGAATCTAATCATGACTTTGGAGTTAATGCTACACAATCTCCCAAGATCAAGCTCAAATTGAAGTGAAGCTCTATGTCTCTCCAACGTCTATAATCAAGCTCTTCTTCCTACGAGTTTTGAAGATGAAGAATTTACCTCCATGCTATCAACGTCTATTATATAAAAAGGTGCACACCCAAGAGTTAAAGCTATCACTTGCCATCTTTGCTAAAGCTCTCCTTGGATTAAAGCTCTACCCTTTCTCTCTTGCTCAAGATCTAGCTCTCGTTCAAGCTTTGTGTGGGAGTTGCTCTCAAGGTTGTGTGCTTAGTTCTTCAACTTCTTCTTCTTCCTCTCTTGTACGTTGAGAGTGTGTTAGAAGAAAAGCTCTACATCTTGTAAGTGGTCCAAGTGTTGTGTGAGGTTTATCTTAATACCAACACTTGAAAGGTTCTACGAGTTCAACCATAAAACTCGGTGTGGTTCTATAGAGTTTCCATGAAAACTCTTAGGTTGAATCTGCCTTAAAGGTTCAAGGGTTTTTAAGAGTTCTTTAATACTTGGTGAGACATACCTGATTACGTCAGTCACTCCCAGCAACGCCCTTCAACAAGGACTAGGGTTCCGTCGCTTTACGCCGGACCCCCGGAAGGCATCCACAGTACGGAGCAAGTGTCTACTTCAAATACTCAAGGCAATACCTGGGAATCGCCGACAGGGACTACCAAGTCGTCGATTCCAGGGGTGCATCGCCGACTCCAGACAGGGCACTCGGGTCTGGTAGACCGAGAACCTGACCATAAGGGAGTCGGCGACTCCACCTCTGAATCGACGACTCCTATACCTGAGTCGCCGACTCCCAGGCGTTACTTGGGAGGGTCCACGTCATTATGGCACCCTTAATTGGGCATCATAATGGAGTGGGCCCCACGCTAATGAATGGAGAAACGTCCCCAGGACCATATAAAAGGGGTCCTTGGGGGTCCTCCATTCCCAGATCATTCACACTTGACACACACCACACCAGAGCAAACTAAGGAGCCCGAGTCCCTTCCTCTTCTGCAGGTATTTGACTTATAGCGCGCGTCGTGGACTCCAAAGCCTCCGGCCCTCCTCGTAACACCGCGTGCCCACTGGTAGCAGATTTCGTGCTTCATCAATACTCTTAGAGGGTTCACAAGCGTTTAGCCTTAAAGCTTGACAGAGGTTTTTAAGAGTTCCTGAATACTCTTAGTTGGTTCACAAGCGTTTAACCTTAAATCTTGGCAGAGGTTTTTAAGAGTTCCTGAATACTCTTAGGTGGTTCATAAGCGTTTAGCCTTAAAGATTGACAGAGGTTTCACCATTAACTTCAGGCTAGTGATCTTTATGTTTCATCGAAACTGGATTAGCCCTTGTTTGGGTGAACCAGTATAAAAATCTCTGTCTCTTTTTATTTCTCGCTTCTTTATTTTAAAGTAATAACAAGATAAAAAGAAACTAAAAAGAGATCCCTCATCCAGTTATCTGGTCATAGATTGAGGTTGACTATTTTCTTGCAGATCCTCATCCAGTTATCTGGTCATTGACTGAGGTTATTTCCAGTTAAATATATATCCACTTATCTGGTCACTTATATTTACATGTTTTAACTTATTTTAAAACAAGTTCTTATATCACAACTTAGTACTCATATACTGCAGTTGTCTATAAAGTGCAATCTTATAAGTTGACTTAGTGTTCATTACAAAGAACAAACATCATTTATATATATATCCTTGTGTTTAACTTGTATTCTTAGGTATTCCGCACATCTTCTGAAAAATCACGAAAAGAGACTACTACCCCGCCTAAGCCTCTGATCCAGATCCAACAGGAACGACGATTCGTATACCGATGGGAATACTAGCGTTCCCTTTGTAACTGTATATTCGTCAATCAGTTGAGGTTACTCACAACCAGCAGCAGCTCATTCCGCTTCAAATCCAGTCCTGGACCACAACTCCGAGTGTGCGTCCTCAAAGCTATCCTCCACTATATATTCAGAAGAGATCAAGAGTGGCCGGTAATACCTGATTTTATCATTGTGGTAAGGAGGCAGAAACCACCTTTGATGCAGTTTACCCCTCTTTTGCTTCGGTCACTTCTGGAATGTGTGCGGGTTATCGACAATGATCCGGATCTCGCAGCGAATTACCTAATTAGGATCAGAGAATCCACTTCCGATTATGGTGATCCGACGGAGCGCATGGCGTTTTATTTCGCCAAAGCTCTCTACTCCTGTGTTTCCGAACACCACCAGCTCTGTTCCACTTCGTACAACTCTTTAACCTCACTGTTGCCAGAGGAGTTAACTCTATGCTACAAAGATGTCAACGCATCCTGTGGGGTGAACGAAAGTCGAATAGATGTTTTCTGATCTCGTCGGAGCTAGTAGCATCGATACAATCTTCTTCCTGTGTCGGAGCTAGTAGCATCGGTACAATCCTCTTCCCGTATCGGAGCCAGTAGCATCGGTATGGGTTGGAGGAGGGAGGGGGAGGACGATGGGTAGTTTTTCTCACAAAAAATCTCTCCGTTTTCTTTTTAATGACAATGACACATCTTCGAAAATTTAAATTAATTGTAAAGGTAAAATGGTCAAAAATATATAAGTAGTTATTTTTAACTTCATAGCAATCTTACGTTGGTACATTTGACAATTTTCCTTAATATTTAATAGACATCAAGTAATAGAAAGGTACATGAAAATATGTAAAGAAAATGATTGAACTCACAACCGTCCTTATAAAAGGCATGTATGCAGAAGAAATCAAAACACAAAGAAAAACATATTTTTAATTAGCAGTAGGTTTTGCCATAACAGTCTTCATAGCTTGAGAATATGTCTTGTGCTGGTAAGTGAGAGTTGACTCCAATAAATCCCAAAGAGAAGTCTTTGGATTCCAACCAAGTTGTTTATTGATGATAGTCATGTCTGGAATTCTTTTATCACTGTCATCATAACCTTCACCATAGAACTCTTGTGCAGTTACATCAATGGTCGGAACATCCAACATCTTCTCTCCCGACACCTTACCGTAAATCTTTGCCATCATCTCGGCAAGTTGTCGAACGGTAACTTCATTGTTGGGGTTGCCCACATTAAAGATATGGCCATTTGCTCGTTTGGGATTTTCGATCATTAGAAGAACTGCTTCGATGGCATCTTTGATGTAGATAAAAGTTCTTTGAGACTCTCCACCGTCTACAAGTTTAAGAGGCTCCCCACGCAGAAGGTTATCGCTGAAACAAGCCAAAACCCTTGGAACTCCCTCACCATCAATTCCAGGAATAAAATCCATTCTTGGTCCGATCCAGTTGTAAGGTCTCACAATCGAAAATTCAAGACCATTTTCGGCTCCTTCCGCTGATAATTAATTATAAGTTGGTCGCGATCGTCAAAATATATAAGATTATAAAAAGAAAAGATAATTAATGTTGGATCAAAGAAAAATAAAATACCGTAGACAAGTCTTTCAATGAGTTGTTTTGCACATGCATAAGACCACCTCTGCTTGTCGATAGAACCAAATATGCATGGTGACTCATCTTCTTTCAAGACGAAAAATGCAGGATCTTGTCGTAGAGGATGGTCCTTGGGCAGAAAACTTCCAATAGTCTTTCCATATACCTCACAAGTTGAGAAGTGAATGAGACGTTTTTTATTCTCTGTACAATACTTAACTACTGGAAGTGCATCGATGAAATTACTGTAGATTGTATCAAGCGGCCGTGTGTTATAATCTGCTGGTGTGCATATTGCAGCAAGATTGATCACCAAGTCTGACATCTTGATAAGTCCTTCAAGACGGGAGTCATTCTTGATGTTCAGACGGTGGAACTGGATCCTTCCGTCCCATGGTTGCTTCTTGTTTTCACTAGACTCTAGGAGATGAGCGATCTTGTCATTGTAGACGTCTACGGCAAGAACAATGTGTGGAGTTTCAAACAACAGCTTCTCACAAAGATGAGATCCAATGAATCCTCCTGCTCCTATCATGCAGATCGTCATTGCTGCTATTGGCTTCCCATCCAAATCAACTCTAGAAGCCATTCTCCTTGAGAATGTGTGTTTGTATGTTTTGGTTGTGTTTTTATTTTTGAGACTATCATGTCTTATATAGTCGGAGTAAGCCTTAATTCTAAGAATTTTTTTGAACGTTTGTGCACGACGTAGTATCTTGTGATCATGTTGTTAGTTGCATCATATTTATTGAAAATGAAATGATTTAAACACATTAAACAATATACATAGTGAAAAGAAAATGGAAAAGAAAAAAGAAATATTAGTTTTATTTATAATGGTGAAAGATAATGGGAATATATATATAGGGCAGGTTTTCTATGTGTCGAATTTTAATGTGTTAAAATACGTCAAAAAATCATAACCATTAGATCGACATTTCGTCGTACATGAGTTAGTGTCTTTTGTTGTATCGTGTATATATATATAAATCATGGGATTATAGAATGTTAAAAATGGGTATTTTAAAACATGAGATCACTACAAGAAATAAAACATTGTATGACGGACTTGTGATGACGGATTTCCGTCATCATAAGTGATCACTGACGGATTTCCGTCATCATTAGACCGTCAGGATAACCTCATCATATCTGCCATTGATAATCGTCATCTATTATTCGACCTCATTTTCTACTAAAAAAATAATAGATGGCAAAAATCCGCCATTGAATCTTAAAAAAATCGCGAGAACTGAACATTATATGTGGCGGAAATCCACCATATATGTATCAATCGATTGATGGAATTTTTTTTAATATTAATTTGAGATGGATGGATTTATGACAGTTGACAATTAGGGGTGAGAACGGGGCGGGTCGCCCCGGTTCCACCTGGTTCCACCCCGTTTCCCCGGTTGATAATTGTAAGTATTATGGACACATCAGAAAAGATTACTACCATATTGTGGGGTTTCCAAATGACAAGAACAAAGAGAGTTCCAAGAAAGGAAACAAGTTTAAAAAATCTAAGATTGAGTCTGCAAATCAAGCCTCATCCTCAAACTCTGTCATTCCAGAAATGTCTAGTGAAGAAATCTTGATGCTCAAGGACTTCTTGAAAAACAATGGTATGAGTTATTTTTCTAGTACTTTAAATTTTAAAATAAATCATTTATACATTGTAATAGATCTAAAAACAGAATGGATCATAGATACTGGAGCTTCCCAACATATGACTGGGAATCTTCAGATCTTTGATAAACCACCAACTGAAAATGGTAAGCATTTTGTCACTATTCTAAGTAGTGAGATATGTAGGACTAAGTCCACAGGAAAAATAACACTTTCCAAAGATATAGTCCTACAAGATGTCTTGTACATACTACAATTCAAAGTAAACTTAATTTCAGTTAACAAATTGACTCTGGACAGCAATTTAAAAATATTGTCTGATGATAAAAATTGCCATTTTCAGGGAAGCAACACTACAAGAAAACAGACCTTTAGGGACGGATTTAGCGACGGATTCTGGCCGTCCCTAAATCTGAAGAAGGATTTCATGGAAATTTCAAGATGCTAGGGACGGCTTGCAAAAGCCGTCTCTAATTCTGATTTTTCGTTAATGGTTGGCGACGGCTCTCCGGTGAACCGTCGCCGACCTTGAAAATTAGAGACGACTTTTTACTAAGCCGTCCCTAAATATTTTGATAATTTTTTAGGGGGAAATAACTAGGGACGGCCTATGAAAAAACCGTCCCTAGAAGGATAAAGTAGAGACGGCTTATGAAAAAACTGTCCCTAAATGGATAATTATTTTTAACCACAGCAATTTTAGAAAATAAAGTTTAAATTAAAACCTAAAGAAACAAAATTTATAAAACAAAATTAAATAAAATGTAATTTACCCAACCTTAAATCCCTAAACCCAAACCCAACCTTAAATCCCAAATTTATAAACCCCAACCCCTCCATCTCTCTCCCGAATCAGATTTTCTTACGACTCCTCCATCCCTTCCGATTTCTCCAAGCATTTCGTTCTGGCAGCGGCGACTTCTTCATCTTCCGGCGAGCACGTCTTCTTCATCTTCCGACGAGGGCAGTGAGCACGACAGTCCTCCGGTGAGTTCTACTTCATCACTTTTTTAATTTTCCAACTTCGAATGTGACCCATTTCTCTGTTTCAATTTATCATCGTTTTATTTTCATAGGAATTTGACCCATATTTTTCATAGGAAATTGACTCATTTTTTCATTTATCATTTTTCATCTATTTCATCTCTGTTTCATTTTTTCTATTTCTGTTTCATTTAGCATGTCGAATAGTATCCTAGTTATGGAATAGGTTATTCATTTCTGTTTAATTTCATGTTATTCATTTATCATGTTTAATTTCTGTTTCTGTTTCATTGATATGGAAATCGTATAATAGAGAGAGGCAGCAATAAACCTTTAGACATTAATCTTTCTAACCATGTTCACATGGAACTTGATTTGATGCTCTATGAAATCAGAAGATAATTATTGCTAAAAGATCCTTCTTAGAAGGTTAACCGGTTTTAAGTTGCTCAAAGAGATGTGTAAAGCTTACAAAATTACTATATAGCGAAACAAACTGTATATTGATCATCTCTAACTTGTAGAAAATGGTTCCATTTTGAAGACCTCTTCCAGGATTATAATATGGATGCATGCCTACCTACCTCTCTATATAGAGTAGCATCTTCCACAACTATATGAATTATGTATGGGATGCATAATTTGCAAAGATTTCATTATTTTTCTCATCCAAATCACTCTTATTGATCAAAATTTATTCCTGAAATAATAATTCAGCAATATTTTTGAATGTTAATTGCATCCCATGTAAGATCTCAGCAGTCAACCCATCAAGCACCATCTCTAGCTATCACCATATATCATCATCCAAACTTTTATAACTTGCAGCAGTAGAGAATATCTTAGACCCTTAAATTTTTGTAAATATTCCTTCATTGATAAATCTGTTGTCTTCTTCATTAATAGAACCATCTTGCAATTCCAAACTCACAGGTGTTGGTGCTAAACAAGCTTATACAAGGGAAACTTGATATTCATTTCACCAAACTCACAGGTTTATTCCAAACTCCACGAAAAATTCGAAGTACGTAATTTCTGATTTTAACTATCATTTTAGTTTATTAATCTAATTTTTTTAAATGCATTATTTAATTATTGTTTAGTTAATTTTTTGAATGTATAATTTAAATAAATTGTTTGATATTTAAAATAGCATAATGGGAAGGAGAGAAAAACAGATACCGCGCACACCTCCATTTCCAGTACGTGTTCCGGAAGTGCGCCCTCAAGTTCCAGCCGTACCTGCAACAATACTGGTTTTACCTCCATTTCAGCCAGATCTAGTGCATGTGCCACGGGCGGTAGGTCCATCGAGCTCTCTTTATCCGCCAATCGTAATGAAAGTGAAGCAACCATCTAGGAGGCCCCCGATGATGGATCATCCACTGAGGTTCTTTGGTCCTCGACGAGACAAAAGAGCACCGGCTACGGGAGGTGTGAAATATCCACCTGATTTTCAATATTCCTGCGGTTTGAATTGTTCAGACGGGAATGCCACCATGCACGGTCCTTCCTTTGACTGCGAAACCGAATCTTCCCCGGTTTCTGAAGTTTCGATTACGTCTAACTATCCGAACACTATAGTAATTTCTAGCGACGATAAATCCGTCGAAGACAGCGATGCGATGAGTGTTAATGATAATTATAGTTAATCGAACAATAATTTAGTAAACTTATGTGAAATTTTTGTTGTTGGTAACTATGAATTTTGTTTTAGTTGAATGAAATATTTTTATTATATATTGAATGAAATTCTTTATTTAGGTTGGCTAAATTATAGTGGAATTGAAATTACAATAAGGTTATGGCAAAATTTAGATTGCCATTAATTAAAATTATGTCGTTTATGTGCATTCAAAAATTAAACACGTATTTTCTATTTTTTTTGTAGAATGATCGACGAAGATCGAAGTTGAATGTACAAGAGATTAGATAATAAGAGACAAATCACCGACTCATTTGTTGAGGGTGTCCGTGAATTTTTGAATTTTGCCTTCACCAATTCTAGCTCCATTGGTGAAAGAGGACTGATTAAATGTCCTTGTGGTCAATGTTGTTACTTGAGTAAGCAAGATCAAGATACGATGGGAGTTCATCTTTACAGATTCGGTTTCATGAGTGGCTATACACGAATTGGGATAAACATGGTGAACCAAAAAAGAAACCATGTGTTGAAGTTTGCATCACCACTCATGATGTTGACATGGCCGAGAATACTAATCCATTTGTTGACATGGTCCATGATGCAAGTAGGCCAATTGATTTGCATGATGAAGAACCGAATATTAAAGCTCAAAAATTTTACGATCTTCTGAATTCTGGTCATGAAAAAGTATACGAGGGTTGTAAAACATCGATTTTGGAGATCTTAACCGAATTGATGTATCTTAAATCAACGTATGGACTTTCTGTGGAAGGCTATGATATATTAATGAAGACTATTCAGAAGGTGTTACCAAAACCGAATAAGCTTCCAGATACATTTTACAAGGCAAAACCAAATCGATGATATCCCACTGAGCAGTCATGGATTTACCGAAGAATCGAACAATGATAGTAATAATGATAGTGAATATAGTTGTGATGATAATGATAGTACTGATAATAATGATTCATCTAGTGACAATGAAATGAGTTTTTAATTTAATTGTAAGTCTATTTTATTATATTTCTATTATTTTCATATTATTATACTTCTATTATCGTGTTTAATTTATGTTTTTATTTTTCAGATATGGTACGTGGAAGAACCGCACGGGGACGTACTTTTAGAGGACGAGGACAACCTGACAATGATGAGGTTGTTTCAAGGATTACAACAAGAACATTTTCGAAGGGAATTCCTCAACCTTCGAAACCACTTCAAGACCAGATACTGGTTTGCGGGTAAGTATTTTTAAATTAAATATATTTATTTTTAAGATATTAATAACTTCAACCTATATAGATCATTCCCAAACAGAATCCGAAAATAAATCGGATGTATAATGAAACCAAACATTCCTGACGATGAGATTTATTGGGCTGAATGGAGTGAGGAGAACAAGACTCTAGTCTGAAATAAATTTATGTTAATCTTTAAATTTGGTCTACTTTTTTTTTCATTTTTCAAATTAGTTAAAAATATTAACAACTTATTTTTCGATTTTAGACATTTTTCACTTTCGAAGATAACGATTATGCTCAAAACGTGTTCGATAAATATTTGACAATGAACTATCCTAAATGGATGAATAAAACCCGGGAACATGCGAAGAAGCTAGCATGTGTGGGTACTCTAGATGACAGTTGCAAGAACTTTCCTCCCGGATACCTGCGAAAGAACCAATGGGAAGGAATGATGACGAAGTTCTTGTCAAGCGAATTTCAAGAAAAATCCAAGAAGAATTCTGAAAACTGTACAAGCAATGAAGGATACATTGTATATAAAGGAGGATCAGCATCCGTTGAAACTAACACTCAATCATTGGTAAAATTATTAAATATCTAATTTGTTCACTTTTTATTTCAACTAATTCATTTTTTCATGATACAGAGTTTGAAACTCGGTCGTCCAGCTTTATTTACAGAATCTTTTATGGCCACGCATTATCCGATAAACGATAGAGGCAAGACTCTAATGGTACGTATTTAAGGCTACAGGAGGCAAAACAAAGGGCCGTATTCTCGGATTGAGACCGGGGGACGATTCATTGATGCCAAAACAATCCAAGGCTAAATTGAATCGCCAAACAAGAGAAGAAATAGAAAAGAAGAAAAAAGAAGAATTCGATAATCGAGTTCAAGAAGCCGTTAACATGCAATTAGAGACGGTCGTTAGCCAGAGATTAGATTCGGCCGTTAACCAGAGATTCGAGACGGTTAACCAACAAATGACGGCCTTGATACAAAAACAGAAAGACTTGTTAGACGAAATCGCTACTCTAAAAGTAAGTTATTCAATACTCACTAAAATTCTTATTATAAATATTTAGTTACTCGTTTTAAATTATTTTATTATTTTATAAAAGGGAAACACAAGTACGAGCACAAGCCAAGCGATCGTTCTAAGTACGAATCCTTCTCTAGATCTTCAAGGTTTATTAAAAAACAATTAATTTTATTAATTTACTTCGAATATATTATGAATAAAAATTTGAATGAATGTAATTTTGAATAAACGCCTATTTTGAATGAATATGTTTGAATGAATGAATGTATTTGTCAATGATTGTGTAATTTTAGGTAGAGAATGGATGTGTAAGTCTCCTAGAGAGCACCTATTAGTTTCGGCTAAAATTTTTTGTCGAACTTAATATTTAGCGACGGCTTAGAGACGGCCAGTTGAAACAGAAAGTTAAAAAAAATAATTGGCGACGGTCTAGGGACGGTTTAGGGAAAATTTGGGCGTCAAACAATTAGCGACGGCTTAGGGACGGCTTGGTCATAACCTTACCTGAAAAATCCAAGAAGAATTCTGAAAACCGTACAAGCAATGAAGGATACATCGTATATAAAGGAGGATTGGCATCTGTTGAAACTAACACTCAATCATTGGTAAAATTATTACATATCTAATTTGTTCACTTTTTATTTCAACTAATTCATTTTTTTCATGATACAGAGTTTGAAACTCGGTCGTCCAGCTTCATTTACAGAATCTTTTATGATCACGCATTATCCGATAAACGATAGAGGCAAGACTCTAATGGTACGTATTTAAATATTAATATTTTGTAATTTCTTTTTTTTTCATCACTAATTCATTTATTTATTGTTTATAATAGTCGGATTACGAAACGTACAAAAAAGAAATTATGGATAAACAACAAATAATAGATGAAGACGAGGATGAGGATGAGGAGTCAACAGACGAAGAAGACATGTCGACGCAAGGATCGACTTCCTACAGGCGAAAAAAGGCGCTATTCACTAATGACAGTCTGGAAACTTGGATTAAGGCTACAGGAGGCAAAACAAAGGGCCGTATTCTCGGATTGAGACCGGGGGACGATTCATTGATGCCAAAGCAATCCAAGGCTAAATTGAATCGCCAAACAAGAGAAGAAATAGAAAAGAAGAAAAAAGAAGAATTCGATAATCGAGTTCAAGAAGCCGTTAACATGCAATTAGAGACGGTCGTTAGCCAGAGATTAGATTCGGCCGTTAACCAGAGATTCGAGACGGTTAACCAACAAATGACGGCCTTGATACAAAAACAGAAAGACTTGTTAGACGAAATCGCTACTCTGAAAGTAAGTTATTCAATACTCACTAAAATTCTTATTATAAACATTTAGTTAATCATTTTAAATTATTTTATTATTTTTTAAAAGGGAAACACAAGTACGAGCACAAGCCAAACGATCGTTCCAAGTAAGAATCCTCTTTTAGATCTTCAAATTTTAATAAAAAACAATTAGTTTTATTAATGTACTTCGAATGTATTATGAATAAAAATTTGAATGAATGTAATTTTGAATAAACGTCTATTTTGAATGAACGTCTATTTTGAATGAATGTGTTTGAATGAATGAATGTATTTGTGAATGATTGTCTATTTTTAGGTAGAGAATGGATGTGTAAGGCTCCTAGAGAGCACCCATTAGTTTCGGCTAAAAAATTTTGTCGAACTCAATATTTAGCGACGGCCAGTTGAAACAGAAAGTTAAAAAAAAAAATTGGCGACGGCCTAGGGACGGTTTAGGGAAAATTTGGACGCCAAACAATTAGCGACGGCTTAGAGACGGCTTGGTCATAACCTTACCTGAATTTTAATTAGGGACGATCAGAATCCGTCCCTACTTATTAGGGACAGATATAAAGGCCGTCCCTAAAAAATCAGCGAGACGACTTTTAGCGAAGGATTAGCGACGATCAAAATCCGTCGCGAATCATAAATTAGCGACGGTTTTTGATGATTTGCGACGGATTCTGGCCATCGTTAAAAGTCAGTAATCTGGTAGTGCAAGTCAGGGAGAGTGATTGGGAAAGGTAGGAGCCAAGATGGGCTCTACATATACAACTCTAATCCCCCTGGTTTTGCATATACAACCCTAGACTCTAGAACTTGGCATAACAGACTTGGACATATCTCCAATGAGAAGCTTGTTATGTTAATTAAAAATCAGCAAATAGAGTGTATAATGAAAAGTTTACTATGTACTTCAAATAAAAATGTAAAACATTCCATTTTAGATGATTGTAATAAAGGTTTTTTTTCAAATAAAAATTGTGATGTTTGTCCATTATCCAAGCAAAGCAAATTCAAATATACAAAAAGTACTACAATAAGTGAAAACTTATTTGATTTAATTCATATAGACATTTGGGGAAAATTCCCAATTACCGCTCATGATGGTTTCAAGTATTTTTTAACTATTGTAGAGGACTTGAGTAGAACAACTTGGATTTTTTTAATAAAAGATAAATCCATTGCTTATGATTGTATAATAAAATTCATAATCAAAGTTAAAAACTTCTTTTCTAAAAATATAAAAATAATAATAAGGAGTGATAATGATGGAGAATTTAAGTCAAATAAATTGAAAGATATGCTTGAAAACTTTGGTATTTTACACCAAGTCACATATCCTGACAACCCTCGACAAAATGCAAGGATTGAGAGAAAAGATAAGTGCCTACTAAATATAACTAGGTTCCTACATATACAAGCAAATATCCCCCTAAAATATTGGGGAGAATGCATATTGGCTGCCACATATATAATAAATAGAATCTCATCTAAAATTCTAGAAAATAAAACTCCTTTTGAAATTCTATATAAACAAAAACCGAAGTACAATTTTTTAAGAACTTTTGGTTGTCTATGCTATGCAACATCACATAATAGAAAACACAAGTTCTCTTCAAAAACTTTTAAAGGAATATTCATGGGATATCCTCCCAACATAAAAGGATATTTGATACTTTGTCTAGAAGATGAAAAATTTTATATAAGTAGGGATGTTGTCTTTAGAGAGGATATTTTTCCTTTTAGCCAAACTACATTTAAGATTGGCCAAAACAAAACAGAAAATTAATATCTTTTCACTACAAAAGATATTTAATGAAATAATGGAAGAACATCATCCTAGGGCAGATTGTTTTGAAACCTTCAAAACACCCAAAAACAAGCATTATGATGAAATTCTGGACAGACCAGATATAACTGAAAATAACCAGTCTGGTCAATCTAGAATTGCTCCAAGAAATCAAAATTCAGACATGCCAGGTATAGCTGAAAATAATCAGTCTGGCCAGCCTGATATCATACCAGAAAATCAATATTCAGACATGCCAGATATAGCTGAAAATGATAAGCCTGACCAGTCTGAAATTATAACAGAAAATCAATCCAAAGTTGCTCTGGATAGGCCAGAAACAACTGAAAATAACCAACCTAGAACAACATCAGAAAAACAATCACTTTCTGACAGAATTGGCAATAACCAATCTGAGATAATACAAAACTTCACATATGACTCAGAAACTCAAAGTCATAATGAAGAAGTTCAGTCCAAACTGATCATATAGGAAATAATCATAAAAACCAAAATAAAGAGTTAAATTCAGATAAAAATACTGAAAATAACACAATACAAAATGAAAACATAAGACATACAAGGTTGGGCAGGGTTATAACCAAACCCAAACATTTTAGTGATTTTCATATGGATGATGAATCACCAAAGAAAATCAAATAGCCCATGAGCAACTATGTGTCATATCATAAAGTAAATGACAAACATAAAGATTTTCTCAAACAAATTACTAAAAACATTGAACCAAAAAACTTTCAATGAAGCATCCACTAACCCAAAATGGGTAGAAGCTATGAAAAAATAGATGGAGGCCCTCGCCTCAAACAACACTTGGGTCATAACTGAAATTCCAAAAGGAAGAAAACCAGTAGGGTCCAAGTGGATATACAAAATTAAATATAAACCAAATGGAGAAATTGAAAGATACAAGGCAAGACTAGTAGCAAAGAGGTTCTCTCAAAAGGAGGGTTTTGATTTCTATAAAACCTTTGCACCAGTTGCAAAAATGACAACAGTAAGAATTCTTATTGCTCTTGCAGCTCATAAAAGGTGGAACCTATATCAAATAGATGTTAACAATGCCTTCCTTCATGGAGATCTCCATGAGGAAGTGTATCTAAAACCACCTCAAGGATTACTCCAAGAAAGAGATAAAAGAGTATGCAAGCTCAGTAAATCACTATATGGCCTTAAACAGGCTTTTAGGAACTGGTTTGAAAAATTAAGAACCACACTCCTAGAAATAGGTTTTGCACAAACCAAATCAGACTATTCCCTCTTCATAAGAGAAAAGAATGAGAACATAATTTACTTAGTTGTATATGTAGATGATATAATCATCACAGACAACAATGAACTAGAAATAGGATTTTTAAAAATACAATTAGAAAATAAATTTAAACTAAAAGATCTTGAAAAATTAAGCTATTTTTTAGGAATTGAAGTATCATACTCCAATGAAGGGATTCTTTTGTCCCAAAGGAGATATGCCTTATAAATACTTGAAGAAAGTGGCATTTCAGGTGCAAAAGAATCTAAAATACCTATGGAAAGGAATGTAGATCTCAAAAGTGAGTCTAAACAAATTCAAGATCCAACATTCTATAGGAAACTAGTTGGAAAGCTAATATACCTCAATATTACTAGACCTGACTTAAGCTATGCAGTCCACTGGCTTAGTCAATTCATGAGTGAACCAAGGGAAGTTCACTTAAAGGCTTTATTCAAAGTACTGAGATATCTAAAAGGAGCCCTAGGACAGGGCATCATTTATAAGAAAAATCAGGATTTAAGTATCCATGCATATTGTGATTCTGATTCGGTTGGCTGCCAATTAAGCAGGAAATCTGTAAATGGTTTTTGCATCCTAAATGGGAACTCTATAATATCTTGGAAATCTAAGAAATAAGCAATAATATCAAGATTCTCTTGTGAGGCTGAATATAGAGCAATAGCTCAAACAACATGTGAGGTGATATGGATTCATCAACTAATCAAAGAAATGAATTTTAAAATAAACAGTAGAACAACACTATATTGTGATAACAAATCAGAAATTAATCTAGCTAATAACCCTGTTTTCCATGAGAGAACAAAATATATATAGATTGATTGTCACTTCATTAGAGAATTAATCACCCAAGGAGTGGTTTGCCTAAAACAAATTGGAACAAAATTCCAATTAACAGACATGTTCACTAAACCCATGGGTAAACTTGAGATTACATCATCCTCTGTCAAGCTTGGAGTAATAAATATTTACTCCAGAGCTTGAGGAGGGAGTAAAAGAGTAATCAGATTAATTAAAACTGTTTTATACTGAACTGGACCAACATCTAAATAAATATAATATAAGGTTATGTTGGTTTTAAATAAGAAAAGAAACTGCAAGGTCAAAGGGATAAAGTTCACCACTTATGAAGGCAGACGAGAATTATAAAGAAACATGAGGACGAGGCTGCAACTTTACCCACTTAAATAAAGCATTCGGGCAAACGAACTACTATCCATTTATTGATCCGTTTAGATAGATAGTTAGTTAAATCAGTAGTTAGTTAATTAGTTAATAGAAAGATTAGCTATTAATACTCAATTGTAATGACCATTGTTTAATACCAAGGTTTTTTAGGCGACCATGCGGTCATGCGATGGCCATGACCGCATGGCCGCCTAGGCGCTTCAGGCGACGCCTAGGCGGTCGCCTGAAAATAGGGTAAATTTTGCAAATTTACCCTGAATTTATATATATTTGCTAAAAAATATGGGTAAATTCAGAAACATTTAAAAAAATATATACATAAATTTTAAAACCTGAAATTCCTAATACAAAGTAATAGACCTATTAATCTAAAATTTAAAATGTAAATACATAGATTATAAGACTTCTATGAATTTAGGGTTAGAAAGGTGCAAGAAACAAGAAAGAAAAGAGGTTAGGGTTTTTTAAAACCTTCAACCTCTTATTTAAATGACTTAAGTCATTTAAATGGGCCTTAAATGGGTGGTTGAGCCTTATATTTAAATTAAAAATAAAAATAAAACAGACCTATTGCGTTAGGCGGGTCAGAGACCCGGACCCGCCTAACCCGCTCCAGTGCATGAAGGCAAACGCCTACATGCGCTGGAGTGCATGGTTACCGTCGCATGAAAAAGCTTGTTTAATACAAATTATAGAGTTAATTGTTGTGGTTTACATTCAATTAATTAGCTATAGTGATAACTGAAGAGAAGTTAGGTATCTCGACTAAACCTTACTTCTTCCCCCCTTTTCAAATAATTTCTTCCCGTCCGGCGAACTCTAGTCACCGGACTCGTGCGTTTCTCTCCACCGAAGCGTACCCACTTCTTAACAATAATTGTATGTGTTCCATTTTCATAATTGTGAAAATCAATTAAAGTTTAATCATTATGGTAATAATTGCATGTCTAAAAATGGAAAAGGGAAAAAACTGTAATAAACTCAACAACTGAAGGTATACCAAATGGCCTTGGTTATGGTTTGACCTAAGAACCAAGGGTTGTAAGTTATAACCTATAACAACCCATTCAGACCAACTATGAGTTCGGGTGGGACCTTTGCACTTACTGCTTTAGTGAGAAAATCTGATGATCTCTTACTATATTCTGTTTTTTTGATTTCCAAAATATTAATGAGTCTCCTAGTTGAAGAAAAAAACTTGAAACGATGGTTATGGACATGATGTCCAATCTGAATCACAGTATCCAGTCCTTAAGATTCTCTTTAGATGAGAAGAAAATTCCCTGACCAGGATGACTTATATGACTTTGAAAAGTGTTTTTTGAATCCCTAATACAAAAACTTGAACCCTATAACTTATGAACTTTAAGAGTTCATTGAGTTAATCTTCACTGCTGCATTAGACAATAAGTTTTGCACATGTCTCTGGATTGATGGTATTCTTGTGTTGCCTTTGACATAGTTTCTGCCATGATTGCTCTTTTTTCCAACTCTTCAATCTTCATGGTCGATTCTTCGTATTTCTCCTGACATTTATTGAAGATTTAACCACGAGAATCTTTACTATTACACCAATTTTTACAATTTATAGTAGTACCTGAAGCATTTTGACCTTTTGTCGCATTATAACAGCATCTTGTTCCGCCGCCAAGCGAACTTTTTTGGCCACCTTGTGTTGGTCCTCGGAATTCATCAAAACTTGGATCATTTCATTATTTTCCTGCTCCCTTTTCAAAAGACTTTGCTTTAACTCAACCACTTTGTTCTCCAACTCTTTGACCTAATTATTAACAATAGTAATACAAAATAGACGAGATAACAATTCAATGAGTGTACTTAAATTGTGACTTGTGAAAAGAACCATTCAATTGTAATCTAACACAAAACCTAACACAAAACCTAACACTGACAAAAAATAATGGCAAAATTATAATATCCAAAATATTGTCAATCACATAAATGATATCTTCCTTCTGGAAATAAGAACTGAATTAGTTCATCAGGTCCATTCTCTCTTATTCAATTCGAATTTACTTGATATATTATGAGATCCGATACGCCATTCAACCAACCTATATAGGTTTATTTTACCATTCACGTCTGAACTTCGTCCTATTACTAGTATACTAAATTTGTACCTCGCCGCTTAAAAATCCTCTGTTGTCTTGCTTGACCAGCTCTGTCAATGCTATCTCCAACTCTTCTGCTCTAATAACAATAAAGATAATAAACATCAATTGGATAAAACCACATGATCATTTCAGTGAGACATTAAAGTATGAAAACCTCAAAATAGATGATCTTTTATCTTTAAGAACTTTGCAAACTTGAGCCTTCAGTAGAATCAATTGTTCTTTTAATATATTCTCATTCTCATTTGTCTCCTTTCCATGCATCTCTGATATCAAAATTACAGGGTCATGACTGAACTTAAACAATCTCCCTGCAGGTAGTGCTAAATCATTTTGTGAACCAAAATTCTTGGGTTTTTCTTTCATGGTGGATTGAATCAACGGTCTATAATTATTCCTTAATTCCTGCAATTTTAATTCTTGATCTATTACTCGATATCCCTTGCAAGCTGTGAGAACTAATTGACTGCTATCAAAGGTTGAGCTTGCTAGAGATTGCAGTAAAGTGACTATATCTCCAGCATCTTTTGTTGTCAGAAGTGCAGGTCCTTCAAAATATCAAAAAATAAATAAAAGAAATGTGATTTTATCACAAATTAATTAAGGTTTATAATATGCGATCAGATTACCGTATAATTCCATCAGTGCGAGCGTAGTACGAAATAACATTGTTCGATTCCCTTCATACAAAAGTACATCCCATACTCGAAGAACTGAAGATTTCGACAAAAAAAAGATTTATTATGAAATCTTATTAGAGGTATATAACAATCTTTTTTTATAACAGTAACAGACCCGCAGATTATGTCATTAGATATAGTGAGACTTGAATTCTAAACTACAAATTAACAAAACCCTTAACAATTTATGTGACCAGTTGAGTTAATCCCCTTGTATAGTCGAGAATGATGTTAATACTTTTGATTAATTACCACTTTCCCAAGGAAGAATGTTGATGAAGATAGAGAGGAACCATGGACCTGTTACCCATGACGCCTCAAGTCCAAGGTAATCCAAATGTTTAGCTACAACAAATATTTCAGAGATTTAACACCAAGGTGAAATTACATTGCATTCCAAATAGTGATGGAAGGAGAAAAAATAACGAACCAAGTTTCGGAAAAAATTTAAGCATAACTTGTTTGAAAACCAACTGGTCTACCTGAACAAAAATTTATATAAATTAGGATCAACTTTTTGGATAAGCAAAAGTTATTACTATGAATCATAGCTAACCTGCGATTCAATCATTTCCTCTGTGTAGTACCCATCAAAGTAATCATCGATAATCCCAACCAATGTCCTGAATATTTTTCCATCAAATATGCTAAATTTAAAGGAGGATGTAACTGGGAAAGTGAGAAGCAAAAATACCAGAAGGCATTCTCCTCAGGCATCAATAGTAGTAAGAGACCGCCGAAATAATTCATTGCCTAAAGAGAGAGAGAGAGAAATAATTCATCCAAGAAAACAAGAATAGTAAGCTATTGTATATGAGACTTACTAAAACAAGTAGTTAGATGTTGAACAAACTATAAATAATTAATATGAGATTGCACTTTTTGTAGGTTTTCAATATGAACAAACAAGTAGTTGGTTGTTAAACAAGAGTTATCATATTGATCGATCCACTCTGATACCGTGATAAACATTAAAAACCGAGTAATTAGGTGGTTAATCAGTTGTTAAGTGATGGTCAATAGTATGAGACTGTATTTTACACACCTGACAATAACCAACAGAAGGATTGTGCAGAGCATATGCAGTAAGTAACCGTCGCAAAGCACCTCTACCATCTTCGTCTAAAGAAGGATGGCCAGGAAAAGTTCGAGGTAAATCCTATTCATTTATCAGGCAAAAAATCACTTAAATCATATCAGTTGATTTCAATAGCTGATAGCTGATATAATCTACCTTTTCAATCTGAATCTTCCAATCTTCTTTATCTAGTTCACTAGTTTCCAAAGCGAGCATTTTACCATAATACCCTTTTATTCGTCGTGTTTCTATACCCACAAAAGCTTGCCATAGCTGTGAATAATCCAAAACATGAAGGAGAAGGAGAAGAAGAATAGTTTTAAGAAAAATCTATATCACCTCTCCTCTAAGTGCCATAGGGAGACCTTCATGAACCAGAGATTCTAATTCATGAGATTCAACTTCAATTTTTTTGAAAATCTCTTTTGATTTGTCTTCCTCTTCTTCTTGTTTCTCATCATTAACAGAATCAGTTATTACGCCTTTGCTTATAACATCTCCACCAGTCTCTTTTTTGATGCGAAAACTCATCATACCTTCAATGTGTTGGAGAAATGGTCGGATCTGATTCCAATCAAAACCTTCACAATTCTCTACTTGTTCATCTTCGGATTTGATTCGACTCTGCAAGAACTTCTCCCATCGAGCAGACCTCTCTTTTTCTTCTTTCTAGAATTTACCCAATACATAAATCTTCAAGATTGATAATAGAAAATTTAGATACATTAGTTTGACTCTGTCTATCCAACTCTACCTTGTAGATGGCATTGTATTCTCTGTATATCTCCCGATGTTGCGGCCGTACTGCAAAACCATACACATCCCTATCGAATAGCTCATCGCCATCCATATCAAAACCATTCATTAATGAACTTACCATATTTTCTGATAATGATGACATCAAGTGTTGATAAAGATAAATTAGAACCCAAAAAAAATGTCAACCGATTGATATAATATAGACAGACGTGCACCATTGTTAGTATCTATCTCAAAATGTTTAGAATTAGAATATTGCACATATAAGAAGTCTTTGAGTATTTAATTTTATTTATCCTGTAATTTAACTATCAATGGTTACCGCAAAAATGTCAATAATTTTTAATTTTATTTAACTATCAGCAGTATTTAATTTTATTTAACTAGTCATAATGTCAATAGTTACCGCAAAAATATTCAATGGACTAAATTAATTGTTCGAGAAAAGGAAACTCTACACATAAAAATTTACAGTAGCAAAATATATGACAGAAGGCAACCCTGTTGCTCATCTATAATATGAAGCCAAGAAAAAAAGCGCAACAGAAGTTGAAGTTGAGACAAAAAGTTCCTGAAAGTCATAGAGAGATGTAATTAAAAATAGAGAAGATTAGATTTTATGTGTTTATTAAATGTTCAAGTTATAAGCTACCTGGTTATTGTATAGAAAAGATGGTATGGCTTGACCAATGAACTCAATGACATTTAGTATTCCAGTGTAACTCTGCAGAAAAATTAAAGTTTATGACGAAATGTGGTAGACTGGTAGTCAATCAAAATACAATATTTTCAAGTGTATTAAATTATTAAAATGAAAAAGGATGGAAAGAAGGGTCACAACATACCAAGGACACAACAGCAATACAGCCAAAGACAAGTCCAAGTGAACGAAGAATTCGTTTCCCCATGCGGAGACCCCTTCCTTCTTCCTCAAACTCTTCCTGAGATAAATGTGAGATTTGGAAAATTAAAACATAACTTTTAATACTAATTTTTAAATTTCTGTGTAAATATTGGATTAATAAATCCATGGCTTATCTTAAGAAATATTTCATTATAAGTCAACTCCAATAGCAACTATCAAGAATAAACTATGGTTTAGGCAATAAGGAGATAAAGCACAAAATACATAAAAGCATATTATACAATAACAACGATATAATGATGTACTTCGACTGAGGCAGAAATGGCTCACATTAAAAGGGGATACATCGGGTTCACTAGATTTCAACTTTTCAAATATTCTGTATGTAAAAACAACAGAAAGAAATTGCATTGGAACCCATTCCGCAAGTTTTTTAATAGCAATCAAACCAATCTGAAAATCAAAACAGGAAAAAAGAATCGAATAAACAACTGCTTTAAGTATGTTCTTAAAAAAATTGTAAAGTAAGATTTATCATCAAAAAAATCAAAAGTATTCAGGTTATTATTGTAGATACTTACAAATGCTGCTGATATTGCCATGTTGATGCGCATATCCTTTAAACTAGACCTACTGAACCTGCAAGTGAATATTCAATTATTCATTATTGTGTAACTACAAAAAAAAAGATAATATTATTTTTATAGAATTTTTTGTATGTGAGTGATGATATTTAACTAGCTATATTTCAATAGCCATCATCAGAAAGATACTTAACAAACAGATATTACAATTATCAGATATCTATCTAATTTAGGAATGGGCAATGGGTTGAGTTTGGCTCGGGTTTGCCCTGACCCAAACCGAGTTTTGAAATCAGGTTCGGGTCAAAACTCGGGAACATCTAAAATTATAGAACCCGATCTGGATGTCGAGTTTGGTCGAGTTCGGGTTTGATAATTTTTTTAAGTTTTGCATAAAAAAACCCTGTTATTTAAATAATTTGATCAAATAATTTTTAAAATCTTAAATAAAATAAAACATTAAATAATTCTTAGTCAAAGACTAAAATGTGAAGATGGATCCGACGACGACGATGGTGATGGCGATGAGAGAGGAAAGATAAAATGGAAGAGAAGAGGGAAATGATAATAATATTAGGGTTTAGATTTTAGAAAAAGAGAAAATTTATTAAATGTGTATATTAAATATTTATAAAATGTTTTACATAAAATAAAATTTTATTTATATTAATTATTTATATTTTAAGATTTTTTTATAAATTTCTTCGGCTTTCGGGTGAGTCGGGTTTGGTTATGGTCTTACATCTTACCGAACCCAACCCGAAAAAATCGGGTGAAAAAAACTCAGCTTTGGGTCATTCATATCGGGTTTCATGGTCGAAAATATCCACCCAAACTAACCCTAACACTAGATATCCATAGTCGAATAGTCATTTGAGTGCTCATATCTAATAGACTAATATAGCAATACAACTATACAAGCCTACAAGGTACATATGGAATTACGGATAATTAATACTCATACACATACCTAGGTCCCCAAGGTACAATAGGTTGTTTATCTGCAAATTTGATATCTTTTGAAACCTAAAATAAGAACCATACTATGAATCAATCCCCAGACAACATTAAAAAATTCTTAGAGAACTGGCAATTAAACGAGATACCTGAAATGAACCAAAAGTCAAGCCTTTTTTTCTATTTGAGAGTTGCGACATCATTATTTTATCATATGCCTTTTCTAACTGAAAAAATAATCAAAATGATAGGAAAAAAAGAGAGTAAATAATAATCCAATCACATTCTAACAGACTCCGAAAAGATGAAACAACACAGACGAATGTAAAGTTGTTGTGAATTCACTGAATTTTGACTTACTTTTGCTAAAGCTGCTTCATCTCCTCTCCTTTCAGCATCCTTACACCTTCTCGCGTAAGTTTTCCTCATCGTATCAAATCCCTCTACTGGATTAACTCCAAGAACCTAATTATCAGATATGACTCTATCAATCAATGCAAACAACAAAATTTTTTTAATAAAAAACTCCACAAACCTCATAGGGATTGTCATCACCACCGAATTGCGCACCTCCTGCGGCCGAAGCTGCATTACAAACCAGCCTCGGGTATCTCGTAGACGTCTTAGAGAATCTACAAAAAAAACTTATTTCGCAATGTAAAAGCATTCTACTCTGACGAAATTCAAGTGAATCTGACCTCGGAAAGAAAGCACGACGGAACGGAACGGCTGTGCATCCACTTCCGCCAGCCGTCTGCGGCTGGTGGCACTGGAGCACGACTTGGATCGCAGTGGCCATTGGTAAAAAAACGTCGTCTAATTTCCGTCGGAGGGTTTAGTCTATGCATCCTTCATTTATCGGGTCCATATTTTGGGCCTCCTCAGTCATTTGGGTCCAGACAAAAACTATTATTCTGATTCCGCATGGGCTCACCAAGCCCGAACTTTTAAAATTCCTTTTCGAATCCGAATCCGAGTTGAGTTTGAGGAATTTCTTATCGAACCGAACCCGAGTTTGAGAAATTCCTTATCGAACCAAAAAAATTTACCATATTATAAATAGATCCTTGGTTAATAGGATAGTAAGTCCCAAGACATTTTCTTGGAAATTGGATTTATCAATGAGTGACTGATTCTTATACGAAATTGGATTTATAAAATAAAGGAAAATTTGCATATAAAACCTTCAAAAACTATTTTATACGATATCAACCATTTTGATATATCCCCACAAGGATTTAAAATAATTTTTTTTTTTTATAACGGAAAGAACCCTTCTAATGATTTAAAAAATGTTTATCTTTGCATTCGAATTTTGAATATACCAAATTTACATAATATATCAGTTGTATTCGAATTCTGAATTTTCAGAAACCTTAGTAAGCACTATGATCAGGTAACTAATCTCTGTTTGGATAGTAAAAATGTTAGTTGTATCTGAGGTTTAGGGTTTATCAGTGGTTTTAAAGATATGAAAATTTTATATCTTATATTCTTATGTGTATAGATAATATATATATTTTTTTTGATAAGATACGTAGTATTAAAAAATTATAAGATTTTCCAAGGTCCTTTATGCAATTTTGCCCCTCCCCCACTTGAGGAAAATATATATAATAAAATCACGTCGAAAAGAAAAAAAAATATAAATAAAACAAAACAAAACAACCCAAATCAAATCAAAACCAGAAGAAGCGGAAACGGAACGAAACGAAAACCCCAACCGGAAACAAATCTCATCTCTGCCGATCCTTTGTTTTTATCTTCCGATCCGGTTTATCGTCGAAGTGGAAGTCTGCGCCATCCGAAATTCACAACGTCTGTCCGGCGCGCTGGTATGGGATCGGACGAGATCAGGAATGGCGTTTGTAATGGAGGTGGTGGGGGGAAAGGGAAAGAGAAATATAAGTGTAAGAGGTTGATGACGATTCCTACGATTTTGACGCTCGGAAGGGTTGCCGCGGTCCCGCTTCTTGTGAGCTGTAGGTTATTTTTTGTTTCATGTGTCTTTTTTTTTTGGATCTACTGTTGCTTTGGAAAAGAACGGATTTTTAATAATTGCACAATTGTAGACGATGGATGGGAGGATGGAAATTCTATTTCTTTGTGAGATAGAATGTGGTCTTCTCTAATTCTATTGGTTGTGTTGTATATACTTCATGTTTCTGTTGTTTAACTGATTTTGGATTTTTAGCGTCTGTTATCTACACGTAGTATGGTATAAAATGCTAAAATGTGACATATCACTGAAGTTGATCTCTGTTGCTATATATATTATCATTATCATGGTTTGTGAATGGTGCATGTTGTATTAGGATTTAGGAAATAAATATCAGGAATTGAAAATAAATATATATAAAATAGCATCTTTACTTTAAAGAAGAAAAAAATGAGACAATCAGTCAGAAAAGCTGACTTGGTTAAGATTCCTAAGAAAATTCAAATGCTCTTTTAGTAATTTAGCACTATTAGCACTTAGCAGACTGTCTGAGTTGATTATTGTAGATAGACATTCCATTTTCTGGAATTCTTCGAATCCTTAAAATAAAATAAAATAATTTATGGTATTGAATAACACAGTAGTAATGAATTTAACGAAAGCATAGGTGAATTCATATTGTTAATCATTATCAGTTATCACTACCTGCATGTAAGTTGTAATTTGCTTTTATTCAACAATGACAAAAATGAGACTCATATTCCCTAAATTATGATCCAAATTTTGACATACTTTAGTGTTCTTATTAAGATTCACAGCTTCGAATTAATGTTCTGGCTTATTGGATCATGCCGTTTTGAAGATTACAATCTCTAGGATGTTTCTAAAATTAAATTTTATTGTGGGATAAATGGGCTTTTAAATTGGATTTCTATTTTTCAGCAAGTTGGATGTGGGTTGTATGGGTGATTTTTGCTGTCACTGATATTTTATTTGAGCTTTGACTTTTCTCTTGACATTCTTCAAAAATAAAAGCTATGGCTCATATTCTATTATTCCTTGAGGATTACATGTAACTTCAAAAGAAAAATAAAATAATGTAACTATCATATAGTCATATTCTTTAATTAATACAATCTTATTTTTATTTTGTAATTAAGGTACCTTATTTAATTCAAAGTGTGTGTTTTTGTTTCAGCTTTTTACATGGACTACTGGTGGTCAACATCAGCTACAACAATAATTTTTCTTGCAGCTGCAATCACTGATTGGCTTGATGGTTATATTGCTCGAAAGGTATGAACTATGAATGTCCACCTACTTCTGGTTACGAGTGAGCTTCCGTTTCCATTACTATCGGGTACCTAGGAATGAATTATTTTCAAAACTTTTTTATTACTACCAATTAGCCTAATTAGTTTTGCATTGCTAGATGCTGCTAGGAACAGCATTTGGTGCTTTTTTGGATCCAGTAGCTGATAAGGTTTGTATATTTTACTATGGTCAATCTTTTTCTATCAAGTTGCAGTACCACAAAGAAATGATGATAGTTTTATTTATTAGCTAATAAACACTTTTTGTTGAAGCTTATGGTTGCCGCTACACTGGTATTATTATGCACTAAACCATTTGAAGTCATTGTCTTTGGTGAGGTACCCTGGCTTCTGGCAGTACCGTCTATTGCTGTGATTGGTAGAGAGGTAATAGTTGTCAATAGTATGCATGAATTACACAATTTTCTTACTCATATGTTAGTGTGTAATTCATGTAATTTATATGAGTAAGAAAATTGTGTAATTCATGCGTATTATAAATATGAGTCATATTTATTTATGTTACAAACCACTATATAATTCAGTAATCTCACTTTTCTGTTGCATTTATCATATTATTTTTATTTGGGACATAAAGCAAAGATGAAACAATGAACAATTAATAAGACTGTGCTCGTGAAATTTCTTGAATAAATCTGATTAACTGACAAAATTTCATTGTGAGGAAAACCAAATGATTTTCATTTACTACTTTAAATTTATCATGTCTGCAACATCTCAAGATGCTAGACCCTCATTTTGCGATACATAAGGTTGTGATACATCAATTTATCCACTTTTAATAAGTATAGATTTTGCCCTAAAATTTCTGTTGTCAGTTACTAATGCAAGCTTGTCTTTTTAATTTTATATATTGATGCAAGCTTGTCTTTTTTTTAAAATGTAATTTTTTGAGGTGTAGCAAGAAAAACTGCTGAATGTTTAATTGTTTTTTTATAGATAACAATGTCTGCAGTTAGAGAATGGGCAGCATCTCAGAATGGACGACTTGTCGAGGTTGTTCACGATTCCTAATGATTAACATATGTCTCCTTCCCATTTAGACGTCATTAACTATTACGATAGCAGGCTGTAGCTGTAAGCAATTTGGGGAAATGGAAAACAGCGACACAAATGACAGCATTAACAATTCTTCTTGCCACAAGAGACCCCAGGTGTGTCTTGAATTAGTTGATTAAACTTGATAATAAATTAATAGGACGAGATTCAGATGAAATATTTTAAATAAGATAGTTTGAGATATTTGAATTTCGGCTCTGCACCATATTTTCAGTCGTCCATTTAAAACATTCAGGTCTGTATCATATTTTCAGCTGTCTATTTAAAACATTGAGATTTGTACCATGTTCTATTTATATTTAATCATTTCAAAAGAAGTGTTGTATATAAAATTAACAGCAGGATTGAAACGTTTCCTAAATTAATAACCGTAAAAACATTAAAAATACTTCATGAACATCAAATATTTACTATTTAAAAAATTATTGGTAAACTAGCTGTGATGTGATATTTCTCAGAAATTTTTTAACCAGTGAACTTTGCTTTTGTTTCAGTTTAATAGGTCCAGGCATGTTTGGCGCTTCTGGTATATTTCTGCTTTACGTCTCAGCTGCTCTTTCTTTATGGTCACTGGTCATGTACATGAGGAAGATATGGAGAATACTGTGAAATCACTAACCTCTCTTAAAATCCCCATCTATTTAAAGCTTAAACTCACATTAAATTAGCGCATCGCGGATGCTCAGAGCTTTTTTACCTCTATATATATATTCAAAAGAAGCCAGATCTCACCAGGTTCAGCTCAAGTTCCATGGAGATGGATGAGCTTTTGTATTGATATTGACATTAATCTAGTCTGTTGATTAACTAATTGTTTCATAGAAAAAATTATTTATACCTGATTTGGAAACAAAGAAGATTTACATTGATATTATGTCTTTGAATATATATATATATTATGTGTGTATATCAATGCAGATAACTTGTGGAGGGGCGATATGGTAGAATTTATCTGGTAATTCTAAAGTGGCTAAACATATATATAAATGAGACCTGAACCTTGTGAATTTTAATAATCCATTAAATTAGCTAGTTAGATTAATCTCCCGGTGTTTCATTTAATTCCTTTCTTCTTTTTATTGAATCTGTTAATGATTTTGATAAGGGTGCGTGCATGTTTGTCACAAAATAAGGCTACATATATGCGATCATATAATCTTTATTTTCGAAAATTTATTGTCAGTGGAGATAAGATTATAAATTTTCTAAAAAAAAACCTCAATATATTACTATCTCATTTTACCATTCATTTTCCATTTTATGTCTGAGATTCGAAAATCCCATTTTTTGTGAGATGTTTAAATATCAGGCGTGCCGCGTGAGACTTGAGAGATATCAAAATATGTAACACACGAAGCGTGCCTAATTTTAATTTTGTCTAATTGTGATTTAATTACAAATTTAGAATAAATAAAGTGAAAAATAATAATTTCATTTTAAAAGGGAAAAAAATTGAAGAAGAATAAATGAAGAATAATTCCCGGTTTCTGCATTTTCAATAATTCCACTGTTGTTCTTCGCACAATTGGAAATCTCTCTCTTGCTTTTTTTCTTCCCCCAAAAATCCACCATCGAAAACTACTTTTCCATTTCGTCGGAAACCCTAATCGGCGATGAAATTTGGGAAGGAGTTCCGGATCCATCTGGAAGACACTCTTCCGGACTGGAGAGACAAGTTCCTTTGCTACAAGCCTCTCAAGAAGCTCCTTAAGAATATCCCTCTTCAGAATCATGATGCACCCCTGGATGTTCGTACTGGTGTAGTAGAGAACGTCGACGTCGAGGTCTGCTTCGTCAGGATTCTCGAAGATCAACTTGAAAAGTTTAACGACTTCTACGTCGACAAGGAAGAGGAGTTCATTATTCGCCTCCAGGTCCATTTCCTTTTTTATTTATTTATTTTCTGTTTGCAATTCTCCTAGAAATCTAGATGTGCATGTTATTAAGAATATGAATTAAGATCAGGGGATCTCAAATCATAATATTTCGATTTTTGAAAGACTGACAAAATTCAATCTTCCAACAAAATCGTTTATAAATAAATCTCTAATAAAAGTATATGTGCATCGAGCTGTGGATGATTCGACTGTAATCTTAAAACAAAGCATGCAAGTTGTGGTGTGTGTGTGTGTGCAGGAGCTAAAGGAAAGAATTGAGAGTGTGAAATCTAGAAGCAGCAATTCTGGGGCATTTACCTCTGTTTCCGAAAATGAATTTAGTGATGAAAATTTTCAAATCCGTAAGGCTTTTGTCACCATTCATGGAGAGATGGTGCTACTTAAAAACTACAGCTCCCTTAATTTTGCAGGTATATATGGTGCTTCATTTTATTCTTTGTTTTCTACAAGGCTCCCCTCTTTTATCATTGCATTTTTCACAGGTATCGTCAAAATACTCAAGAAGTATGACAAGAGAACCGGCGGCTTGTTGCGCCTTCCATTTACCCAACGGGTTCTTCACCAACCCTTCTTCACCACAGAGCCTCTGACATGGTTGATTCAAGAATGTGAAGCCAACTTAGAGCTCATTTTTCCCTTGGAGGCAGAGGTCATCGAATCCAGCCCTCAGCGTCATTCTAGTAGCACCGCACCCATTACACACGATAACTTATCAGAGTCAATTTCCATGGATGTGTATAGGAGCACATTGGCAGCTATGAGGGCAATACAAGGCCTCCGCAGAGCAAGTTCAACAAGTAATCCTCTATCCCTTGGGCAATTCTTCCTTGGGGCAAATGGTGAAGATACGGCTGGTGCTGTCACGTCTGAGAATTCTGATTGTAACTCTTCAGAAACTTCACACACTCAGGAGAACCATCAAGATTGTGCAAATTCTAGTGATTAGTTTGTTCGATCGATCCTTAAAATATACAGTGCAGAACGAAATTTTAAATTCCTTTTGAGTTATAAACAAGCTTCAATTTTATAAGATTGCCAGATAAAAGATGTTCAAACAATGAAGTAAATGGGAGTCTAGGCAAAAAAAAGATATGGTTTTATGACTTTATCTAAATCTAAGCATCATACATACCTGTTTTCCAAATGCTGGCTGGCTGGCTGGCAGGGAGCTTTATTTGTCAATTGAGATCCTTGAGCCTTCTTTTCAAGACGTCCATTGATTTCTTCCGTACATTTTGCTTTGCATTATTTCTATTCTTTGACAAACTTCCGAACAATGTATCTGGTGAATCTTTAAATTTATCACAGATCATTGCCACCTTCTTATATTCCAAAATCCCATAATCTCTCTTCCTTATTACTGGATTCATGAAGTCGTCGGCTTTATTGCTCATCAAAAGATTGATTAACTGTCGAGATTCAATTAAGCAATCTCTTAAACTACATTCTTTCTTTAAATCACTCAAGCCTGTGTTCTCAAACTTCCTATCTGCAAATGATTCCAATATCTTCAAGTCATTATCAATACCTATCACACAGTTAAAAGTGAATCTTTTTACACTGTCACTCAGAAAACCCAAAACAATAGAATCTGAAATATGTTGGAGCACACTGCCTCCAACCTTATACAAGGCATCCATAGGTAAAATTTGCTGGGCAGCGGAAAATAAAGAATCAAGATAAATAACCACTTCTTGAATGTAATCATTTTCATTTTGTGGAACTTCATTTGCCGTCCAATTTATGTTGTCTGTAAGAGCTAAAAACTCATCAGCCTTCGAATTCACTAAGCTTAAGAGTTCTCCAAACGCGACACTTTGTAAACATTCTAAAACATTTTTAGCATTTAAACCAGCTTCAACACTAGTTCGTTCAATCAGCTGTGATGGGATCCCACAATGATGACCAGCATGCCGGAAGAAGAGATCGCACACATGCTCCAAGAAAGAAATATTTACAGTGCATTGCATTGCTTGTGATACACCCAATTTTCTAGAGTGAATAGTCATCAACAAAGCCTCATTTAACCCATCTACCAGAAATCTATCTAAATACATTTTCACATCATCATACAGATTCACATGTCTTATGTATGATAAATAACGGATAGAGTCTGCTATGAAAGAATGGACTATGCGGCATACTTCAGGCACAGACGAAGAAAACTGAGCTATGTATGGGAAAACTGGTGGCATGTCTTCTAACTGAAGATGGAATGCTGAGACATACAGTTTATAATCAGAATATTTTGTTATTACCATTTGCTGATATGTGTCATTGATCAGCACATTAGTTAACTGCTTCGTGTATTCACCGAGAACAAGTTCATGGTACCTGTCTTTCATGTTGTCAACAATGTTGATTAAGGGTGATACCCGGAAAGCAAACTGCCTGAGAGTGGTTACCAGAAGGATGATATTGTCCTTGACAAGAAGAATATTACTCACAGTATCCATTTGAAAAAACCGATCTTCCAAAATTGAGGTTATCTTAGCAACAGTTGCATCCCACATCATTTCTACCTGAGTACTTGACAGAAGCCCTCTTGCCGTTCTCATAATCCGATCCTCAATAACGAAATGTCCAGCAATCTGAGCAAAGAAGGGTTGATGTGATTCAAGGAACGACTGTTTCAAAGAAATCTCCATGTCTAAATTCAGTTGACTTAGTCTGTTGTCATAGTAATAACTGCGAAAACGATCTTGTATTCCAAGACAGTTGTGTATGTTGTAAGCCCGATACACAGGTGTCAGATCAAATGCCAAAACAGAATCTTCATCAATTAAATCAATATCTAAAGTGTAAATATAGTCCCCAATTCCATGCTGGCTCTGCTCTTCAGCCTCTCTTTGTCTAGTCCTTATTTCATCATCTCTCTGTTGAGCTTTTGCAGCTTGTCGTAGAGCTAGCCGCCCAATCTCCTTCGCAGTACTCCTTATATCGACAAGCCAATCATTGAACTCAGCGCTAACTTTCATCTCAATATAAGATTTTATCACAGGTATATTCTTTTCAATTGCCATACGGATGGCTTTCATAGGAATATTTTGCAGATAGGTCTTCTCAATGAGGTCTAAAATTTTAAGGGTTGGCTGAAACTGAGCATTTAAAATATGCATGTTGCATTTTGAGCAAAGCTTAAGGACCTGGACACAGATTTTGAGTATTTTCAAGGTCCCTGTTATATTTTTCTTGATTGAATATGAATCAAGAAGGTCGTCAAGTTTGACAAGTAGAGAAAGAGAAACTTGTTGGAGACAGATATTTTCGCTTGATAGGGTACTCTTCAATTCCTCAGTATCAACAAGCACACCCCTGAGTTCATCAACTGCATTAATAAATTCTTCATAATGTAACTTGCACAACTCTTCTATCTCAACTTGTTTCGTTTTGACAACATAGTTGAGCTGGTGCAGGAGTACCTCAGGTTTATCAATCTCGAAAGCATGCCTCACAATAGGACCCAAATCATCCCCATTCTGAATCGATGCTGCAAGTATGACATCAGCAATCTCATCCCCATTCTTGCTGGAATTACCCTTTCTGGTCTTTGTGTGCATGACTTCCCTATAGTGTGGTAAATGGTAGAAAATTCAGCACAGTAGATTGAAAAAAGGTTGAAATAAAGAAATAACAGTTAGTTATGACCCTGTAAATCAACTTGTAAATCACTACAGTGGAAATATACCTAAAAACTAACACAAGATCCAATTCAAATCGTTGCATGCTCTTTTTACACTAGCAAGCAACTCTGACTCTGTCTCATTTATTTCATGCTGCCCAGCCATTTGAATTGAGAACAAAAATCAGAGGAAAAAAAGGAATAGGAATGAAATTAACCAAAACACAGTATTTGAATTCTGAAAGAAGAAAAACGGTGTAAATATGCATTGTGATTTTATTTAAAGAATAAATCAACAGTAGAAGAGTAAAAATATCAGGAAACGACAAAAAAATTTTATTGCAAAAATCATCGAAAACAAATACAAACCAAGATCGCAAAACCCTACCCAGCTACTCCCCAAATCGCAAATCCTAAACAGAACAACAAAAAGATGAATGTACGAATAAAACACACCTGGAATCGCCAGTCTAGTGAGTGTCGGCAACGACCGGAGATGGACGAGAAAGTTGGGAATGAACGAAAATCTGGAAAATAGGAGAGATCGCCGGTGGGGTTTGGACGACCTTTGCTTCCCTGAAACGTTCGGCTGGTTTATGAGATTCGAGTAATTAAATTTATTATAAATCATTCGAGGGTTTTTTAATAAATATTGCCCCAACAAAACTAGACACTCACATGCCCGCATGAGTCGGGTATGACCCGTTCCATTGTTTATAAGGAGTGAGGGCGGCGGGATCGGATAGTGCCGGAGTTGGACGGATGAAGGTGACACTTCCTTCCTACGACTTCAAATACTACGGCGAACTCATCCAGCAATGCTCAAGTCGCCGTCTCCTCCTTCCCGGAAAGCAACTGCACGGACGTCTCATCGTTGCATCTATCGTTCCCGGAAACTATCTGGCGTCGAAGCTCATATCACTCTACTCCAATCACAATCTTCTCCACGAGTCGCGCAAGGTGCTCGATGCCGTTCCGGAGAAAACTATTTTCTCCATCAACGCTCTGCTCATTGCTTATTCCCAAAGCCGTCTTCCCTCCCACGCGCTTCGATTGTTCTCGTCGCTCCCCGATCCAGATGCAGTGTCCATCTCCTCCGTTCTTAACTGCCTGTCGTCGATCGTGGGCGAGAATCGGGTGTTTGTTGTTGCTGGATATTCGATTCATGGACGTGTAATTAGGTTAGGGTTTGAAAGGGACTTGTTCGTTGCTAACGGGTTGATCACGATGTACTCGAGATATGAGAATCTGGAATCTGCACGAAAAGTGTTTGATTTAATGCCGGAGAGAGATGTGGTGTCGTGGAACTCGATGATTTCCGGCTATTCGCAGAGTGGATTGTACTCAAATTGTCTCCAATTGTATCGGGAAATGGAGAAGAACTCCGGCGATCTCAAACCAAATAACATCACAGTAGTGTCAGCTCTACAAGCATGTGCTAACTTGAAGGATCTCGATTTCGGCACAAAGATTCACGGATCACTCAAAGTTTACAACGTCAAGATCGACACGGAGGTCTGGAATTCGGTGGTCGGTCTCTATGAGAAATGTGGGAAGTTGGAATATGCCAGGGAGCTGTTCGAAGCTACTCCGAGCTTTCTTAAAGACGAGGTTTCTTACGGAGTCATGATCTCCGGTTACATGAACCATGGGTTCGTTGCCGAAGCCATTGACATCTTTAAGAATATGGACAGACCTGGCTTGAAAATTTGGAATGCGGTGATGTCTGGTTTATCTCTGAACAATCAACATAAGGATGTTTCGGATTTATTCCGTGAGATGCAACTTCAACTTACCGGAGGATTCCGGCCCAATCCAATCACGCTATCTATTGTTCTACCCACAATGTCATTTTTTTCAGACCTCACCGGAGGGAAACAGGTGCACGGCTACTCCGTGAGAAACTATCAAGATGGTAATGTCTATTTGTCGGTGTCATTGATCGACATGTATGGAAAAACTGGGTGTCTCAGAAGTGCACGGAAGGTGTTTGCTTTAATCATTGAAAGAACTACTTCGACCGTTATTAGTTGGACAGCGATCATTTCTGCACATGCTGCCCATGGTGACATCGAATCCGTGTCTAGGTTATTTTCCAAGATGATTGCATCAGGTATCCACCCTGACAATGTCACCTTCATCTCAGTCTTAACTGCATGTGGCCATGCCGGGGCGGTGGTCGAGGCCAATGCAATATTCAAATCCATGACCGTCGACTATGGAATCATTCCAACGACCGAAACCTATGCATGTATGGTTGGAGTGATGAGCCGAGCTGGATTGCTAAACCAAGCTCTAGATGTCATCGCCAAAATGCCGTCGTCTATTAAACCTAATGCAAAATGCTGGGGTGCATTACTTAACGGAGCATCAATCGTCGGTGATGTTGAGATTGCAAAAACAGCGTTTGATCATCTGGCGAAGATCGAGCCTGAGAACGATGGGAATTTCGTGATCATGGCGAATATTTATTCAAAAGCTGGGAAATGGCGGGAAGCAAGGAAGGTTAGAAATGAGTTGGAGAGATTGGGTTTGGGGAAAACACCGGGTTGTAGTTGGAGAACCTATTTTTGAAAACCGGGTAATGGGTGATGGGTTAACCGGGTCTTAGGAACTGGTCCATTAAATCGAGATAGTTTGAGGGCAAAATTAAAATAACACAAGTATTCTAAAGTCTAAACTTTAGACTTCAAAGGATAACACGACGAAGACTACTTCTTTGAGTTCTCTCTCCGCCGCAGAAATGGGGTTTGCGAATGTCGTCGTTAGCAATCACGGCAGTCACCTCCCGGTCAACTTCAGATCGTCGTTTATTGATGCTAGATCTTCTTTATCTGCGACGTCCAGGTTCAGCTTTCCGGGTAGGTGATCGCACTCTGTGTCTCTGTAAAGGAAGTATGTCCATTTCTGCCTTTGGGATTTGAACTCCGTAACTCATGCATCAAGCATGATGAGAAGTGATGATGTTGAACTAAGTAAACTTTCTGAATTCGTGTTATTTTTTACATGGATTTGGTGTTTTGTTTGAGTATTTCAGCTACAGTTGGAAGTGGTCTTGGTGCTTGTACATTAAAAATGTGGCCACGGATTGGACGCGCTCTGAAGACGAAACATCAGGATGGAATTGCGGTTTCAGGTGATAGTTAATTTGCAGTTGCAATTTCTTTTACCATCCATCATGCTTTATGTTGTAGTAGTTGGATAGTTCATAGATAACGGTCTTGCAATTAGATGTGATCATGTGAATATCTGTATATACATTTTAGAAAAATGTTTATTGGTAGGGTGAACTCAAATAATAAAATTCAAGTCTACATATTTTTAATTTTTTTTTTAAATTGACTGTTCCATGAATTTCGTGACATGATAACAGTACGTGCAGAGACTCTGTAATGTTTGAAAATAATCTGTGGTGAAATGGAACTGCAGAAGATAAAGAGAGCGTAGAATTGGGAAATGAGAATGATACACTTGACGAGAAAACCATGGGGACACAAACTGATACATCAAATCTTCTTAAGATTGTTCTATTTTGGGTAAGTCCCTTTGTGTTTTATCAAGGTTATGTTTATTAATAATAGCTTCCAATTTGATTATGCATTCATTTGAAACAAAAATGATTCTTTGCAGATTTCTGCTGCAGTGGTATTTGGTATTGGTTTGGGAATAAAGGATGGTGCTGGGAAAGCATCGGAATTTTTTGCAGGGTCAGTGGTATTCTATCTCTGTACTCTAACTCTTTCCCTAATAAGCACATTGCATTTTCTTGCACTTTACACATTTGGCTTAAATTATCATCAAAATTTGGATATTTTCTTTTATATCTTTTAACATATGCATTTTTTGAGTCGTTATTATAACAGTGGTGTGAAATATTGAAATTAGTGGTAATTTTGACTTCTGAGTTGTTGCCTACTTACCTCTTCTTTAGAGTTGAGCTCTACAACAAGAGCTGTGGCTCACAATTAGAGGAGGTGACTATGCAGGTTTGGGAGACAAATCTCCCTTTATTTCTTGCATTACTCTTCTATTGTAACCTCAGGGTACCTCCCTTCATCACTTTTAATGAAAAAATTAATGCTTGCAAAAAAAAAAGTTTCTTACTTTTTTACACTAAAATGCCCAATATAATGAAAATCAAAGAGTTGGCTTATTTTATTGAATTTTCACTGTTTTTTAGTCAAATTAAATTGTTACTCTCCTCTTAAAATGCCCCTATTTGCTCATAATAAGAAGATTTTGCATCAATCATTTTACCCTAGTAGTAGCATACTAGTGAATCAATAGTTTTACTTCATCAAAGTTATCAATAGCTTTTATGCTTTTGCCTTTCAGATATCTATTGGAAAAAAGTTTATCGGTGGACAATCTTTTTGTTTTTGTGTTGATCTTCAAATACTTCAAAGTGCCAAAAGAATGCCAGGTATCATTTTTCTTTATTTTAATATTCATTCTTAATCATATAAAGTTGTGTATGAAACATCACATGAATCCAATCAAGGGTCGAGTACTTTCATATGGCATTGCTGGTGCAGTTGTCTTTCGTGGAATAATGATCGGTCTTGGTAGCGCAACCCTTCAGGTCAATTCATGTTTAATACTGTAGCAATCTTTATAGTTCTCATCATTTTATCTAATAAATGATATTTTATTTTTTCTTTACTCTTCCTAGAGGTTTGAAGCCGTGAATCTTTTTCTTGCCCTGATTCTTCTCTATTCAGCATACAAGGTTAGTTTCTGATAACAGTAATTCTCTAAGATGTTTTAATGTATTTTATTGTATTGAGCGTGCATGAGCTACTATGTAATATCTAGTAAAAAAAAATTACAGGTAGCACTAACTCACTAAGTAAAGTTCAAATTTTACACTTACAAAAAAATGATAGTATAGTACACGATAATAGCTAAATGTTTAGATTTTAAAGGGTTTTTCACTTTGAAAAATCGAATCTTGTTTTTTTCTTTTATAATTGCATAGTTAATTAATTGACCATAAGTCATAATCCAATATTGTCGACAAAATATCCAGTCAGACAAGTCAATCTATTCCTAGTGAAGTTTGTAATTATTTTTTATGATAAATATTTATATGCATACAAATAAAAAAGAGCTAAGGTTATTTATTTTAATACCGTCAAGTTCTAGAAATTTCTTAATATGGTTCAATCTGCTTAAATTGATTGATTTGATACGATGATACATTTTACTTTAAGTTTGGGAAAAGATCATTATGCCATATTATCGTATATTCTTGTGCCTTTTGAATTGTGAAGTACAAATGATTCCAGTGAGTTACAGTCCAGTTCCAGACTTCCAGCATACTTTCCAATATAAATGGAGTTATGGAAAGACAAATGGTGTTTAACATGAACAGATTCTTGGGTAGTTATTATAAAAGAATAATAAATGAAGTGTGTTCCAGGTTAACACAAATAAAATGGGGCATTGTTCTGTGTATGTTGTCAATTATAATTTTCATACTGCTTTTCATACCATGCTCCTTTCATTGAAAACATTGAAAGTTGTACTATTTCTCTCAACTTTTTTTAAAAATTTTCTCCATATAACAGCTATTTGTTATCAAAGAAGAAGCAGATGACCTGTCCAAAAATTATATTGTGAAGACATGTCAGAAAATTATTCCCGTCACATGTAATAGTTTTATTCATCTTCGTTATCTTTTATCAAAAAAAAATTGTGAGGAATATATTTCTCTGTTGCAATCTGCAATACTTCATTTGCAAAGATTCTAAACTCATGGCTCTACTGAAAAAAAACTACTTTGAACTAAATGATGGTTAGTAACTTTGCCTTTTTTGAATGGTTACAGCTTTTTACGATGGTGATCGTTTCTTCACTATACAAGATGGCATTAGAAAGGTTAGTCATTAGCTATATGTGCACAATCTAAGAATTCTTTTCATTTCCTTCAAATCATGTTAATAATCTAGGGTTAGAATTATATTTATATAGCATCACTTATTACTTAATAGTCAACATTTATTAATTTATTGCTCTAATCTTACACATATATTTCTTAAAGAAATTTAAAATAATAAACTAATTTTTTTGTGTATTGTTTATAAAAATTTTGGCAGGCGACACCTTTACTTCTCACTGCTGCTGTTCTTGAACTCAGTGATATTGCTTTTGCTGTATGGTTAATGGTTATATATGTTTCTTAGTTTCTAATTTTAAATCTTCTGTCCCAAATAAGAACTAATTGGCTTTCCTTCTTTTTTATAGATTGACTCAATACCTGCTGTATTTGGCGTAACAAGAGATCCATTCATAGTATTCTCTTCGAATATTTTTGCAATTTTGGGTAATTACATCTTCTGTTATGTTTAATTCAAATTGGTACTCTTGCCTTTTCTGTTTCTGTTTATACCTGTTTTTATTCCACATGTTATTTCTTATCATTTTTTTGAAGCAGTTATGTCATTTCTTATCATGCTCTCTTAGAAATCTTGTATTTTTCTGTAGGCTTAAGGTCATTGTTCAGACTCATTTCTGAAAAAATGTCGGAACTGGAGTACCTGCCGGTAATTTTCTATAGCCTCTGTGATTATTATGAACAGAATTAAAGACTAAAATAATATTTTTCCTCTACAGCCAGCCATTGGTGTTGTTTTGGCATTCATTGGTACTAAGATGATTGCTGATTTCTTTGGTACTCATTTTGCTCCTTGGCCATTTTTCTAATGCAAATCCTCAAACTGAGCATTGAGTTTTGTCATCAATAACAATTTACTGATAATATTTCTCGCAGGCTATCATGTATCTACCGAATTATCATTGTGTTTCGTCGCTGCAAGTCTTGGAACAGGTTTTACGCTAAGCATCTTTAAAAAATCCGACTGAAGTGGTCAAAAGATCTGATGTTACTTTAAGTAGTTTTTCTTTCTTCTACATCACCAAATTGTAAATACTAGTTATTAACTTTAATATTTCAACCTATCATCATTCTCTATCTCATCTATAAATTAGACAGAGGTTCTCTTGTTGATATCTGAAAATTCTAGAATGACTAAAACCCTTTTTACCTGAGGTGTGAGGTTCGAATCTCTGATGGTATTTACTATCACTATGCTAACATGTAAATGTATTAAAGAGATAGGTTTCTCCTTTCTCAATTTGAATTCCAGTGATAGGTGAACTTTGTCTGTGGTGTTCCTACCAGAAGCTTTATCAGAGGTTGCATCTGAAGCAGACATCTTGATTGAATATCTTCGCTTGAGTGTTCAAATTGAAGATGTATAAGAATTAAATTGTGTTAGATATAAATCACAGTTACTAACCCTAACAATATGTTGAAAAATCAATAGTTACTTTAACAAACTTAGGGATTTTACTTGCATAAATAGACATTAATTCAATTTAATACAAGTGTACATTTAACTTTGTTACAAACTTCATATGCTCCCAAATCTATCATTCAATTGGTGGATAAAGGAAAATCATTTAGTTGTTGGATGGATCAATGCGAAAATCTCGCCTGCGATCTGTCTGTTGACTAGAAAAGAGGTATTTGTCTTTGTAGTATGGTGGAAATTGGAGGCCACCCTCTAGCCGGACTGTGAACAACACATGTGCAACATCCATGACAGAATACCTCGTGCAAGTTAAATCAGTTATCGATTCTTTGTTCGCTCGTGGCACACCGGTATCGGAAGATTCGCTGATCGACGAACTTGGAAGAGAGTACAATAACAGATAACTTCTTACACAACCTCCTCTGATACAGGTACTTGCCTCAGTGAGTGAAAATACAATTTGTCAATTATGTAATAAATCCAGGCACACTGTAAGGAAATGAAACCATATGGGAAATTTTGCCTATATGACCTATAATAGAGAAGTTGATGACGAGCGGGTTATCGACTTTGGTATCACTAATCATATGACTCCCGTCTACCTCTGGATTCTTAGATTATTCTACATATGAAGGTACTGATGATATTTTCGTAGTTGATGGTAAACCTCTTTTTATTTCACATTGATGAAGCACGGAATCTGCTACCAGGGGCTCGCGGTGGTGCGAGGTGATGCCGGAGGCTCTGGAGTTCACGACGCGCGCTCTATGTCAAATTCCTGCAAGGAGAGAATGGATGATTCTGGAGAGAATCAGCTATTCTCTTAGTACTGCTTTAGTGGAGAGGGAACTTGTGTTGTGCCTTTGAGTGTCCCCTTGGGACCCTTTTTATAGGGTCTCGGAGGGCGCGATCAAAGACGGACATCGTGCCTGTTACCATATTTGGGTGCATTTATGGCCTGTTATGGCGTAGGCTGACGGTGAGTAACGGTCGTAAATCGACGATTCATGTATGAAAATTGTCTATTTAGGGCAAACTCGCCGAGTTTCAAGGGGCGAGATATGCAGTCTACCATATTGTCGATTTGGACCCTAACTCGACGATTTATCCCTAAAGTCGGCGATTTGGTAATCCAATCGCGATTTACGGGTTAACTCGGCGATTTGACAATGAACTTGTTCCGCACCGTGGGAGCCTTCCGGGGGTCCGGCATAAAGCGACGGAACCCTAGTCCTTGTTGAAGAGCGTTGTTGGGAGTGACTACCGCAATCAGGCATGTATCACCACACATATTGGCTCGAGGGAAATAATGATGATTCAATATGGTATGAATGAGTGTAAATGGGTCTGGGTCCGACCCGGATTCGGTCTGGGCCCCTCTGTCCGATCCGAGGTTGGGGTTGATTTTAGCCTCACTAAACATTTTGAACTCAAAAAATATAATAGATAATATATATTATCTTCAATCTTAGATTTTAATTATAAAAGTATTAATTATATTTTCTTAACTCTAGTCTATTTCATAAAATACACAAGTAACACAATTACACAACCGTAAACCCTAATCCCAAACAGTAGAACCTTTGATGTGTACATACCCAAGATTGATTTAATTACTAATAACTATAGTAATAACTTATTAACTTATATAATTTAATACTTTGTTAATTTAATTACTGATGGTGTGTGGGTTTGCCCTTGGGTTCTCACACATACAACTCTCTAGTATTACTGTTCCAGGTAACCAATCCCCCTTCCCGTTGCACTATGGGAGGTATTTATAACTCCTGCCCTAGGGCCTAATGGGCCTAGCAGGCCTGTTCGGTCCGGGACCCGATTCGTCCTAGTACCAACAATTACAATTTTAATGGCAGTGGTGAAATTCAAATCAATAAACTCAACTGAAGATGAAGTAATTGATGAAGATTATGAGAAAGAAGAGAATAAGAACATAATTAATTTAGTTTGAATGTAAATTTTTTAAGTATAATTGTATAATGAATTTTTTTAGGTAAAAGTTCTTGCCCAGACCCGACCCATTCAATCACTTCATTTCTTCATCCAACAGAAAAAGAGGGTAGGTACCATCCCAAACTCCAAGGGAAATACATTTATCCTTGTAGGTAGCCCTAAGAGCAGCCCTTCCTCTCCTTCTCAGCAACTCCCTTACTGTTTCATTTCCCTTGCATTCAAGAATACAAAAGGAATAATTCCTAAGATATACTCTTCATCATCACTGAAACCATAGATACCACCAGCACCTTCATCATCATTCGGTAGTTCATCAAACCTCCCATCCCATTCATCATCACCAAAAGGGTCCCAGATATTGATAGGCTGAGGCCTTTCATCAGGATCATTATCAACAAAATCAGGGTCCTCATTTTCTCTCATATAATTCACCCACCAAAGTTTATGAGGGTCTTCCACTCTACCAGCCCAGGCCATCCTTCTCCACACATCAGGATTATCAGAGGGAGTATAAACAGGAAATTGCTTAGGAACCACCACATGATCAATACACTCCATAGCATCTCCACCAATCTCCTTATATTGTGATTCAGTAACATAATTATCATTTGCATTCATTATTTTTCCAGAAAACATAAACAATGGCAAATAAAAATGTCATCCAACGATACTCAAATAACCCAACAACTCAGTTAGTACCATTCAAAATGGATGAGAATAACTGAAATGTTTAGAGTACACAGTTCTTAATAGTCGTGGAACCAAAAATAAGGAAAAATTTCTAACAGGAAAAGAAACTGAACCAGATGAAGCAATAGAAAAAGCTAGACACACTACAAGAAATTGTAGAAACAAGATTCTCAATGACATATTTAGTTGTTAATTAATTATAATAAACCCTAATTAACAAGATGTAGACATATATGAGTTAAATTACTGAAAACTTTTATCACTCCAATGATTGTCGCACTTCAATTGATAAATTCTAAGATAAAAGTGAGTTTCGAAATCTCTGTGCAACCTGGATATAACTGTTCTTCACATTCTTTTAGACGTCGTAAAAATGAATCATCATATCTGTTCTCTGGATCTTCATCGACTGGATCTTCATCGACAGGCTCGTATTCGAGAGGTTCTTTTTCGAGAAATTCTTTCTCGACTGTATTCTCGACTACATATTCTCCGTAAGCCGCATGAACCAATCCAATCATGTCGTTACCAGTTTTCAACACTGTCTCTTGTCGTTTAACTTTTTTCTCAACATATCTACTCGGTAACTCTCCATGATGCGTCCAAATGTGGTAATGTTTTAACCAACCATTTATGAAAATATGTTTTCTCATCTCCTTTATAGGAATCACTTCACTATTCGTGCAGGACGAGCAGGGACAAGGTAAATAACCTTCTGGGTGAGTCGAAAGGGAAAAATTAGTAAAAGCAGTTAAGCCCTCACCGTATTCTTTGGAAAACCGATCTAAACTCATCTAAGCTTTATCAGGTACTTTCATTATGTTCGATCGACATTATCCTAAAAAATTAAATTTTTATCAAATAATATAATTAATTAGATAAAACTTAATTGACTATTACAATATAGTTCAATTAATATTAAATTCATTAATTTTCGGATATTAATCTAGCTAAGTATCTAATTATTAACTAATCCGAATCCGTTTCATAAACAACTTTTTACGGAGTCGCTGGTTGCGGAACTGTGCTGGACGAACAAGTGCCGGTGGTGCGGGAGGGGCCGGTGCTGGACGAACAGTTGTCGGTGCTGGACGTACATGTGCCGGTGTAGGATGAACCGAAAGATAAAACCGACAGAAAGCATCTTGGGAATTGAATGGTGGAGCCCTCATACGAGGTAATTGCTTCATTTTACGTGACATTTTTAAAATCTAAAAAAAAATTATTTATTTATTAAACAAAAAATTATTTAAATAAATAATTAATTAAATAATCATTCATTTTTAAACAAATAATAATTTTATTAATTATCAAATTTAATTTCATGGTAAATTAATGATTATTATTTCAATTTAATAATTATTCATTAAGATTTCTATAATTTCATGCATATTAATCATTATTAATTCAATTTAATAATTACTAATTAACAAATTTATAATTTCATGCAAATTAATTAAATTGTATTACAATCAATTAAATAATTTTAAATTGAAATGATTAAATATCATATTATGCAAATATTTCATTATTGACAAATTAATTTCATGCAAAATAATTTCATACAAATTAATTAATATTTAATAATTGTTAATCAATTAATAATATACTAATTATTATTTCAATTGATAATTAAATTGTTAATTAATTTAATAATTTAATTTTACAATAAATTAAATAATTTAAAAATAAATTGATTAAATAAAAATATTTAATTTTTATTGCAAATTAACTTTTATTTCAATCCTAAACTTAAAAAATCTCGATTTTAGAAAACTTACAAAAGTCAAAAACACAATAATTATTTCAAACAATTTTAAATTATTTAAAAACATAAAATAATTAATTATTTCAAATATTTATTAAATTATTTAAAAACATAAAATAATTTATTATTTATTTAAATTATTAGAAACATTAAATTAATTAATTAACAAATTATTTAAAGTTATTTAAAACAGTTAATTAAATTCTTAATTAAATAGTTATTTAAATTATATAAACCAATTTTTAAAATAATTGGGAGGTTTAAAATTTTTGACTACTTTTGCTTCAAATTTTTTTTAAACTACTTAGTAAATTAATCTACTAAACTATATACAAACAGTAAATTATTAAATTAAATAAATCATATAACATACCAGTGATTTTTAATTCATACAACAATACAACTAAAAAACATAAACTCTTACTAATTGTTTAATTAACCTTAAAACATACACAAAAATACACTAACTATAAATTCCAACAATATACGAAACATATTCCATACACAAAAATACAATAATTAAAAGCAGCAAATTAAGCCTTATCATTCCATACATTTAATAACATAATCATAAACATAAACATTTCATTTCATAATCTAATTTACATAAACATTTCATATAGATGAAATAATATCAAAACAGTAGAAAATATAGCTAAATCGAATATAAAATCTTCCATATCTAAATCGACAGTAGACATCAAATATAAATAAAACCATCAAATATTAAACAAGTCATATAAATATCCATATCTAAATAAAATAAAATTACAGTAGACATCCATATCTAAAATCATACATATCTAAAATCATCCATATCTAAAATTACATAAACATCCATATCATCAATATCTAAAATCATACATATAAAATTACAGTAGAAATAAAATCAATATTTATTATAAGAACGAAGAAGGATGATTAATATGAACAATTTAAGATTTAAGGATGAAACAATCAATCAATCAATATATAGATAGATAGAATAAGATTAAACAAACAATCAATAGATGAAAAAATTAAGGATGAAAAATGAAGAATAAGATTATACAAACAAAAAACAAAAAAAATTAAAAACTACCTTCACACTTGCAGGAATCGAAGTGGAAATCAGCAGCGAAGACACGGCGACTGGAAGTGGAGAACGGCGAGATCGCGGCGGCGTGACCGGCGAACGCTGACGGCGACGAGATGCAGGAGGCGGAGGCGACGGCTTGGGGTTTTTCGATTTTCAGACAGAACGTGTCTGACTGGATTTCGGGGTTTTATATATTAAACCCCCAAATCTTACTGATGAAGCACGAAATCTGCTACCAGTAGGCTCGCGGGGTCGCGAGGAAGGCCGGAGGCTTTGGAGTCTACGACGCGCGCTCTACGTCAAATACCTGCAGAAGTGGAGGAGAATCGGCGACTCAGGTGTGGGAGTCGGCGATTCGGGCTCCTTAGTTCTCTGGTTGGAGTGTGTCAAGTGTGTTGTGTGGAGAATACTTGATGAATGAGAAGACCTCCCAAGGACCCCTTTTATAAGGTCTTTTGGGACGTTTCTCATTCATTACCCGTGGGGCCCACGCTATTATGGTGTCCCATTAAGGGTGCCATAATAGCGTGGGCCAAGTCAAGTAATGGCTGGAGTCGGCGACTCAGGTATGGGAGTCGGCGACTCAGGGTGAAGCCATCGATTCCCCATGAGCCAGGTTGGCAGTCTACCAGAACTGACCAACGAGGCCTAGAATCGGCGGCTCACCTCTGGAGTCGGCGACTTGGTAGTCCCAGTCGCCGATTCCCAGTGTTGACTTGAGTACTTGACGTAGACACTTGTCCGTGTCCATGGATCTCTCCGGGGGTCCGGCATAAAGCGGCGGAACCCTAGTCCTTGTTGAAGGGCGTTTCTGGAAGTGACTGACATAATCAGGCATGTCTCACCAGTATTCCCCCCTGAAGAGAGCACAAGAAACATGCGTGTACTGCCAGTATCCCCCCCCAAGCAAGGTGATCCGCACCAAGGCCAAAGCGACAAGATGGGATCGAGTCACTGCGCTCACAGCGACACAATGACTCCGCGTGGTCCATGCACTATCAGATGGACTGATTCACTATCAGAATTGATGGGGGTGAAACCCGACCAGTACTCCAAGACGCGCAAGCAAGCGCCAAGCGGGGAACTCCGCGGGAAATCGGACCGGAACTCAAGTGCGCAGAACTCTGCTTCGCTAGGACTTCTTCCTCTCCAAATGACCTGCCTTTAATGAGTGGGGGATGCCTTCTATTTATAGGGATTCTTATGAGGGTAATCTGGTCATTTGGGCAGTAACCGCCTAACTGCCTAACTGATCAGATCGAGGCCCCAGGTCGACTTTCCAAAGATCGACTTTCTGGGGATCCGACTTTCCTGGTGATCGACTTTATTCAGAAGTCGATCCCAGGAAAGTCGATCTTCCTAAGATTCGACTTGGGACCTCCCCAATCCTAGAATAGGTACCTCAACTCATCTTAGGCTATCCGGACTTCTTGTTGCTGGTAAGTTGTGACCGGATTCGGGATACTGTATCACCAGTACTCCCCCCTCCTCTGCGTATTAGATACCTTGGGATACGTCTTTTAGTACTATGGTCTGTGTGTTGGACCTTGTACTATCTGTATTCCCCTCCTCTTTGTGTGCTGGGGTGTAGGCTTTTGGTGATGTCCCGGGATGCGAGATCCTCTCTCACCAGTTCTCCCCCCCCTACGCCTGCGAAGTTATACCTATGCTTCCACGGAGGTTGTCACATGCTTTTGCTAACTATTGTCCGATTTGTCCTACCCGAAGCATACTCCTTGCGCAGCTTGCCTAGCTCGACTTTCGAGCGGAACCCTGCTTGCCCACCTTGACGCCTTGCTGAGCTGTCTCCGAGCAATGTTCGAGTCCCCTTCCCTGTGGCTGGGGTCAAGAGTTGTCTCTTCTACCTATTTTTTATAGGTGAAGTTCTCTCTTTTGAACTCTCTTGCCTCCCTCTACCTGCTGTTTCTGCGGTTGAGGTTGAACGTACTTCCTCGTCTACCTATGTTCTTCCATAGGTGAGGTTTATTTTTGCATACTTGCTCCCTCCTTTTGCTCGCTGCTTCGGCGGCTGAGGTTGAGTGTGGCCCCTCGTCTACCTATGTTCTTCCATAGGTGAGGTCCAGTTTTGAATATTTGCCCCCTCCTTTTGCTTGCTGCTTCCGCGGATGAGGTTGAGTGTGGCCCCTCGTCTACCTATGTTTTTCCATAGGTGAGGTCCATTTTTTGAATACTTGCCCCCTCCTTTTGCTCGCTGCTTCCGCACCTGAGGTTGAGTGTAGCCCCTCGTCTACCTATGTTCTTCCATAGGTGAGGTCCATTTTTGAATACTTGCCCCCTCCTTTTGCTCGCTGATTCCACGGCTGAGGTTGAGTGTGGCCCCTCGTCTATCTATGTTCTTCCATAGGTGAGGTCCACTTTTGAGTATGTCCCTCGTCTACCTACGTTCTTCCGTAGGTGAGGTTCACTCTTGAACACTTACCCCTCTGTCTACATTTTTTTTTGCAGAAGGGGCGCGTGTTTTGCCGATGTGTCCCCCGTCTACCTACGTTCTTCCGTAGATGAGGTTCACTTTTGAGTACGTCCCTCGTCTACCTACGTTCTTCCGTAGGTGAGGTTCACTTTTGAGTACGTCCCTCGTCTACCTACGTTCTTCCGTAGGTGAGGTTCACTCTTGGACGTTTACCCCTCTGTCTACATTCTTTCGTAGAAGGGGCGCGTGTTTTGTCGATGTGTTCCCCGTCTACTTACGTTCTTCCGTAGGTGAGATTCACCTTTGTTTCTAGATGGGATACGCGTCCTGACCCTGTTACCATCAAGACTTTCTCCGCCCACGTTCTTCCGTAGGTAGACTTAATTTGACGTCCTACTTTGTTACTGCGTCCAGTAATTGTAGGAGTTCAAATATCTTAGAGTGGTTCAGTTCATTTTGCTGCCGTACCACCATCTATGTTGTTTTTTCTGGGTGGACTTCCACGATTTTTTAGGAGTATTTTGCTTACACCCCCTGCCTCGGTGACTTTTTAAGGTTTCGGGAATGTTTTCCCTACACCCCTCCTGCTTTGGCGAACTTCCGCAATTTCAACTTGTCAGGGTTCTTTTTTTCTACACCCCCCTGTGTGGGAAGAAAAAAGTCGATCCCCCGTAGTATTAATCGATTTTGTGCAAATGTCGATCTGAGTGTTGCCCATCGACTTTTGTAAAAAAGTAGATTCCTTGGGTCCTTGTGTTGACTCCTTTGCTAAAAGTCGATTCCTGATGTTTTGGCTAAAAAGTTGAGTCTTTGTGCTGATCTTGGAAGGGTTGTTCTTCTGATCGGTTTTACTCTTTTTTGTCCTTTTGCGCGGACCTGGGGTCTATAAATAGAGCCTTTAGGTCTTCCCTTTCCTTCATCCATGGTTCTTCTTGTGAGTCTCTTTGCTGATTTTATTCAGGGAGAGATCGAGGAGCTGGATTGAATTTTAAATATTTTGGATCCTCGGTCTTCGGCCTTGGATCTTCCTGCTTTGCGACAAATTATTGTTGAGCGACAGAGTGTTGTCGTTGCGTCCAGGGAATCAATATTTGAGGAATGGTCCATTGGCGATCTTCCGCCTGCTGTTTCCCCTGCTGTCCCTCCTCGCGGTGCTTCCCCGCTGGATCAGGTTCCTCGTCGCTTGCGTCGCCGTATCAATTTTAACTAGGGATTTGTAATATTTTCATTCTTTTTACTTGTAATTCTGAATAAAGATATTTTACCCATTTTCTCATTTGTCTTACACCTTTACTCTGAAGTACGTCGGTGTAGTTTGTAATGATCGACTTTTTTGGAATGTCAATTTCTTAAAGTCGATGCTTTCTTTTAGCCGGTGTCATCCTTTTCTGAAGATGTCGAAGTTTGTACAGAAAGTCGATCTCATTTCTCCCTGGAGATGTCGACGTCGTAAAAAAGTCGATCTCATCTTTTTCTGAGGATGTCGATGTCGTGTGATGGTTGACCCTTTTCTTCTCTTAGGATGTTTGACGATCATACGGAAAGTCGATCTCATCTCTCCTTGAAGATATCGATGTCGTATGAAGGTCGATCTTATCCTTTTCTGTGGATGTCGATGTTAACTGTGAATATTGTCGACGTCTATTCCCCTTTGAGGATGTCGATCTGAATATTTGCGGAATGTCGATCCTGTCCTTCTCTTTTGAAGGGTTCGAATTCCAAGGTAAATTTCGGCGTCTATCCCCCTCTGAGGATGTTGATCTGAATGTTTGCGGAATGTCAATCCTGTCCTTCTCTTTTGAAGGGTTCGAATTCCAAGGTAAATGTCGACGTCTATCTCCCTCTGAGGATGTCGATCTGAATGTTTGTGGAATGTCGATCCTGTCCTTCTCTTTTGAAGGTTTCGAATTCCAAGGTAAATGTCGACGTCTATCCCCCTCTGAGGATGTCGATCTGAATGTTTGTGGAATGTCGATCCTGTCCTTCTCTTTTGAAGGGTTCGAATTCCAAGGTAAATGTCGACGTCTATCCCCCTCTGAGGATGTCGATCTGAATGTTTGTGGAATGTCGATCCTGTCCTTCTCTTTTGAAGAGTTCGAATTCTAAGGTAAATGTCGACGTCTATCTCCCTCTGAGGATGTCGATCTGAATGTTTGTGAAATGTCGATCCTGTCCTTCTCTTTTGAAGGTTTCGAATTCCAAGGTAAATGTCGACGTCTATCCCCCTCTGAGGATGTCGATCTGAATATTTGTGGAATGTCGATCCTGTCCTTCTCTTTTGAAGGTTTCTGGTGAGATATGCCTGATTACGGCAGTCACTCCCAGCAACGCCTTTCAACAAGGACTAGGGTTCCGTCGCTTTGGCCGGACCCCCGGAGAGCTCCCACGGTGCGGAACACGTTCATCGTCCAGATCGCCGAGTTAGCCCGTAAGTCGCCGATTGAACTACCAAGTCGCCGAGTTAAAGGATAAGTCGTCGAGTTAGGGCCAAGATCGGCAGTATGGTAGACTGCACATCTTGCCCCTGGAAACTCGGCGAATTAGCCCTAACTAGGCGACTTCCGTACCTAAATCGGCGACTTACGACCGTTACTCGCCGCCAGCCAACGTCATAAATGTTACCTTATATGACCATAGGCGCGATGTCCGCCTTTGATTGCGCCCTCTGAGACCCTATAAAAAGGGTCCCAAGGGGACACTCAAAGGCACGATTCAAGTTCCTCTCTCACACCAGAGCACCATTACGAAACTCGGCGAGTCTCACTAGAATCGCCTAGTTTCCACTTGCAGGTATTTGACTCCAGATCCTCCGGCATCACCTCGCACCACCGCGAGCCCTGGTAGCAGATTCAGTGCTTCATCAGTTGGCGCCGTCTATGGGACTACCGAACCACCGGTATCCCGTCGTAATCGCGATTTTTTTTAAAAATCCGGCTCGAGCTCTCCTAGAGGGTTCGCCGAGTTTGTTAAAAAGTCGCCGAGTTAGATCGTCCGATTCTCGGTTCAGGTCTGATTTAGCCTTAAATCGTCGACTTATCCTTGAGAATCGCCTGATCCGGATATCGTTTGCTAGTTAAGAGTGTTGTCCACGACCTTGTTCGGAAAACACCTCGAAATCTAAAGTCGCCGAGTTTTCCCCTAACTCGCCGACTTATTTTTTTGTTTTTTGAACAAGCTCGGTCAAGTCATCCTTTGCTTTGGAACTTACATCTTCGCATAGGTTGGATTTTTCCCAAGCAAAAATCACTTATCTAAGGGCAAACTCGCTTGCCTAAGGGCAAACTCGCCTATCTAGGGCAAACTCGCCTATCTAAGGGCAAACTCGCCTGTCTAGGGGCAAACTCGCCTGTCTAGGGGCAAACTCGCCTATCTAGGGGCAAACTCGCCTATCTAGGAGCAAACTCGTCCATTCGATCATCGTCTTCATTCATCGCTTTGGCTGAATAAGACCACTCATAGCCCATAGCTTTTACCGAAATGAAAATCCATCGCAACGGTTGGATTCGCCTCTTCGTTTCGGTAAAAAAAAAAAGAGTATGGGGCTTTGTACCTTTTTTCACTTTTAGTGATTTTGTCGGTCCACCTCTGGAATACCCAGATCTGATTTTGGAATTCTACGACCACACTTCACGTGAAAAAAGTTTTCTCTACGAGTACAGAAGAGTAGAATTTCCCAAAAGTGCAAGGAATCTTTTCTGGGATAGGTCTAAACAGGCATCCCGAAAACCACCTCCGGCAGCACGATTTTCTGCAGAAAAATTGCAAAAAAATTGCGACATTTTTTGCTAATTTCAAATTTTGGGGACTAGTAGAACTGCTCAAGGGGGTCACAAAACTTCAAAGAAATATTATACGAAATTTTTTCTGTTTTGTGACACCCGGGGGGGCAGGTACCTACCCATAGCTTCCGACACTTCGGAAGAACTTCCACTCGTAGTCTGTTGCTTCGACCCGATAGAAATAACCATCCCATTTATGGATCCTGTTGCTAAAGGTAAGAAGAAAGCTCTCGCCACTGCTACTACGGTAGGAGCTTCTAGCAGAAGGGTTGGTCCTCGTACTGTACCAACCTCTAATGCACCATCACCTACACATGAGGTATCCTCACCACTCCCACTAAATGGGGGTGTCAACCCAACTCCGACAACACAGGAGAGGCTTGCGCACATGCATGCTCTCATGTTGAAATTGGACAAAAGGATAACCAACCTAGAGGCTTCAAGGAGCCGGACCACCATTCGATGTACGACAAGTAAGTCTAACCCACATTTGAGGAAGACAAACTTAAGTACGCATCATCGGTCCGAATCAAGGATATCCAAGGAGCTTCGAGAGCTCAAGGGAAAGAGTCCTGCAATCTCAGGGCAACCCAAATCCAACTCGCATCACTCTCCTATGGGAGACAACCACGGTGAAACAAAGAGACACAAGCATCTCGGTTCTCACCACAGGTCCGCAGTACATCACTCGGGTGTACCTTCGATTTCCACGACTCGTGCGGATTACGATGCCACGCTCATGAATAGGGTAATCTAGGAAATGCTTCGTAAAGACAAGCATGACCTAAGGAACCCACATGATCTTCTCAGAATAGGAAGGGCACCCTTTCATAGGGACCTCCTGAGAAAACCTTTTCCGCAATCTTGGCGGTGTCTCAAGATAGACTTGTACGATGGAACAACAGATCCTGAGGATCGTGTTAACCTCTATCTGAATATCTTGGAGCCGCAAACTACCGATAATGGGTTGTTGTGTCGGGCCTTCCCAGACACTCTGAAAGGCAACGCATATCGGTGGTTTTCCGGTCTGCCGGCTAGCTCAGTCTCCAGCTTCACGGACCTCTCTTCCAAGTTCATCGCCCAACATGTGGGGATGATCAGAATAAAACACATTGCCAACGCACTACTGGCACTACGACAGAACAAGCTGTCTCTGAGGGATTACACGATTAAGTTCACTTCGATGATGACAGAAGTGAACAATCTAATCCCAAGTCTGGCCATAGCAGGATACGTGAGAGGGTTGGTACCCTTCTCCCCTTTGGCCCGGAATATGATACTCCATAAAGTGGAGACCCTGCCCGACCTCTTCCAACGAGCTCAATCGTATATTGAGATAGAAGAGGAGAACAATGACAAGCTGGACGAACTCGAGCCGTCCAGCCGGAAGAAACCTCGCTATGCTAAAGAAGATACATACGAGGATACAAGTTCCCAATCCGAAACCTCGACTAGTCTTCTTCGATACAATGAGGAGTCTCCGGGTAGCAGTTATGGCCACCAGAGTCATAGCTCATGCCCTAAATCCAGTAGCAGTTATGGCCACCAAAGTCATAACTCACACTTTCAGTCTAGTAGCAGTTATGGCCACCAAAGTCATAGCTCACACCCTAAATCCAGTAGCAGTTATGACCACCAAAGTCATAACTCACACTCTCAGTCTGGTAACAGTTATGGCCACCAAAGCCATAGCTTACGCTCTCAATCCTATGACAGTGATGGTAACCAAAGCCACAGTTCATACTCACAATCAAGTGTGTCACGCTAATAGTAGGTAACTATCATCTGTCAGAAGAAAGATAGGATTGCCCAAACTCAGTGGCAACCAAACATCAAAAGAACTCATCTATTCTTTTGGTAGTCGCTTCTATTGTTCTCAACCATGTAACAACGATTTTATTTTAAGTAGATGTGATATGTATGCCACATTTAGAATAATCATTCATCACTTCAGACGGATCAATCACCCATCGCTTCGGCTGGGTGACGTCCGTCGCTTCGACCTTATCTATCATCTGTTCGACCCACGAGTCAAGGTGATAGTTATGAATTTACGACAGAGAGTCTAAATTACGATTACAAGTCTAGTTTACGATTTACGAGTCAAGGTGCGACTTAAGAATCTAAATTACGACTCTCACGAATATTTGCAAATCAAACCCTAAGAATTTAAGTTCTCTTTCAAAATCTAATTTATGTCAAAGAGTCTAAATTACGATTACAAGTCAAGTTTACGATTTACAAGTCCAAGGTGCGACTTAAGAATCTAAATTACGACTCCGATTTACGAATCAAACCATGAGATTCTAAATATTTGCGACTACAATCAATGGTACCCTGGTGTTAATTTTGTCGCTGTGGCCTTAATGATCATATCCCATCCTGTCGCTATGGCCTTGATGAGGGTCGAGAGTCATTCTATCGCTATGGCTGGAGCTTGGCTAAAACACCAGGGTTCAAATCCAGAATTGTTGTCCTAAATTGCGGATCTAACCCTAGGATTCCAAATAATATTGTGCATCTTAATTTTTGATTTATTTGTAATATTCTTTGCAACTCTGCGTTAATTTGAAGATATAAATTATCCGCAAATTTAACCAATGACTGAACTACGATTCGTACGACCAAGCTTACGTCCAGAGTGGCTAAGCGAGGGTTAGCAGAGTCTAACTTACGTCCAGAGTGGCTAAGTTACGGCTTGTGAATCTAGTTTCGAGCCTAGGTTACAATTTAAAGATAGCTTATATGGAAGATTGGCAAAGAAAAGACAAAAGATAGTTCATTGATAATCAAAATAGAAAGATTGCAAAATATTCCGAAAAGTCATATGTCACGACGACATGATTCTCGGGGGGAGTATCACAAGCTCCCTCCAATACCTCCGTTACACCAATATTTTAAAAGTTGTCGGGTTGACATGATTTTCGAGGGGAGTATCACAAGCTCTGCTCAATACTTCTATCGCCTCGGGCACAAATATCCAAAGCATAACTCTACAATCTGTCACAACGGCACAATTTCAGGGGGAGTATCACAAACTCTCTCCGACGCTTCTGTCACTCTAGCCGGAAGTCGTCTCGCCCATCTTTGGAGGAGAGTATCATAAACTCTCATCAACACTTCTGTCGTTTTGGCTAGAAGTCGTCTCATTCCAAGGGGAGTATAACAAACTCTCCACGACACTTCTGTCGCTTCGGCCAGAAGTTGTCACAATTCGGGGGGAGTATCACAAACTCTCTCCAACACTCCTACCACTTCAGCCAGAACACATTTTTATGCAGGTTTTAAAGGGGGAGTATCACAAGCTCTCCCGACATTTCTGTCGCTCCGGCCAAAAATCGTCATACTTCAGGGGGGAGTATCACAAGCTCTCCCGACTTTTCTGTCGCTCCGGCCGGAAATTGTCAAACTTCAAAAGGAGAGTATCACAAGCCCTCCCGATTTTTCTGTCGCTTCGGCCAGAAATCGTCATACTTCAGGGGGGAGTATCACAAGCTCTCCCGACACTTCTATCGCTCTGGCCAGAAGTCGTCAAATATGAGCACGATGAGTCTGTCGCTTCGGCCAAATTCACCAAGGATTGGTTAAAGGAAAGAGAGAATATCGCGAGAGGTAAAATTGCACGGTAATTTAAATTGGTCAATAGTAATATGCGTTTTAGACTGATCTAGTTGTTTTGCAGGATGTTTTCTTTTTTGCAGGTATTATTCTGTCGCTTTGGCCAGAATGTTTTCTTTTTTGTAGGTGTTATTATGTCGCTTCGGCCAGAATAAGACTCTAATAGTGAGTCAATCTATCTTGTTGCTTTTGCCTTGATAAACTAGAGATCGTTCTGTCGCTTTAGCCTTAACGATCTCAACCCATCTTGTCGCTTTAAGCCTTGAAGGGGGCCGTCGTTGCGGACTTTAAGTCGCTCTTGATCAGGGTGGACTATAAACATTAGTTCTATCGTTTCGGCTAGAACTCGGTTCTATCGCTCTGGCTAGAACCCGATTCTGTCGCTTCGGCCTGAATCAGATTCCGTCGCTTCGGCCGGAATTAATATTGTCGCTTCGGCCTTTATAAACACAGTGCAGTCGCCCTTGATCAGGGAAGGACTATAAACAGAGTTACCGTGGCCTGGAACTCGATCCATTCTTGACGCTTTGGCCTTAATAGATTCTGAATCACTACGTCACTGTGGGCGGAATGATTCGATCTCATCTTGTCGCTTTGGCCTTGATGCTGGATCACACACATTGAACCTTGGTTGGGGGGGGGGGTACTAGCGATACACGCATGTTTCTTGTGCTCTCTTCTGGGGGAGTACTGGTGAGACATGCCTGATTACGGCAGTTACTCCCAGCAACGCCTTTCAACAAGGACTAGAGTTCCGTCCCTTTGGCCGGACCCCCGGAGAGCTACTACGGTGCGGAACACGTTCATCGTCCAGATCGCCGAGTTAACCCGTAAGTCGCCGATTGAACTACCAAGTCGCCGAGTTAAAGGATAAGTCGCCGAGTTAGGGCCACGATCGGCAGTATGGTAGACTGCACATCTTGCCCCTGGAAACTCGGCGAATTAGCCCTAACTAGGCGACTTCCGTACCTAAATCGCCGACTTACGACTGTTACTCGCCGCTAGCCAACGTCATAAATGTTACCATATATGACCATAGGCACGATGTCCGCCTTTGATTGCGCCCTCCGAGACCCTATAAAAAGGGTCCCAAGGGGACACTCAAAGGCACGATTCAAGTTCCTCTCTCACACCAGAGCACCACTACGAAACTCGACGAGTCTCACTAGAATCGCCTAGTTTCCACTTGCAGGTATTTGACGTAGAGCGCGCGTCGTGGACTCCAGAGCCTCCGGCATCACCTCGCACCACCGCGAGCCCTGGTAGCAGATTCAGTGCTTCATCAACTTCGAATTCCAAGGTAAGTGTCGATGCTTTTGTTCTGAAATGTCGATGCTATTTGGTCGGGTTTTAGGTTTTCCGCGGACTCGGGCGTCTTGGGCCTGCCGGGCCCGTGGGCTTTTCGGCCCACCGGGTGAACAGTGCCCGCGACGGTTCGTCTTCGACTTTCCCCTATAAATAGCAGAGGGGGGGGGGGTCATTCGCTTCTCACCTATTTCCTTCGCTCTGAGGCATCGACTTTCCTGCTTTCGACTTTCAAGTTTCTTCGCTTCGGCTTCCAGCGCGCGTAAGGCTTCGACTTCAGCCTTGGAGGTGCAACTTTCTGGGGTCCGACTTCTGTTTGTCGGGCTCTTTTGAGGTTGCACTGGGTTCGACTTCCTTGGGGTCCGACTTTTCTTAAAGTCGGTCCTCTTCGAAGTTGCTCCCCTTTGGACTGTGGTCCGAGTTTGTGAAGTTTGACTCCTTGTTGGTGAGACATGTCTGATTACGTCAGTCACTCCTAGCAACGCCCTTCAACAAGGACTAGGGTTCCGTCGCTTTATGCCGGACTCCCGGAGAGTTCCACAAATGTGGAGGAAGTGTCTACGTCAAGTACTCAAGGCAACACCTGGGAATCGCCGACTGGAACTACCAAGTCGCCGACTCCAGGGGTGAATCACCGACTCTAGGCCTCGTGGACAGTTTTGGTAGACTGCCAACCTAGCTCATGGGGAGTCGGCGACTACACCTCTGAATCGGCGACTCCCATACCTGAGTCGCCGATTCCCAGCCGTTACTTGGGAGGGCCCACGTATGGCACCCTTAATTGGGCACTGGTGAGACATGTCTGATCACGTCAGTCACTCCCAACAACGCCCTTCGACAAGGACTAGGTATCCGTCGCTTTATGCCAGACCCCCGGAGAGTTCCACGAATTCGGAAGGAGTGTCTACGTCAAGTACTCAAGGCAGCACCTGGGAGTCGTCGACTGGGACTACCAAGTCGCCGACTCCAGGGGTGAATCGCTGACTCTAGGCCTCGTGGACAGTTCTGGTAGACTGCCACTAGGCTCATGGTGAGTCGGCGATTGAGCCTCTGGATCGGCGATTCCCACACCTGAGTCGCCGACTCCCAGCTGTTACTTGGGTGGGCCCACGTCATTAAGGCACCCCTTAATAGGATACCTTAATGGGGTGGGTCCCACGCTAATGAATGAGGAAACGTCCCCCAGGACCCTATAAAAGGGGTCCTTGGGGGACCTCTACCCTCAACTCATTCCCACTTGGCACACACCAACCAGAGCAACACTTGGAGCCTGAATCGCCTACTCCCAAGCGAGTCGCCGATTCCCCTCCCCTTCTGCAGGTACATTGACGTAGAGCGTGCGTCGTGGACTCCAAAGCCTCCGGCCCTCCTCGCGACCCCGCGAGCCTACTGGTAGCAGATTTCGTGCTTCATCAGCTGGCGCCGTCTGTGGAACTATCGAACTACGATATCCCGTCATAATCGCAAAATTTTCTTCGCAAAGATCAGCTCGATTCCCTTAGGGTGAGTCGCTGACTTTTGGTCAAGGAATCTCCGATTCACACAGGCAATCGCCGACTCCACCCAGTGAGTCTCCGATTGCTGGTTATTCTACTAGCTAAGAGTGTTGTCCACGGCCAGACTCGAAGGAAAAACTACCTAAAGCAGTCACCGATTCCATTAGTGCAAGTCGCCGATTCCCATAAGTGAATCGCCGACTACCATAGTGAATCGCCGACTCCACTTGGTTTTTTCTCGAGCCTCTGCTCAGTTCGAAAGTCAAAAAACCTAAGGTCAATCGCCGACTCCACCTGCTGAATCGCCGACTCCACTTGGTTTCTTTCGAGTTAGCTCAATTAGTACCTACGCTCCGGTTGGAGTTCGCTTTTGTCATCTATGACATCTGAAAGGCAAAAGCACGATTACCATCTGAGAAACAAGGGTAAATCCTCAGTGGTACCCGATGGGGCACAAACTGAGCATCCTTAGCCAAACATACAAGTTGAAAGGTTCGAGGATGCTCAAACTGATCTGCCCCCTCGGACATCCATCTCTCCTGCTCTAGAAGCAAGGTTGGTTAACTTCATGGATAACATTGAAAAAAGAGTTAGCAACCTTGAGAAAGCAAGGAGTCAGAGAACCATCACCCGCAAGAGAGCGTGTGAATCGGCTTCTCACAATTCTCCAACTACGGAGAAAAAGAAAGGTCCAGAGTCAGAAAAATCAAGGGCTGGACCCTGTAAGAGTCGCACTGATAGGACTCTTACAACACGATTCGTAGAGGACCTCCGTCGGAAGCTGAACGACACTCTAGTCATCAGCAATCCGATCGAGTTCTTAAGAGTCAAAAGCGCTCCTTTCCAAGAGGACCTTTTGAAGGTGGCCTTTCCACCAACCTGGCAGGTACCCAGAATAGAGTCGTACGATGGTTCGAGTGATCCACAAGATCACGTCACCTCAGCGTTCTGGAACCGCAAACCACTGATAACGCACTGCTGTGTCGAGCATTCCCCGGCACTCTTAAGGGCAATGCCTATCGATGGTTTTCCGGTCTGCCAGCTGGATCAGTTTCCAGCTTCGCAGACCTCGCGTCCAAATTCATCGCCCAACATGTGGGGATGATTAGGATCAAACACAGCGCCAATGCACTACTGGCGCTACGACAGGACAAACTGTCTCTAAGGGATTACACGATTAAGTTCACTTCAATGATGACAGAAGTGAGCGACTTAATCCCAAGTCTGGCCATTGCGGGGTACACAAACGGGCTGGTACCCTACTCCCCTCTGGCCCTGAATCTCACGCTCCATAAAGTGGAGACCTTACCTGACCTCTTCCAACGAGCTCAGTCATTCATTGAGGTGGAAGAGCAGAATGAAAACAAGCTAGTGGAACTTGAGAACACTAGCTTCAAAAAACAAAAGTTCGAGAGAAAGAGCTACAATGACTCCTCGAACAGATACACTAGCGATGCGGCTGATTCCTTCAGAAAGGATTGGAAGCCTAAACACGATAACAAAGTGTATCAAACATCCATCAAACAGTTGCCAAGGGCTCCACCTCAACCTTGGAGGAACCGGACCCCACTAACAATCAGCAAAGGCGAGTTGTTTGAAAAACTAAGAAACAGAGCGGATCTGCCCGCTCCTCGCTCTATGGACCCTGCAACCAAGGATAGCCGTCAAAAAGGTGGAAGATTCTGTAAATTCCACAAGGACCACGACCATCTGACAGACTATTACAGGGAATTCTCGCTCTATGTCGAGCAATTAATTTCGAACGGCAAACTTGACAACCTGGTCAAAGGATCCCGGGATCGAAACAATTGCAAGTCTGACACGAAAGGGAAGCGCCCACGATCTCCTTCACCAGACAGCGACAATAGCGAGGACCACCCAAGGAAAACCATCCATATGCTATTTGGTGGTAGACCCACAGGAAGGCTAGCATAACTAAGAGGAATAGGAATAAGCTGTCACCCAAAAGTCCTTGCATCTGGCACACGGACAACGTACAGCAACATCGCGCTTAGTATTAAGCGCGTTAGAGCCTCTTAGTCTATATGTTAAAATCTTACTGTTGTAATTTACATTTTTTAATAAAAATTAGATTTATCATCTACCTACGACTCTAGCTAGCACCCCACACTATGAATCTATTTTGTCGCTATTACCTTAATAGATCAAAATCATCTTTAAACACATTATGATTCAACCCAATCTGGTCACTTCAGCCTAGATATGGGTCCAAAAAGTTGCTCTGTCGTCATGGCCAGAGTTCAACCACGCATTAGGGTCTAAAAGCAGAGTCCTAGGTAGTTGATAGGTACAAGTGAACCCAACCACAAGAGGTTCTAAGTACCCACCACAAATCAGAATCTATCATATCGCTACGGCCTTAATAGATTAGTAGTCGTTTTTAAACAATTTCACCCCATCTCATTGTTACATCTTTGATATGGGACAAAAGTTGCTCCGTCGCCTCGGCCGGAGTTGAACTACATAGTAAGGAACTTAGAATACAATTCTAGAGTCTTAAAGTTTATCAAATATCCTCTGGTTATCTTTCGATAATTTTTGTTGCTTTTCGAACTTATTAGTTTAATCGATATTACGAGTTTCTATTAGTTGTAAAGTTTAATTTATTTTCGCGAATTTAACCGTAGACTGAGCTACGATTCACACGACCAAGTCTACGCCCAGAGTGGCTAGCGATAGGGTTAATCTAATTTACGTCCAGAGCGGCTAAATTACGACTCGCGAATCTAGTTTCGGGTCTTAGTTACATTTCAAAAGAATAAAGTAAATGAATAATTAATAAGAAAACAAAAGCGATTAATTCATTAAGTTCGATAAAAATACAAAGATAACAATTATACAAAAATCTAAGGACTTAGAAGATCTAATCTTGGGCAGCTTCGTCTTCATTTTATCGAGGGCTTCTTTATTCTTCTCGAGCTCCTCGGGGTGCTGCTCTACCCATGCCATTATGTCCGTGATATAGTCGGGGGGTAGAGCAGGAAACATAGTCGGGCCGAAGAAGATGAGCTCCTGAAGCTGGTCGGATTGGTAGCGTACGTCCAAATCCAACCCAGCAGCTTTCCCAGAGAGTGCGGCATTGTCATCCTTAAGAGCTAGAACCTCTTCTTCCGCACTCGCCAGCTCACTCTTCAGCTCAGTTATTTCGCGTTGGCTCTGAGTAGCTTGCTTCTTTAAATCCACTATAGTAGCCTCAAGCAAGGCTACGTGCCCTTTCTCGCTAGCTAGCTGGCTCTTCAGATCTTCAGTCTCTTTAGCACGGCCAGCAGTAGCAGCTTTCAGATCTTTGCGAAGTGCCAAGATCTTCGCGACATACTCGTCTATCTCTTTCTGCTTGGACTCAATGGTCTTGTCCTTCTTCGGCAGAATATTGTCGCGGAGGTTCTCCATCCTGGACCTCACGTTCTTCAGTTTGTCCAAGGCTTTCTCACTTTCCTTGAACTTCGCGTCGAGTTGGTTGTATTTCTCTTGGATCTTCTCGACGTCATGGATTGAGTCCCCATGATAGCAAGCATGTGCCATGTAGCAAGCGGCATTCATATGCTTCAGAAGCTCGCTCCGGCACCAGGTCCCAGGATGACCCAAAAGGAGTGACATCGCTTCCCTCCGAGTTTCAGCGTCAGCCATGAAATCGGTAAGTGTCACCCCAGCAGAAGTGTAAGGCACGTAACATCTAGGAGGTGGTGGTGCAGAGCGAGAGCTCGACCCGTGCTCGAAGGTCCGACGGGGCTAGCAACGAGAAGTTTTCTTCTTTCTCAGTCTGATCAGCTTGCCTTTTCGGAACCTCTTGCGCATGTAAAGAGGAGTAGCGTCGTGATATAAAATCGAACGCTTCTTTCCGCCCTCCAGCTCCTTCTCAGTGGGTGGTTCATGCGCCTCTTCCACGTCCTCGAATGTAAAGTCCTCCCTTTGGCAAAGGACAAAGGGAACACCGCGCAGCACAGAATATGCAGTCAGAGTCCGCGCTATCCGATCCGAGGCCTCAATGTCCCTCGTAGTCATCTCAATTGAGGCGTTCATGTGCACTCGATTGGGGTCATTCCACATTTCCCGACTCCCGGGAAGAAATTCAGAAGTGATGAAAATAAATTCTATTCTCCAATTGCATCCGAAGTTCGTCGGCAACTCATCGACGATATTCTTATCAAAGTGTCGTCGCGTGAATCCGAAGCGACCAGATGCAGACTTCTCTTTGGTGAGCTTGTAGAAGTACAGAAACAAGCTCGCCGTCGCAGCAATGTTCAGCCCCCAGCAAATGTTCATAAAGCCCCGCAGGATCACAAAGAATCCCGCCGGGAGCTGCGACAGGGACACCTCGAATGTGAGAAGCACTTCGCTAATGATCTCCGGAATTGGCAGCTCGGAGAAGTGCTTGAAATAGACCCTTGGGATGGCCTGGAATCCCGGGGGTGGCATATTGATTGGCTGGTATCGCGACATCCAGAATCGCAAATGACCAGACAGTTGAATCCCCGATAGTAGTGATCGAGCGTCGCTCGCATTCAGATTCGAGGGGGGATTGACTCCATCAGACCCATCCAAGGTTGCGTGAGTCATAACTTGTTCGAATTTGCCGTCCCCAGAACGGCCGATCGGAAGCAACCTTGGCACGCCATTCACGGCGATTTCACAATGAGCGAACCCAGAGGGGTTCAAAGCTCCAACATATGTATTCAAGTCGAGGTCCGGGTCTTGACTAGCATCCAGATCCACGGGAGGTGGCGGAGTTCTTTCAGAGCGCCGGCCCGCTTTACAGCGTGGAATAGGAGCACCACGGTCCACAGTCAAGGTCTCCTCAAAGTTAATGTCTAGAGGAGGAGGGACCCCTTCGTTCTCTTCGGGCACATGTACTTTGCCCTTCCCAGTGGTGCGCATTCTCTTTTTCTTCAGAGAAGGACCTTGGCTCGGGTTCAGTCCCGACACAATATGGCCTTCCGCGTTCACAACCAACGGAGCGGTGCGACGCGCGGAAGAATCATCAATAAGCATGGGAGTCGCCGACTCCAACACACGAGTCGCCGATTCAATATGAGGAATCGGCGAGTCACGGCCAGCAGTCGCCGACCCAATGGCAGCTGAGCCCTGTCCCCTTCGCTTGAAGGATTTTCCCTTAAAAGGACCTGCATATGTCGCCGATTCCACGATGGGAATCGCCGACACAGAGGCCTCGGGAATCTCCCCCAGCTCAAGAGGCTCCCGTATGACCACAAGGGCCTTGCACTGAGTCGCCGACTCCACAAGGGGAGTCGCCGACACTGGCGAGGCGCCAAGTAGTTCGTGCACGGTGGCAGTCAGCTCCATACTACGAGGTGGCACGACCGGAATCGCCGATTCAACCTCTCTGTCAGGAGAGGGAATCGGCGACTCGACGGTGTTCAACACCTCGTCTAAGTCATTAACTGTCAGGTCGGCTATAAAGTCTGACGTTTCGGCTTCTTTCAGTAATGACAAAGGGGAATCGGGGGTAGACATGGTTTCAATCGACGATTTGAAGGTGAAAAACTAGGGAATCGGCGATTGAAAAATCTGGGGGTTTAGGCGATTGAAGTGGCAAAAGGTGTTGTAGGGTTTTGGGGAAAACCTCTCCACTATTTATAGCCCTTGGGAAAATTGCAAAAAACCCCCAGAAAACCCAAAATTTACAAAATTTGAGATCAAGAATCGATCTCCAAATCCCCCGAATCACGCCAAAGTTGCCGACTACACAGGGCAGTCGCCGACTCCGAACAAAAACTCACAGCATTGTGAGAAACATTTCCTTATTTGAAGATTTTGCAAATATTCCCCGTATATCCTCCAAATATCCCAAGGATCTCCCAAAAAGATCCGACGGTTACACTAGGAGTCGCCGACTCACAGAGGGAGTCGCCGACTCGCAGGGGTAATAAACAAAAATGCCCCCTACAGTTACCCAGACCATAGGTATCGCCGACTGGTAGGAGTATCACAAACTCCATTCGCCGATTCCGGGTAAAATAACACTAAAACTGCCCCAAGTGCAAGTTTTCAGGGGGGAGTATCACAAGCTCTCTCCATCGTTAAGGTTCCGAATTTCAAGGCAACCTTTGAGTGTCGAATATCTCTGATTCGTCGTTTGCTCTATCTCTAGTAACCCGACGCTAGTCTAGAGGTATAAATTGTCCATAAATTTAACCGTAGGCTGAGCTACGATTCGTACGACCAAGTCTACGCCTAGAGTGGCTAGCAATAGGGTTAGCAGAGTCTAATTTACGTCCAGAGTGGTTAAATTACGACTTGTGAATCTAGTTTCGGGCCTTAGTTACAATTTGAAGGGTAATTTATATGAAAGATTAGCAAAGGAAAAACAATAGATAGTTCACCGACAGTCACATACTTCGAAAAACACTCGTCGCAAAAGTTTGTGTGTCACAAGGGCATAATTTTCGAGGGGGAGTATCACAAGCTCTCCCGACACTTCTGTCTATTTGATAGAAGTCGTCACATTTCGAGGGGGAGTATCGCAAGCTCTCCCGACGCTTCTGTCTATTTGGATAGAAGTCGTCACATTTTGAGGGGGAGTGGCTTTATTGAAGTGGCAAACAAACGCTTCGACTAGATATCGTCA
>LFYR01000988.1:92638-103124 GCA_001185155.1 Zostera marina | reverse complement strand
TGGCCCAGAACCTTACGCTCCATAAAGTGGAGACCCTCCCCGACCTCTTCCAACGAGCTCAATCGTTCATTGAGATAGAAGAGGAGAACAATAATAAGCTGGACGGAGTCGAGCCGCCCAGCCGGAAAAAACCTCGCTATGAAGATACATACGAGGATACAAGTTCCCAGTCTGAAACCTCGACTAGTCCTTCTCGGTACAGAGAGGAGCTTCTCATCAACAGTTATGACCAACATAGTCATCACTCACACTCTCATTCTGGTAACAGTTATGGCCACGAAAGCCATAGCTCACACTCTCAGTCTGGTAACAGTACGTTATGACCATAGCCCACGCTCTCAATCCTATGACAGTGATGGCAATCAGAGCCACAGTTCACACTCGCAATCAAGTGCATCACACTAGTAGTGAGGAACTATCACCTGTTAAGAGATAGGATTGGCCAGAATAACCATGCAGGCTATGCTTCTGTCAGTGGCAACCAGTGACCAAAACATGTTGATTATTTTGTTTGTCCCTCATGCTATTCTTATGTATTCTCAATAGCGATATTATTCTAAATAAATCTCTTTTTAATCCATAGAGATATATGCAATATCGGATTTAGAATAATCATCTATCGCTTCAGGCGGATCAATCATCCATCGCTTCGGCTGGATGACGTCCGTCTCTTCAACCTCATGTATCATCCATCGCTTTGGCTGGATGATACCTGTCGCTCAAATCTAGCTTACGACCCACGAGTCTAAGTGATGGTCACAAATCATGTCCTAAGTACAAATGAACCTAACCCCAAGAGGTTTTAAGTACCCACAACACATACGATTCAACCCCATCTTGTCGCTATGGCTTTGATGAGGGTAAAAAGTTACTCTGTCGCTTCGGCCAAAGTTCAACTATACATTAGGGAATGAAATCTAGAGTCTTAGGTTCTCAAAAAACCCTAAGTCCTATTCCCGATAATTTTTGTATCTCCAACTCATTAAGTCACTTAGTTTTGCGAGTCTTGGTTAGTTGTGAAGTTTAATTTATTTCGCGAGTTTAGCCGTAGACTGAGCTACGGTTCGTACGACCAAGTCTATGCTCAATGTGGCTAGCAATAGGGTTAGCAGAGTCTAATTTACGTCCAGAGTGGCTAAATTACGACTTGTGAATCTAGTTTCGGGTCTTAGTTACAATTCAAAAAATAAATAAAATAAACAATTAATTAAGAAAGCAAAATAATTGATTGAGTTCCAAAAAATTACAAAAATATCAAAACATTACAAGAGGGAGAGTATCACGAGCTCTCCCGACACTTCTGTCTCTTCGGCCAGAAGTCGTCACGTTTCAAGAGAGAGTATCACAAGCTCTCTCCAATATCAGGGTTCAAACTTAAGTTGTAATTATAAATTACGAACGTAACCCTCGAGTTTGAAAATTTTGCATCCTTCGGATTTTTCATTCGCGCTATCTTTTACAACTCTACATTAATCTGGAGGTATAAATTATCCACATATTTAACCGTAGGCTGAGCTACGATTCGTACGACCAAGTTTACGCCAGAGTGGCTAGCAATAGGGTTAGCAGAGTCTAATTTACGTCCAGAGTGGCTAAATTACAACTTGTGAATCTAGTTTCGGGCCTTAGTTACAATTTAAAGGGTAATTTATATGAAAGATTAGCAATAAAAAACAAAAGATAGCCCATTAACAATCACTTCAAGGGGGAGTATCACAAACTCTCCCGACACTCCTGTCGCTTCGGCCAGAAGTCGTCAAATTTCGAGGGGGAGTATCACAAACTCTCCCGACACTCCTGTCGCTTCGGCCAGAAGTCGTCAAATTTCGAAGGGGAGTATCACAAACTCTCCCGACACTTATGTCGCTTCGGCCAGAAGTTGTCAAATTTCGAGGGGGAGTATCACAAACTCTCCCGACATTTATGTCGCTTTGGCCAGAAGTCGTCAAATTTCAAGGGAGAGTATCACAAACTCTCCCAACACTTCTGTCAATTTGGATAGAAGTTGTCACATTTCAATAGAGAGTATCACAAGTACTCCCGACACTTCTGTCGCTTCGGTCAGAAGTCATCACATTTTCAATAGAGAGTATCACAAACTCTCCCGACACTTCTGTCAATTTGGATAGAAGTCGTCACATTTCGAGGGGGAGTATCACAAACTCTCCCGACACTTTTGTCAATTTGGATAGAAGTCGTCACATTTCAATAGAGAGTATCACAAGTACTCCCGACACTTCTGTCGCTTCGGCCAGAAGTCGTCACATTTTCAATGGAAAGTATCACAAGTACTCCTGACGCTTCGGCCAGAAGTTGTCACATTTTCAATGGGGAATATCACAAGTACTCCTGACGCTTCTGTCGCTTCGGCCAGAAGTCATCACATTTCGAGGGGGAGTATCACAAGCTCTCCCGACACTTCTGTCGCTTCGGCCAGAAGTCATCACATTTCGAGGGGGAGTATCACAAGCTCTCCCGACACTTCTGTCGCTTCGGCCAGAAGTCATCACATTTCGATGGGGAGTATCACAAGCTCTCCCGACACTTCTGTCGCTTCGGCCAGAAGTCGTCAAATTTCGGGGGGAGTATCACAAACTCTCCCGACACTTCTGTCGCTCCGGCCAGAAGTCGTCAAAAATTGAGCACGGTAAAATCTGTCGCTTCGGCCAGATTTACCAAGGATTTATTGAGCAAAGAAGAGGCATCAAGGAAGGAAAAATCACACGGTAAGTTCAATCAGTTAAATATGCGTTTTTGGACTGATCTAGTTGTTTTGCAGGATGTTTTCTTTTTTGCAGGAAAGGTTCTAATAGTGAACCAGACTCTGATAGTGAGTCAGACTCTAATAGTGAGTCGGTCTATCTCGTCGCTTCGGCCTTGATAGACCAGAGGTCATTTTGACGCTTCGGCCTTAATGATCTCAAGGGGGAGTATGACAAGCTCTTCCCGACACTTCTGTCGCTTCGGCCAGAAGTCGTCGAAATCTAAGGGGAGTATCACAAGTTCTTCCGACACTTCTGTCGCTTCGGCCAGAAGCTGTCACATTTTTGAGCATGATAGATCTGTCGCTTCGGCCAGATCATTCAAGGATTTATTGAGCATGAGGAGGAGCAGCATGAGAGGCAGCTTCACACGGCAAGGTAAGTAAATCAATAAATATATCCTTTAGACTGATATAGTTGTTTTGCAGGTTATTTTTTTGTTTTGCAGACATGATTCTGTCGCTTCGGCCAGAATCGGATCTATTTTGTCTCTTTGGCCTTAATAGATCCAGGTCCATTTTGTCGCTTTGACCTTAAGGGACCAAGAATTATGTTGTCGCTTTGGCTTCAATAATTCTTCAACACTTGGAGATCATTTTGTCACTTTGGCCTTAATGATCTCGACCCATCTTGTACTTTGGCCTATGGGGTAACCGTCGTTGCGGACGTAAAGTCGCTCTTGATCAGGGTGGACTATAAACATCAGTTCTGATAGTGAACTAGATTCTGTCGCTTCGGCCAGAATCCACGCATTCTGTCGCTTCGGCCAGAATCCACACATTCTGTCGCTTCGGCCAGAACCTGATTCTAATAGTGAATCCACGCATTCTGTCGCTTCGGCCAGAATCAGATTCTAATAGTGAATCCACGCATTCTGTCGCTTCGGCCAGAATCCAGAGCAAAAGTCGCTCCTGATTAGAGTAGGACTATAAACATGTAGTTCCGTTGGCCTGGAACTAGATTCTGATAGTGAAACAGTCCATCTGATAGTGTATGGACCACGCGGAGTCATTTGTGTCGCTGTGAGCGCAATGACTCAATCCTATCTTGTCGCTTCGGCCTTGATGTGGATCACCTTGCTTGGGGGGGGGATACTGGCGGTACACGCGTGTTTCTTGTGCTCTTTTTAGGGGGAGTACTGGTGAGACATGCTTGATTACGTCAGTCACTCCCAGCAACGCCCTTCAACAAGGACTAGGGTTCCGTTGCTTTATGCCGGACCCCCGGAGAGTTCCAAAAATACGGAGGAAGTGTCTACGTCAAGTACTCAAGGCAACACTTGGGAATCGCCGACTGGGACTACCAAGTCGCCGACTCCAGGGGTGAATCGCCGACTCTAGGCCTCGTGGACAGTTCTGGTAGACTGCCAACCTGGCTCATGGGGAGTCGGCGACTACACCTCTGAATCGACGACTCCCATACATGAGTCGCCGATTCCCAGCCGTTACTTGGGAGGGCCCACGTTATTATGGCACCCTTAATTGGGCACCATAATGGAGTGGGCTCCATGCTAATGAATGGGGAAACGTCCCCCAGGACCCTATAAAAGGGGTCTTTGAGGGTCCTCTACTCCCAAGTCATTCTCACTTGACACACACCCAACCAGAGAACTAAGGAGCCCGAGTCGCTGACTCCCACACCTGAGTCTCCGACTCCCCTCCACTTTTGCAGGTATTTGACGTAGAGCGCGCGTTGTGAACTCCAAATCCTCCGGCCCTCCTCGCAACCCCGCGAGCCTACTGGTAGCAGATTCTGTGATTCATCACTTGTCATCGACTTTTCAGAGTTGGACCTATTTTTATTAGGATCGACTTAATGAGACTTAGCTTTTGCTTTCCCGAAGTAATACCCTTGGTCCGACTTCCTGGAGTCCGACTTTTGTCATCGACTTCCTTGGATCGGATCTGCTCGGATCGACTTCCTGAGACTTTTTTCTTCTTAAGTTGCCTTCCCTGTGATTTGACTTTATGAAGTCCGACTTTTTGTGGTCGACTTCCTGAAGTTGTATCACTGCGGGGATCGACTTCCTGGTATTCTAACCTTTTTTTTTTGAGTTAGTTTTTTGATGTCTTCTTCCCTTGTATTACAGTGCGATTTCCTGAATTCTGGATCGACTTCCCCTTGGAATCGACTTTTGCAACCTTCTTACAAATTAATTGACGTGTTCTGTATTTTGTGTAGGTTGAGATCATGTCTTCCGACAAGGATATTCAGCAAGATATTCCTCGTGAAGAGGATATTTCCCGTGAAGAGGAACAAGCTCTTGCTCCTAGAACTGAAACTGAGACTGAGACTAAGGTTGAGCCTGAGCAACATTCTCTACCACCTGTTGGAAGTAAGCGGAAAGTTCCTACTGCTCGCCGCAAGCGAAAGTCTGTTCTCAGTCGTAAGTTTTTATTCCGTAACTTACTTTGGATTTTTCTTTGGTTGTAGGCTCTCCTTATGTTTCCTCCTCAAGTTTGGGTTCCTCTAGTTCAGGATCTTCCTCATCCCGTTCTGGGAGTTCGGGGTCTTCCTCCTACAGCTCTTCCTCTCCCGAACGGGATGTAGAGATCGGAGGGACTCCTCCTTTTCCTGTTACATCTCCTCTCTCTAATGCCCTTGTTTTAACCCCTGTTCCGGAGGATGTCCCTGTTATTGAAATTCCTGCCTTAGCCTCGGACGATTCTTCTCGACTTCCTCCTGAAGTCTGTCCTCAAAATGTCTATGTACTAGAGGATTCTCCTTTAGGTTATCCTCCTGAGACAGAGGAGAAGTACCCTTTCCCATCTCCTCTTGAGGAGGGTGGCGCCCCATCTTTTCTATCGGGAGATAGATGGTTCTTAGCATCAGTGGTCCGTTCTTATCTGACACGGTTTTCACATCGTCCCTATCCTAGCCTTGACCGGGCGAGTATGGGACTGGGTACGGTTCTTTCTATTCTGTCTCTTTGAACGATATTCCAGGTTACCCTTTGTCCTCGAATGCAGGTAGATGTTTTAACACCCTTTCCTTAGATGCCGCTCGGAGGATCTCACGGGGCCTAGAAATTAGAAAGAGAGTATTTTGGGCTTACCATTCCGAGACTACGGGTGATGTGCCCCCTTATTTTATGCTGGCACTTCACCGGATTTATTTCACTAACTTTCCGATCCTTCCGATCCCTTCTTTGGATAGTGAGATCCTTTTATATTCTGGGTTGTGCATCTCTGAAATGGGTGCCGCCTTTTTCTTCTATGTCAGAGGTTTCATTAATGTCCTTAGGGATGCTGGCATAGTTCCGACGGCTCGGCTATTCTTCCACTTCTTCTCTTTTCAAAATCCGAAGAAGGGCAACCCTTTTATTGCCTGTACTAGCCGTGCCTCCTCTGTTCAACACTCTGCTCTCCTGAAGGATCCTCCGACCAGGCGGAATAAGAGCGAGTTCATCTTTGTGGATTGCAGGCTATGTCCTGGTAGCCGACTTCTTCCTGCATCCAGTAGTGATTGTAGGCCCACTCCCCGTCCTATTTTGACCTCGGACGAGGGAGATTTTGTACAAAGGCTGACCTACTGGTGAGACATGCCTGATTACGGCAGTCACTCCCAGCAACGCCTTTCAACAAGGACTAGGGCTCCGTCATTATGGCAGGACCCCCGGAGAGCTCCCACGATGCGGAACACGTTCATCGTCCAGATCGCCGAGTTAGCCCGTAAGTCGCCCGATTGGACTACCAATTCGCCGAGTTAAAGGATAAGTCGCCGAGTTAGGGCCAAGATCGGCAGTATGGTAGATTGCACATCTTGCCCCTGGAAACTCGGCGAGTTAGCCCTAAATCGGCGACTTCCATACCAGAATCGGCGACTTACGACCGTTACTCACCGCCAGCCAACGTCATAAATGTTACCATATATGACCATAGGCGCGATGTCCGCCTTTGATTGCGCCCTCTGAGATCCTATAAAAAGGGTCTCAAGAGGACACTCAAAGGCACGATTCAAGTTCCTCTCTCACACCAGAGCATCACTACGAAACTCGCCGATTCTCACTAGAATCGCCGAGTTTCCACTTGCAGGTATTTGACGTAGAGCGTGCGTCGTGGACTCCAAAGCCTCTGGCATCACCTCTCACCACCGCGAGCCCTGGTAGCAGATTCAGTGCTTCATCAGCTGGCGCCGTCTGTGGAACTACCGAACCACCGGTATCCCGTCGTAATCGCGATTTTTTAAAAATCCGGCTCGAGCTCTCTTAGAGGGTTCGCCGAGTTTGTTAAAAATCCGGATATCGTCTGCTAGCTAAGAGTGTTGTCCACGACTTTGTTCGTAAATCGTCGACTTATCCTTGAGAATCACCCGATTCGGATATCGTCTGCTAGCTAAGAGTGTTGTCCACGACTTTGTTCGAAAAACACCTCGAAATCTAAAGTCGCCGAGTTTTTCCCTAACTCGCCGACTTATTTCTTTGTTTTTTGAACAAGCTCGGTCAAGTCATCCTTTGCTTTGGAACTTACGTCTTCGCATAGGTTCGATTTTTCCCAAGCAAAAATCGCCTATCTAGGGGCAAACTCGCCTATCTTGGGCAAACTCGCCTATCTTGGGCAAACTCGCCTATCTTGGGCAAACTCGCCTATCTTGGGGCAAACTCGTCCATTCGATCATCGTCTTCATTCATCGCTTTGGCTGAATAAGACCACTCATAGCCCATAGCTTTTACCGAAATGAAAATCCATCGCAACGGTCGGATTCGTCTCGTCGTTTCGGTAAAAAAAAAAAAAAAAGTATGGGGATTTTCGCCTTTTTTCACTTCCAGTGATTTCGTCGGTCCACCTCCGGAATACCCAGATCTGATTTTGGGATTCTGAGACCACATATCACGTGAAAAAGTTTTCTCTACGAGTACCAAAGAGCAGAATTTCCCAACAGTGCAAGGAATCTTTTCTGGGATAGGTCTAAACAGGCATCCCGAAAACCACCTCCTGCAGCACGATTTTCTGCAGAAAACTTGCAAAAAATTTGCGACATTTTTTGCTAATTTCAAACTTTGGGGACTAGTAGCACTGCTCAAGGGGGTCACAAAACTGCAAAGAAATATTATACGAAATTTTTTATGTTTTGTGACACCCGGGGGGGCAGGTACCTACCCATAGCTCCCGACACTTCGGAAGAACTTCCACTCGTAGTCTGTTGCTTCGACCCGATAGAAGCAACCATCCCATTTATGGCTCCTTTTACTAAGGATCATAAAAAGAAAGCTCTCGCCACTGCTACTGAGGTAGGAGCTTCTGGCAGAGGGGTTGGTCCTCGTACTGTACCAACCTCTAATGTACCATCACCTACACATGAGGTGTCCTCACCACTCCCACTAAATGGGGGTGTGAACCCAACTCCGACAACACAGGAAAGGCTTGCGCACATGCATGCTCTCATGTTGAAGTTGGACAAAAGGATAACCAACCTAGAGGCTTCAAGGAGTCGGACCACCGTACGGTGTACGACAAGCAAGTCTAACCCACCTTTGAGGAAGACAAACTTAAGTGCACATCATCGGTCCGAATCAAGGATATCCAAGGAGCTTCGAGAGCTCAAGGGAAAGAGTCCTGCAATCTCAGGGCAACCCAAACCCAACTTGCATCACTCTCCTATGGGAGACAACCACGGTGAAACAAAGAGACACAAGCATCTCGGTTTTCACCACAGGTTCGCAGTACATCAATCGGGTGTACCTTTGAGTTCCACGACTCGTGCGGATTACGATGCTACACTCATGAATAGGGTAATCAAGGAAATGCTTCGTAAAGGCAAGCATGATCTAAGGGACCCACATGATCTTCTCAGAATAGGAAGGGCCCCCTTTCATAGGGACCTCCTGAGAAAACCTTTTCCGCAATCTTGGCGGTGTCCGAAGATAGACTCGTATGATGGAACGACAGATCCTAAGGATCATGTTAACTTCTACCTGAATATCTTGGAGCCGCATGGTGATACACCATGTTTCTTGTGCTCTCTTTAGGGGGGAGTACTGGTGAGACATGCCTGATTACACCAGTCACTACCCATCAATGCCCCTCAACAAGGACTAGGGCTCCGTCGCTATGGCAGGACCCTTGGAGAGCTCCCACGGTGCGGAACATCGTTCTTCGTCCAGATCGCCGAGTTAGCCCGTAAAATCGCCCGATTGGACTACCAAGTCGCCGACATACAGGATAACTCGCCGAGTTAAGGCAAGATCGGCAGTATGGTAGACTGTACGACTTGACCCTAGAAACTCGCCGAGTTAGCCCTTAACTAGGCGACTTCCATACCTGAATCGGCGACTTACGACCGTTACTCGGCGGCAGCCAACGTCATAAATGTTACCATATATGACCATAGGCGCGATCTCCGTCGATGAGTGCGCCCTCCGAGACCCTATAAAAGGGGTCCCAAGGGGACACTCAAAGGCACGATTCAAGTTCCACTCTCACACCAGAGCACTACACTACGAAACTCGCCGATTCTCACTAGAATCGCCTAGTTTCACTTGCAGGTATTTTGACGTAGAGCGTGCGTCGTAGAATCCAAAGCCTCCGGCATCAACCTCGCACCATCGCGAACCCTGGTAGCAGATTCAGTGCTTCATCAGCTGGCGCCGTCTGTGGGACTACCGAACCACCAGTATCCCGTCGTAATCGCGATTTTTTAAAAATCCGGCTCGAGCTCTCCAAAGAGTTCGCCGAGTTTGTCAAAAAATCGCCGACTTAGATCGTCTGATTCTCGGTTAACGTCCGATTTAGCCTTAAATCGCCGACTTATCCTTGAGAATCGCCCGATCCGGAATATCGTCTGCTAGCTAAGAGTGTTGTCCATGACCTTGTTCGGGAAAAACCCTAACTCACCGAGTTAACACTTAACTCGCCGACTTAGCTCTTGTTTTTCCAACAGGCTCAGTCAGGTACCTCTCTGCTTTGGTACTTCTTCGCTTTCGCTTTCATGGCAATCATCGAAAAACAGAAGCACCTTTACGCCACAAGAAGTAAGGGGAAAATGCCAGCAACTGAGCTGGAACAGAGTGAGCAATCCCGACCTAAGGGACCCATCAATGCTCAACCTGTCGAAACAAACTCGGTTCCTCCTCCTGTCGAGGAACACATTGTGCCCAAGACTCCACCCACCTTGTGATGAAGCACTGAATCTGCTACCAGGGCTCGCGGTGGTGCGAGGTTGATGCCGGAGGCTTTGGAGTCCACGACGCACGCTCTACGTCAAATACCTGCAAGTGAAACTAGGCGATTCTAGTGAGAATCGGCGAGTTTCGTAGTGTTTGCTCTGGTGTGAGAGTGGAACTTGAATCGTGCCTTTGAGTGTCCCCTTGGGACCCTTTTTATAGGGTCTCGGAGGGCGCAATCAAAGGTGGAGATCGCGCCTATGGTCATATATGGTAACATTTATGACGTTGGCTGCCGCCGAGTAACGGTCGTAAGTCGCCGATTCAGGTATGGAAGTCGCCTAGTTAAGGGCTAACTCGGCGAGTTTCTAGGGCCAAGTCGTACAGTCTACCATACTGTCGATCTTGCCTTAACTCGGCGAGTTATCCTGTATGTCGGCGACTTGGTAGTCCAATCGGGCGACTTACGGGCTAACTCGGCGATCTGGACGAAGAACGATGTTCCGCACCGTGGGAGCTCTCCGGGGGTCCTGCCTTAGCGACGGAGCCCTAGTCCTTGTTGAGAGGCGTTGATGGGTAGTGACTGGTGTAATCAGGCATGTCTCACCAGTACTCCCCCCTG
>LFYR01000988.1:53059-92538 GCA_001185155.1 Zostera marina | reverse complement strand
AATCAAACCCTAAGATTCCAAATATTTATGAATCTAGGTTCTCCTTCAAAATCTAATTTACGACAAAGAGTCTAAATTACGATTACAAGTCTAGTTTACGATTTACAAGTCCAAGGTGCGACTTAAGAATCTAAATTACGACTCTCACGAATATTTGCGAATCAAACCCTAAGATTCTAAGTATTTACGAATCTAAGTTCTCTTTCAAAATCTAATTTACGACAAAGAGTCTAAATTACGATTTGCGAGTCTAGTTTACGATTTACAAGTCCAAGGTGCGACTTAAGAATCTAAATTACGACTCTCACGAATATTTGCGAATCAAACCCTAAGATTCCAAATATTTATGAATCTAGGTTCTCTTTCAAAATCTAATTTACGACAAAGAGTCTAAATTACGATTTGCGAGTCCAGTTTCGAACCTACGTTACGGTTCTAGGATTAATACAGCAAACCTACAAGGGATAATTTCATAGGGATCAATCCGTCGCTTTGGCCGGATGACACCCGTTACCCAGATCTAGCTTACGACCCACGAGTCTAAGTGATGATTACAAAATATAATTTACGACAAAGAGTTTAAATTACTATTACAAGTCAAGTTTACGATTTACAAGTCCAAGGTGTGACTTAAGAATCTAAATTACGACTCCGATTTACGAATCAAACCATGAGATTCTAAATATTTGCGACTACAATTAATGGTACCCTGGTGTTAATTTTGTCGCTGTGGCCTTAATGATCATATCCCATCTTGTCGCTATGGCCTTGATGAGGATCGAGAGTCACTCTATCGCTATGGCTGGAGCTTGGCTAAAACACCGAGGTTCAAATCTAGAATTGTAGTCCTAAATTGCGGATCCAACCCTACGATTCCAAATAATATTGTGCATCTTAATTTTTGGTTTATTGGTACTATTCTTTGCAACTCTGCGTCAATTTGGAGATATAAATTATCCGCTAATTTAACTGACGACTGAACTACGATTCATACGACCAAGCTTACGTCCAGAGTGGCTAAGCGAGGGTTACCAGAGTCTAACTTACGTCTAGAGTGGCTAAGTTACGGCTTGTGGATCTAGTTTCGAGCCTAGGTTACAATTTAAAGGTGGTTTATATGAAAGATCGGCAAAGAAAAGACAGAAGGTAGTTCATTGATAATCAAAATAGAAAGATTGCAAAATATTTCGAAAATTTATTTCATATGTCACGACGACATGATTCTCGGAGGGAGTATAACAAGCTCCCTCCAATACCTCCGTTACACCAATATTTTAAAAGTTGTCGGTTTGACATGATTTTCGAGGGGAGTATCACAAGCTCTCCTCAATTCATCTATCGCCTCGGGCACAAACATCCAAAGCATAACTCTACAATCTGTCACAACGGCACAACTTCAGAGGGGAGTATCACAAACTCTCCACGATACTTCTGTCGCTTCGGCCAGAAGTTGTCACAATTCGGGGGGAGTATCACAAACTCTCTCCGACACTTCTACCACTTCAGCCAGAACATATTTTTTATGCAGGTTTCAAAGGGGGAGGGAGTATTACAAGCTCTCCCGACTTTTTTGTCGCTCCGGCCGGAAATTGTCAAATTTCAAGGGGGAGTATCACAAGCTCTCCTGGCATTTCTATCGCTTCGGCTAGAGATCGTCAAACATCGGGGGGGGAGTATCACAAGCTCTCCCGACATTTCTATCACTTTGGCTAGAAATTGTCAAACCTCAGGGGGGAGTATCACAAGCTCTCCCGACTTTTCTGTCGCTCCGGCCGGAAATTGTCAAACCTCAGGGGGGAGTATCACAAGCTCTCCCGACACTTCTGTCGCTCTGGCCAGAAGTCGTCAAACATGAGCATGGTGAGTTTGTCGCTTCGGCCAGATTCACCGAGGATTGGCTAAAGTAAGGAGAAGAATATCGCAAGAGGTATTTTCGGTCAATAGTCATATGCGTTTTCAGACTGATCTAGTTGTTTTGCAGGATGTTTTCTTTTTTGCAGATATTATTCTATCGCTTTGGCCAGAATGTTTTCTTTTTTGCAGGTATTATTCTGTCGCTTTGGCCAGAATAGGACTCTAATAGTGAGTCCAAGTATCTTGTCGCATTCTGCCTTGATACACTAGAGATCGTTCTGTCGCTTTGGCCTTAACGATCTCAACCCATCTTGTCGCTTTAAGCCTTGAAGGGGGCCGTCGTTGCGGACTTTAAGTCGCTCTTGATCAGAGTGGACTATAAACATTAGTTCTATCGCTTCGGCTAGAACTTGGTTCTATCGCTCTAGCAAGAACCCGATTCTGTCGCTCCGGCCTGAATCGTATTCCGTCGCTTTGGCCAGAATTTATCTTGTCGCTTCGGCCTCGATAACACAGTGCAGTCGCCCTTGATCAGGGAAGGACTATAAACAGAGTTACCGTGGCCTGGAACTCGATTTATTCTTGACGCTTTGGCCTATGGATTCTGAATCATTACGTCACTGTGGGCGGATGATTCGATCTCATCTTGTCGCTTTGGCCTTGGTGCTGGATCACACACATTGAACCTTGGTTGGGGGGGTATTGGCGATACACGCATGTTTCTTGTGCTCTCTTCAGGGGGGAGTACTGGTGAGACATGCCTGATTACGTCAGTCACTCCCAGCAACGCCTTTCAACAAGGACTAGGGCTCCGTCGCTATGATAGGACCCCCGGAGAGCTCCCACGGTGCGGAACACGTTCATCGTCCAGATCGCCGAGTTAGCCCGTAAGTCGCCCGATTGGACTACCAAGTCGCCGACATACAGGATAACTCGCCGAGTTAAGGCAAGATCGGCAGTATGGTAGACTGCACATCTTGGCCCTAGAAACTCGCCGAGTTAGCCCTAACTAGGCGACTTCCATACCTGAATCGGCGACTTACGACCGTTACTCGCCGCCATCCAACGTCATAAATGTTACCATATATGACCATAGGCGCGATGTCCGCCTTTGATTGCGCCCTCCGAGATCCTATAAAAAGGGTCTCAAGGGGACACTCAAAGGCACGATTCAAGTTCCTCTCTCACACCAGAGCATCACTACGAAACTCGCCGATTCTCACTAGAATCGCCGAGTTTCCACTTGCAGGTATTTGACGTAGAGCGTGCGTCGTGGACTCCAAAGCCTCCGGCATCACCTCGCACCACCGCGGGCCCTGGTAGCAGATTCAGTGCTTCATCAGTTGATATACCGTTTTTCTGGAAGGATGAGGATGTGCGTGTGATTTTCCGAGTTTACAAGATACACAATCAATCATACACTTAGGATTCGAATTTGAATTTATTATTCCATTTTTTTCAAGAATTGACATATATTTGGAATTTAAATGTCCAAGGCGACAATGCCACCGGAAATGCTCCATATTTTCGCACAGATTTATCGCTCCTTTGTCTTTATTAGTTAGCATTGGCAACTCATATAATCCTCCACGGACTCCTCCTTCCAGTATTACTCTTTTAGTAGCCAAATCCAGAATTCGGACTTTCTGTGAATCAAATGAAACAGAAACATTGTTATCACAACATAAGCGATTAACTGATAATAAATTTCTAGTGGCAGTGGGAACGAGTAGCAAGTCTTTAAGAACACAAGACGATCCGTTAAACTCAGCAATAGTCTTTCCAGATTTTGTAATCAATAGAGGCGTTCCATCGGCAGTAAACAATTTATCTTTACTTGTATAGGGATGAGTTTGTTGAATATTATTACCCGAATTTGTAATGTGGGATGTGGCACCCGAATCCGGGTACCACATTGTCATGGCATCTGACCCATACCCATACCCGATAGCATTAACCGACCCCTTTTTACCCTCTGGCCCGTTTGAAGAAAGAACCCTTGAATGATTTGGGGGAAATCGCGTAAGATTGATTCTATTGTAGCAGTCGACTGCGCTATGGCCTTTCCGTGTGCAAATCTGGCATCGCAAATCCGACCGCGAGCTGAAGTTCTTGGCGTGCGGATGTGCCTTCTCGCGATCAGCAGCAACGTTTAGTTCGCCGGCGCCGGAATTTGCTCTGATCGAGCGTCGAATGTCTTGCCGATAATCTCAACTCTTGATCCATTAGCATCTCCCCAAGATGTGAAAAGGTAAGCTCTGGATCCCATCTTGTTGTAAGCGACGTTACAAACGCCTCATACTCCTCATTAAGCCCTTGCAAAGTACTCAAAATTATTTCCGATTCCTTTAATTTTTCTCCTGTTGCAGCCAACGCGTCCCTCAACATTGCGATTTTAGCAATGTACTCCTCCATCGGTGTTTCTCCCTTCCGGACAGATTGCAATTGAAGGCGAATATGCAGTTGACGCGTTTGCGTTCCTGAGGTGTACAGACGTTGCAGACAGAGCCAGACGCCGGCCGACGTTTTGTAAGAGGCGATTTGTGGTACAATGGTGATTGAAACGCCTGTGAGAATCCAGCTCAAGATCAACTGATCTTGCTGGATTGCTTCCGGTGAGGTTAATTCGATCTCTCCACGAACATATCCCATTAAATCGAAACCCCGTAACATTGCGGAAAACTGTGCCTCCCACGAGAAGTAATTAGTCTTGTCTAGGAGAGCACATCTGATCGGCTTGGTGACCACCTTGATTGGCCTTGCCGGACCAGTAGCAGTGGAAGAACTTGACGTTGGATTCGTCATCGGAGCTGTAGAAACGAGAAGAAAAATCTGTTTCTATTTCCGACTATCTAGCAAATGATACCATATGAGATTAACGTGGTTAATCTTTAGATTGAAAACTGAATTGAATTGTATTGAATTACATGTACTATATTTATAGTATTATTATTTAGCTATTTTAGTTTGTTAAGCTAACTAACTATTTGTTACAATGTGATGTGAGATACTCATCACTTATATAGGTGAAACCCTAAAAAAATTCAAAAAGGTTGTCTCTTTAGAAATTTTCCCTAAAATACTAATATTTTTATAACATCATATAATATTAAAATAGAATAACTATCAGATGTACTGAGGTCAAAATGCATCAAAATGCGTCAAATTAATCATGTCCATTAGAACGATTTTTCGTCGTACATGTGTTAGTGTCTTTTGCAGTACATTATTTTAGTCATTGAATTAAATATTAATAAACACGAATGCACAATGACGCATACTATTATTATATCAGATTTTTCTACTAATAATTTAATATTTGTTTTACTATATATATATTATTTTTAGATTTTGATGCAATTTTACTATTTTAGTAGAGATTAAAATCTTTACTAATTTTAGATGAGTTTTGTGGTCATAATTTTTTTTGTTTACAACCATTCATTCAAAATTTTATTTTTCTATAAATTAATAAAACCATTTTCAATTTTTATATCATCATCTTCTCTGACCCTCTTTACACATTTCAATCGAAAGTTTGATAACGTCTGCAATGACATTAACTGCATCTAAGTCATGGAATGAATCAAACGATGTTATGAAATTCGAAATAACCTGCGAAAATTATGTTCTCCCAGAAACTATATACCCATTTCGTGCCGTTCTTATGGAAGTTACGGTGAGAAGAAAATACACGGTCATCCCATCTTCACCATCATCAAGAGCTAGCACGACATCTTTCGTCCCCAAGCTAATTTCGAAAACCGACCAACACTTCAGTTCCATAACGTCGACAGAGAATACTATCAAAACGATCATAAATTACGGCGTTCACATCAACAAACAAGTATTGGAGAGAATTATAGAGAAGTTATCTCCATACTTATATGGTGAAGCTCAAAAAACAACATTATCAGAATCTTTGTCTGTGTCAGTTAAATTAAACTATGAATTATTAGTTTCACCCGAGATGTTTTTGGAAGAGAACAACAAGGTTATGAAGAAAGATTTGAGGCACAGAATAGTCGCATCTACTAAAATGTTCTTCTGGGGCGAGGATGATGATGGCATTATCAATGATCAGAAAATGTGTGCAATATGTTTAAATGAGTTCAAAGAGAAAAAAATTATCGTCGCGGAACTTCCTTGCAAACATGTTTTTCATATGTGTTGTGTACTTCAATGGTTTGTTAAAAATAATACTTCTTGTCCACTTTGTCGATTTGAAATGAATTTTTAATTGAGTAATAATGTTATGTATGGTTTATTTAGGTCCAATATATAATATTTAAAAGATCTTCAACCCGATCCCGACCAAACCCAACAACCAAGTCGGGCTCAGGTACGTGCAATATTTTTTCATCTTTTCAGGTTTCTACCTTAGGATCAACCTGAGTCAAATCCGACTTATGTCAAATCCGAGTCAAATCCCCCTCGGTATACTATTTTTTAAAATGTGAGGTCAAGATTTCATGAGCGTTTTTGGACTCATTGAAGATCGATGAGCTTTCATAAAGTTTCTTCTATTTATAGATCTTTACTATAGCTTTTGATTGGTCATTAATTTAACCATTCTTTCCAATTTTTATTTTTCTACATTTATAAAACCAATATTTTCGTTTTATTTTTCATAGTAATCTTCTTTATCCTTCTTTCAATGGCATCAACTACATCTATCATTGCTTCAAAAAAAAAAAATCTATCATGTCATGGAATGAATCAGAAGATTTTATGAAATTTGAAATGACTTGTGAAAATTGTTTTCTCCCTGAAACTAGATACCCATTTCGTGTCGTTCTTATGGAAGTTACGGTGAGCAGAAAATACAGTGTCATCTCATCTACACCATCATCAAGAGCTAGCACGACATCTTTCATACCCAAGCTAATTTTGAATGCAGACGAGCACTTCGATTCCTTATCGTCCACTAAGAACTCCGTCAAATTTATGACTGATTACGTCCACATCAACAAACATGTATTGAAGAGAGTTATAAAGAGTCACTCTTCGTTCCTTTACCCTGAAGCCCAAAGAGCTACGTTAACTGAATCTTTGCAGGTATCAGTTAACTTAAACTACGAAATATCAGTTTCGCTTGAGATGTTTTTTGAAGAGAATATGAAAGTTATGAAAAAAAGATTTGAGACATAAAGTAGTTACAACTCCTAAGACTTTCATTTATCGCGATCACGACAATTTTAATAATCAGACAATGTGCGTGATATGTTTAGATAAGTTCGAAGAAAGCAAATGTGTGGTTGCTGAGATTCCTTGCAAACATATTTTTCATATTTGTTGCGGATTTCAATGGCTTATGAATAACAATACATGTTGTCCCCTTTGTCGATTTGAATTAAAATGTTTAATCAAGCAATAATGATGTTGTGTTTATTTTATGATCAATAATTACATTTCAAATATATATTTTTTTCTTTCGCTTACCTATTTCTTATCACTACACAAAAACTGACTTAATATAACGGATCAAAAATGAGGGAAATTCGCTCATTTTTGTTCGGATCAGAAATGAAGGAATTCCCGTTATTTTTAGCAGATTTCCGTCGGAAAAAAAATTACCATGATATGTGGTGATACACCATGTTTCTTGTGCTCTCTTCAGGGGGGAGTACTGGTGAGACATGCCTGATTACACCAGTCACTACCCATCAACGCCTCTCAACAAGGACTAGGGCTCCGTCGCTATGGCAGGACCCCCGGAGAGCTCCCACGGTGCGGAACATCGTTCTTCGTCCAGATCGCCGAGTTAGCCCGTAAAATCGCCCGATTGGACTACCAAGTCACCGACATACAGGATAACTCGCCGAGTTAAGGCAAGATCGGCAGTATGGTAGACTGTACATCTTGGCCCTAGAAACTCGCCGAGTTAGCCTTTAACTAGGCGACTTCCATACCTGAATCGGCGACTTACGACCGTTACTCGACGGCAGCCAACGTCATAAATGTTACCATATATGACCATAGGCGCGATCTCCGCCGATGAGTGCGCCCTCCGAGACCCTATAAAAGGGGTCTCAAGGGGACACTCAAAGGCACGATTCAAGTTCCACTCTCACACCAGAGCACTACACTACGAAACTCGGCGAGTCTCATTAGAATCGCCTAGTTTCACTTGCAGGTATTTTGACGTAGAGCGTGCGTCGTGGACTCCAAAGCCTCCGGCATCAACCTCGCACCACCGCGAGCCCTGGTAGCAGATTCAGTGCTTCATCAATATGACAACACACTTGCGAGTAGTGGATCAAAAAATGATGACAAAATTTTCCCTAAGAAATAAAAAAGATGTCAGGAATACATGTTTTTCACCCTCAAACAGGCTTAGTAAGATTCTTGGGCAATTGACGTTAGAAGAAGCTATAAACACAATCTTTTACATCATGATAAAATCTCCGACTAGGGCCGACCACGGATAGGATAATACCCAATACACGACTCGAACAAATGAAAAATAAATATTATAACTTACAAAGATTGTTATTATACTAAGATGTAGCATTGTTAGAGAGTTTTTTAGGATGCAGCAAAGTTTCGCACATTCTTGAGAACAACCCAGATTCACATCAAGAACTTACAACGATTTTTGTAATACTAAGATGTAGCAATGATGAAGAGTTTTTTAGGATGCAGCAAAGTAACATACATTCTTGAGAACAACCTAGATTTTGACACCAAGTTCAAGTTTTTTTCAAAGAGTTGAATTTAATCTCTTGTAAAGATGATTCATAAGGAAAAAATTCATTAATAGGTAGACACTTCATTTCAGAATGATCTCTGCAAACTTTACTTCCACAAATGTGGAAGCTTTTTTTACTGACATCAACTTGTTCATAATATCTGTCTTCTCTTCAATACTCAGTGTAGAACGAGAAGCCCATTTAAAATTAGACACCTCAAGCAAAATGATACGTCATTGTTAGAGATTGGTGATTTAATGGAGGAGTTGCTGGAGCGTCGCTGACGTGAGAAGGAGCAGAGGTCCGACGATCTAATTTCAGAAATTGGGGAAGGCGGAGGTCTGGAGCCGTTTGGGAAAGAACCAGGTCTAACCAGCTCTAGATCGGCTTGAGAGAGAAGGGCACCAGGCTGGACTAAAGATTTCGTGATGAACTCGGCTCATTAGCTGAATTAATCTTTTAAATGGTTAAAGGGGTTATTTGCTGAAAGACCTTAAGTTTTTATTTTATCTTAATTTCATCCTATAGTATAAAGGAATGTAATGAAGGATTTGTGGAATTAATTAAGAAATCAATTAAGAAACAGTTTTGCAGTAAAATCACCAGCAACGGCCTCCCTTCCGACCTAGGTCGAGTTCACCTCCGATCACCCTACCGACGCCGCCACTCTCCATCCGATCAGCCCACTGATTTCGCCGTATCAAGCATTTTGTCGGTCAGCTTAACAGCTAATCACCGGGAAAACTCAGCCTTGATTTCAGGAGTATATCTCTGCAGTCTGAGCTTAGGATATCCTTGATCTACGATCAGGGATCCAAAGCACCTCGTAACATCAGGTCTATCCCCCCATTTTGCTACCAAATTAAATAGGTTGCATCACAAAGATGTATTCCCAAGAACAAATTCAATGATTTACATTTCCCATTTCGATCCAAAAGCAATTTCCATTTCAAAGAATTTAAGATGTTTGAAGTCGAACGATATGCTGTGATGTACCATATTCGTTAATCGAACCTATATGAAAAAAAAATAGTTTTGAATGATGTAATAAGTAAAAAAATGGAAAATGAAAATTACAACTTACAGATTGTTTTATGATGAGAGAAACCAACACCGGAGAATTTATCAGAATGCAAAGAGCAATTTCATATTGATGAAGATAATTCAAATTCACTAGGATGACGAGTTTTTTCAGAAAGTTAAATTTGATCTTTTGTATTGTTAACTTATTACAATTAGGACAGGAAAACTGCAAAAAATACAAGTTTTTTTGCATCAGACTAGTAATAAATTAATTTGATATTATGTAAAAAGTAATTATTTTACCGAGCATGAGGCAAATTCAACAGTAATTCAAAGATGAACAACATTTAGGAGGCCAAGAAGATATTTCAAATCAAGCAAATAAACAGATGCATAAGTAATCAATGGTGCATTCATAATTTGCAAACTACCATTCCGATCAAAAAAGATCAATGTATGGAGATTTGGAGCATTTAATTTTAAAATAGAAATTTTAGGCACCCAATCAGATAAAGGAACAAGAATCTTCAAATGCTTCAGAAGTGGGTGGACACAAATGGATCAATTCCTCAAGTTTTTTGTAACCACCATCAATTTCATATTTGTCTAAACAAAAACTGAGAGTGGTCAGAACTTGAAACCTGGCAAAAGATGTAGGAACAAATTTATATTCTAGAACATTAATAACAAAAATCCAAAAGCCGAAGAAGACCGATGTATTGATTGGGCCACCGGCGAAGGTTAAAACAAAAGGGAGTGGTAAAAGCGGAAGACCAATAAAAATTGATGCAATGCGGATGAAGAGCACAAAGGAAATTTATTGCGATGCAACGACTAAGAAAAAAATGACATTTATTTATTTTCCATGTGTTCGTGAATTAATGTAGATTTCAAATCCATACTATTATTCATGTACTTTGATACTATCTTTTTTGTGTACTCTGCTACTATCTAGTGTACATATGCTATTATTAGTACTTAGACGAACAATTTATTCATCGACTACGTTACTATCTAGTGTATTTCTGTTATTATGAGTACATAGACGAACAATTCATTCACCTACCACGTTACTATCTTGTGTACTAATGCTATTACGAGTACTTAGACAATCAATTCCTTCACCAACTACGCTACTATCTAGTGTACTTCTGTTATTACGAGTACTTAGACGAACAAATCATTCACTGACTACGCTACTATCTAATGTACTTCTGCTATTCATCCACTACGCTACTATCTAGTGTACTTCTGATATTACGAGTACATATAAAAACAATTCATTCACCATCCACGCTACTATCTAGTGTACTTATGCTATTATAAGTAGTTAGACGAACAATTTATTCTCTGACTACCCTACTACGTAGAAAACTTATGCTATTACGAATACTTACAAGAATCATTCATTCATCGATTACGCTACTATCTAGTGTACTTCTACTATTATGAGTACTTAAACGAACAATTCATTCACCGACTACACTACTATCTAGCACACTTTTTTTATTACGAGTACTTAGACAAATAATTCATTCACCGACTATGCTACTATTTAGTATACTTCTGCTATTAAGAGCACTTACAAGAATCATTCTGATACGGTTTAGAGTATCAATACAACCAATTCGAATTAATTCAATGAATGGACCTGAGTGGACTCAATGTCTCCGATCTAAGATCGGAATTCGATCTAGATTAAGAGACGCGAGCTAATTTGAGAATGTGGGATGAACGACAGCCTGATCGGAATTTGGCTGGAGTTCAAATACCTATCCTCGATTGAGTCTGTAATCTGACAAATTGATGCGGCGGCAGAGGTTCAGACGTGGAGACTTGGGGACGAACGGAAGTTGGGAGGTGATTGCGGAGCGTGCTCGGAGAACGGAGTGATCGGAGTTGGCCTGAATTGAGGAAAATGGTTGCTGGAAGTGGAACGTCGTGAGAGGGATTGATGGAATGGGAAAAGTTATTTTTTATTGATTAAATGTAAAATTTACATCGGAGCCCTTTATAGGGGATTACAAGGGTATAAATGTAAACAACTAATTGAGTATTACTACACTCTTACAATTCCTACTAATTTAAACTAATTTAAAAATAGTAAAATACTTACCTCTGGTCCTCCGCCTTCCCCCTTTTCTTATTTCTCATATTGGGTCACCCAAACTGATGGGTTCTTTATTCGGGCGGATCTGCGGATCCCTTGATTTGTTGTCGATTCTTTGGATTCCTCACCGTCGACGACTCCTTCAGGTGCTGCTCCGGTCACTGGATCTTCCTCCAGCTGCGTGACTTTCTCCAGATTTTTCACCACCGCATTCGTATCATGTCTACCTCCCCGGAATTTCGCCTTGTCCTCAAGGTGGATGGAAGAGAATAGTTGTTGCAGGCTGGTGTTGTCCTCCCATGATGAGTCTTCCAACAACGAGTTGCTCCATTGTATGAGTGATTGAGGTATTTTTTTCCCTTGCCTATAGATTTCCCTGCAATCTAGTATAGCTATAGGATATAAAATTGGGTTATTGCTTACAGAGATCAATGGGTGAAGCTCCATTTCTGGTGGTTCAGAGCCGTAATATTTTTTTTAGCTTGCTTATGTGGAAACAATCGTGGATCCTGCTCCCTTCTGGCAGACTAAGCTTGTAAGCCACCTTGCTGATTTTCTTTTTAATTTTGTATGGGCCAAAGAATTTTTGGCAGATTTTGTTGTTTAATCTGAATGCTAGAGATAATTGTCGATTTGGTTGCAATTTTACTAATACCATATCTCCTTCATTGAATTCAATCTCTCTTCTTCCTTTATCAGCATTAACCTTTATTCTGTTTTGGGCCTTCATCAGATTTTTCTTTACAACTTCCATTTCTTCTTTTCTTACTTTAATTTCTGTTTCTACTGCTTCAATATCAGAATTTTCTGATGTGAAATTAGGAAACAGTGCGACTTCCTTTCCATACAATGTCTGGAATGGTGTCTACCCTAATGATGCATTGTAGTTGGTGTTGAACCATAATTCAGCACATGGTAATAGTTTTAGCCATTCCTTAGGCTCTTCATGAGCCATAGCCCTTAGATACATTTCTATTCCTCTGTTGACTACCTCAGTTTGTCCATCACTCTGAGGGTAATAGGCCGAAGTGAAGTTGAGCTTTGTCCCACTCAATCTATTTAACTCCTTCCAAAACTTAGACACAAAAACTTTGTCTCGATCAGATACAATAGAATTTGGATAACTATGTAGCCTTATGATCTCATTCACAAAAAATTCAGCAACCATATGAGCATTGTAGTTAGATGTAAGAGCTCCTAAATGACATGATTTAGAGAGTCTATCTACTACCACTATTATAACGGATTTTTTTTGTACCTTTGGTAGACCCGTGATGAAATCCACAGATATGTCATGCAAAACTGAGGGTGGGATTGGTAAGGGCATAAGCAATCCATTCCTTTTTTGATTTGAAGACTTTATTTTCTGACAGATATGGCATTCTTTCACATAATTTTTTATCTCCTTCTACATTCCTTGCCACCAAAATTTTTTTGAAATCCTGTTGAAGGTTCTTTCTATACCTGAGTGTCATCCAATATATCCATCATGAAACTCCTTCAATATTTTCAGAGTAATTTCCGAGCCTTGAATTACCAATATCCTTCCTTTAAAGAAAATTAAATCATTCTTAAATTCATATCCTTGAGGTTTTAGATTTTCTTCAAAGATTTTGTTTATCATTGCCCTTGCTCTTTCTGAGTTGGAGTTAAATATTTTTATTTCTTCTATAAGGTGATGTATAGGAATGGAAAATGCTAGCATAGAACCCTTGGTCACTTCAGCCTTGTTGGAATATAGAATTTCTTCCTCATCTTCATAGCTTCTAGACAAAGCATCAGCCACTTGATTGAACTTTCCTGGTTTATAAATAATAGTAAAGTCATAACCTAGAAGCTTGCAAAGGAATACTTGTTGCTCTGGTGTCTGTATCACCTGAGTTAATAGATTTTTTAAGCTTCTGTGGTCTGTTTTGATGATGAAATGTCTGCCAAGGAGGTAATGTCTCCACGTTGCTACTGATTGTGTGATGGCATACATTTCTTTGATATATACTGAGGCGGCCGATAGTCTTCCACTAATTTTGCTACTGAAGAAGGAGATTGGAAGATTTTCTTGTAGGAGGGCAGCCCCTATACCTGAATTGCAAGCATCAGTTTCGACTGTGAACTCTTTTTGAAAATCAGGAAATTGAAGGATTGGGGCTGAGGTCATTGCAGTCTTTAGAATTTCAAAACTTTTGGTGGCTTCTTCTGACCACTTAAAGGCATCTTTTTTCAATAATTCAGTCATGGGTGTAGCTAGTTGTGCATAACCCTTTATAAATCTCCTGTAGTAACCACTCAGCCCTAAAAACCCTCTTTGCTTCTTTAAGGTTTTAGGAGTTGGCCAATCCATAATTGCTTGTATTTTTGCTGGGTCTGGATTTACTCCTTCTTGGCTGATTATATGTCCTAGAAATCCCATAGTGGTCTGTCCAAAAGAGCATTTGGACTTCTTGGCAAGCAACTGATTTTGTCTTAAAATTTCAAATATAATTTTCAGATGCTCTAGGTGATTCTCTAGGGATGAACTGTATACCAAGATATCATCAAAAAAGATTATAACAAATTTTCTGAGGTATTGCCGAAAAACTCTGTCCATTACAGCTTGAAATGTGGCTGGAGCATTGGTTAATCCAAAGGGAATTACCAAGAACTCATAATGATCTTGGTGTGGTCTGGAAGCAGTTTTCTCTACATCCTTTGGGTTGATTCTGATTTGATGGAACCCTGACCTCAAGTCTAGTTGAGAAAAAATCATCGAGCCTCTTAGTTCTCCCAATAGTTCATCTACCGTGGGTATGGAAAACTTATCTTTGTTGGTGATGGCATTGAGTGTTCTATAGTCAACACATAGTTTATATCCCCCATCTTTTTTCTTTACTAATAGAACAGGTGATGAATAGGGGCTAGTACTTGGTTGTATCACTCCTTGTTCTAATAGCTCTCTGATCAGTTTCTCAATCTCTCCTTTCTGAAATTGAGGGTATCTATAGGGCCTCACATTTATGGGTGTTGAGTTGGGTTCTAGGTGTATGTGGTGGTCATACTCTCTATGAGGTGGAAGTCCTTGGGGTTCTTCAAATATCTCAGTATGCTCTTCTACTATTTTATTTACTTCCTGAATTTCAGAATTTTGTAGTTTGCTGGAATCTACATTTACTACTTCAAAATAACAAAGATATGCCTCTGATGATCCCTTTTCTAGTGACTTTAACTGCCCTGAGGTGGGTGGTTCACTGTCCAACCAGGAAAGTCCTTGCCATATTACTTGCTCACCTTTCCAATAGAATTTCATCACCAAGTCCTTGTAATTAGAAACGACATCTCCTAGTTGCTTCAGCCATTGGGTTCCAATGACTATATTTGTTCCAGCCATATGCAGTAGGAATAAGTCCAAGGCTATGATAGTGCCTTGGATTTTTATTTTCACACCTCTACAGGCCTTATCACATGTTAATTTCTCTCCACTTCCTATTGAGACTTTGAACGGATTTATAACACAAACAGTTAATTATAGGTTCTTGGCCACTTCCTCTTGCATAAAGTTGTGGGTCGATCCGGTATCAATGAGAACACTAACACTTTGGCTTTTAATGAAACCTTCCAGTCTGATGGTTCTTATACCAATTTTTCCCTGTAATGCTTGAAGACTGATTTCAGACTCTTCTTCAAACTCTAAAATTTTAATTTTAATTTTAATTTCAGCTTCATCTTCTCCTTCATCTGTATCAGCTAGTTCCCAGAATGTATTGTCTTCAGCTGAAAATCTGAATAGCTTTCCTTTACATTTGTGTCCCGATGAGAATTTCTCATCACAGTTAAAGCATAATCCTTTGGAAGTTCTTTCTTTTCTCTCAGCAAAAGTGAGCCTCTTGAAGTTTCGGTTTAGATTTTCTGTTTTTGGAGTGTTGCTGGTGGTATTAGGATTGAATGCTCCCTCAGTATTATTTTTTGTGTAGCATGACTGTTTTCCTTGGAAAGATTTGTAGCCTCCTTGTTTGAATGTTGACGTGCTTCTTGTTCCTTGTTTTTCAAGATGAACAGCCAGCTCCATAGCTTCTTGTAAATCTTCAAGTTTTGCTCTAACTACTTCCTTCTGAATTTCATCTTTTAGACCTGATAAGAACATTTCTAGCAATAACCAATCAGGGATTCCGATTGCCTTTGATGAATAATCTTCAAACTTTCTCACGAATTCAGCAACTGTTGTAGTTTGGATCAATTTGCTGAGCTTTCCATCTGGAATGGTGTAAGTGGTTGGATTAAATTTCTTTAGTATAGACTTGACAAGTGCAGGCCATGTAGTTAAATAATTGCTGGACTCCATCCATAGGAACCATTTAAGGGCTATTCCTTGCATGTTGAAAGAGGCTATAATCAATTTTTGTTCTTCTGGTGTGTTGTAGAAGATGAATAATCTTCTAGCCATAAAAATCCAGAGCTCAGGTTCCTTGCCATCGAATTTGGGCATGTCAAATTTGATATGTTTTGGGGGAATGTATTCAGGATTCCCATGCATACTCGCTGCATATGCTGGCCTTTCCGGATCAATCAGGGCATCTACTTGAGATTTTCTTGAATCACCTTTCATGTGTGGTTCTCCATCTATCTTTATATTTTCATCGTCATATTGTTTTTCTATGATTTTTTCCAGTTGCTTTGCTAATTTTAAGGAATTGTTGTTGATTAAATTCCTTAATTCGGTCATCTCCCTTGTTTGTGATAGTTGGAATTCTTGGAGTCTTTTCATATTAGCTTCAATTTCCTCCACTTGGCTATTTTTGGCCATCTGAAAATTTCTTTTTGTTATTCCTGTTGAAAAAAATGAGTAGAAAACTTGAAAGCACCAGTTGATACGGTTTAGAATATCAATGCAACCAATTCGAATTAATTCAATGAATGGACCTGAGTGGACTCAATGTCTCCGATCTAAGATCGGAATTCGATCTAGATTAAGAGACGCGAGCTAATTTGAGAATGTGGGATGAACGACAGCCTGATCGGAATTTGGCCGGAGTTCAAATACATATCCTCGATTGAGTCTGTAATCTGACAAATTGATGCGGCGGCAGAGGTTCAGACGTGGAGACTTGGGGACGAACGGAAGTTGGGAGGTGATTGCGGAGCGTGCTCGGAGAACGGAGTGATAGGAGTTGGCCTGAATTGAGGAAAATGGTTGCTGGAAGTGGAACGTCGTGAGAGGGATTGATGGAATGGGAAAAGTTATTTTTTATTGATTAAATGTAAAATTTACATCGGAGCCCTTTATAGGGGATTACAAAGGGTATAAATGTAAACAACTAATTGAGTGTTACTACACTCTTACAATTCCTACTAATTTAAACTAATTTAAAAATAGTAAAATACTTACCTCTGATCCTCCGCCTTCCCCCTTTTCTTATTTCTCATATTGGGTCACCCAAACCGATGGGTTCTTTATTTGGGCGGATCTGCGGATCCCTTGATTTGTTGTCGATTCTTTGGATTCCTCACCGTCAACGACTCCTTCAGGTGCTGCTCCGGTCGCCGGATCTTCCTCCAGCTCGTCCATCAGCTGCGTGACTTTCTCCAGATCTTTCACCACCGCATTCGTATCACATTCATTCACCCATTACGCTATTCTCTGGTGTACTTCTGATATTACGACTACTTACATGATTTATTTATTCATCGACTACGTTACGATCTAGTGTATTTCTGCAATTATATGTACATAGACGAATAATTCAATAACCGACTACGCTACTATCCAGTGTAATTCTGCTATTATAAATACTTAAAAGAATCATTTATTCACCCACTACGCTAGTATCTAGTGTACTTCTGCTACTATGAGTACATAGATAAACAATTCATTCACCGACTACGCTACTCTTTAGTGTACTTCTGCTATTACGAGTACTTAGATAAACAATTTATTCACCTTCTACGCAACTATCTAGTATACTTCTACTATTACGAGTACTTAAACAATCAATTCATTCACCGACTATGTTACTATCTAGTGTACTTCTGTTATTACTAGTATTTAGACGAATAATTCATTCACCGACTACACTACTATCTAGTGTACTTCTGCTATTATCATTACTTAGACGAATAATTCATTCACCAACTACGTTACTATCTAGTGCACTTATGCTATTATGAGGACTTACAAGAATCATTCATTCGCGACTACACTACTATCTAGTTTACTTCTACTATTATGATTACTTACAAGAACGATTCATCCACTCACTACGCTACTATCTAGTGTACTTATGTTATTACGATAATTAATTCGACGAACAATTCATTCACCGACTACGCTATTATCTAGTGTACTTCTGTTATTACGAGTAATTATACAAACAATATCAGTCACCTTCTACGCTACTATATAGTGTACTTCTGCTATTACGAGTATTTAGACGAATAATTCTTCACTGACTACGCTACTATCTAGTGTACTTCTGCTAATACGAGTACTTAGACGAAGAATTCATTCACTGACTACCCTACTATGTAGTGTACTAAAGGTCTACAACGATCCTTCGTTAAAGATTTGTCCAATGTAACATCATCGTCTTCAGAATATTTTTCATCTAGTTAATCTAAACTGGGAGCTGGTATGCTGTAATCACTAAATGAATCAACTCCTGAATATTTTGCTCTTGTCTCTTTATATCCATAATGAACTTCCAATCTTAGAACGAAGAAACCTTAATTTTTTTGGTTCAATTATTCTATATTGGAATTGAACTGAGAGTTCTTCCGGATTCAAATTAATTTGTATCAACTGGTGCTTTCAAGAAAATCGAAGTCTTGTATTCAGATCAGATATCATAATGATGGATACAATTAATTTCATGTGAGGGAATCAACCTTCAAAAGATTGAAAGAATTTCAACTGTCTTAACCAGATGATATGACTGAACTTCGCAGTATATTAAATTGTAATATTCTGGAATATGGTAAACATATATTTGTGATAGCAAATGTTTCTAAAGGATATCTACACCCGAAACAAAGTGTGGGAAAAGAAATCTTACACCTGAATAACTTTGAACCAGTATTAGATCTAGAGAACCAGAATCTAACCCTAATATATATATATATATATATAGGAATTGTATCAGGTGTGCCATTTCCAGGTGTGCCATTTTTGTGCCATTGATTATGGGCCGTAGGATGAGTAGTTCCCCAAAAATGAATGGATATGATGGTATTATGCACGAACAACTGAATGATGTACATCAGTGGTTAGAATCTCGAGGTCTGTCTGCTTACCGTACGGATGTGAGCAGATTTTATTGGTTTGTCTTATTTGTAAACTATCCACATTATGCTACCTATACCTATGTTTTTATAATTTTAATCTTTAATTCATAGCTAATTATTGTTTTTGACCACCGATTTTTGACATATCACTGTACATGATTGATGTACACGCTTTTATTTGTACAAAAGTTCTTATACATCTTACTAAAATACTACACCATCATTATCTTTTTTTTCTTCTTCCATTTTCTTCCCACAAACATCCCCTCGTCATCAAATCACCATTAAGTTTCTTCACTTTATTTGCAAAGGTATGTGTGTTCTTAATTTTTTTTGTTTGAATTATCTGATTTTTTTTTCTAGAACTCTTCCCAATGCTAATCGACATGACTATGTATGTCATTTCTTCCCATCTGTCTACTACTGACACAAAAAAAAATTGTATTTCATCTTTTTCCTCTACAAATAATGCCTAAGATTTTTCATTAATCCTTATCCCTCATATTTGAATCATCTACGAAAATGGAAGCTCCCCATGTTATTATCATCTCCGACGATGATAGTGATGTCCCTACTACTGGAATAGAGACATCGGATGTACCCTCCACCGGAAATGAGACATCGGAAATCCCTTCTACTACAAATGTGACATCGACTGACCAAGATGAATCCTCAACTTTTGTATTCCTTCCCAGGTTGTTCTCCTTACCTGATTTTCTAGGTCCCGGATTCATTGTTGAACCAACACAATATGTTGGCAAAAACCTCATAGAGTACAGCGTCACTTCCCCATATCTTGGTCATCTATTCATTCTTCATCCTCCAACGTACCTTGTGCCAACCAAGTTCAGTCCAACAGATTATTCCCGAATCATCAAGCTTTTCCACAATCGCATCCTTCCCCATATCTTGGTCATCCCATACATTCTTCATCCTCCAATGTACCTTGTGCCAACCAAGATCACTCCAACAGATTTTTCCCGAATCATCAAGCTTTTCCACAATCGCATCACAAGATTTATCCTCATGTCATGCCTAGTTTCAATCATACATATCCTAATACTTTTCATGACAATATCCCTACATATCCTAATAGTTTTCATGACAATATCCATCAATATTCAAACCATATCCTATACGTCATTTCCATCCTACTTAGTCCTCATTACTGCTCTTGTGAGCGACATCATTTTTATCCACGTATGTATGATATTGGTTTTAATCCTTTACCTAATCCTAATGTCATCCCTATTGTTTGCCATGAGAAGTTTCCTGGAGAGGGTGATCTCCAGTATTATCAGAGATTGCAGAAATATCGTTAGAATAGGTTTTCAACTACTGTATCGTATCATGTTATATGTAATCCTTGTACTGCTTGCTTGATGTATCTTTTTTTATTTCAGTAATGTATTCTTTTACAACATATCAGTTGTATCTCCAATATGATGTATCTTTTTTCATATATTTAATGTACTCTTTTACAACATATCAGTTGTATCTCCAATATGATGTATCTTTTTTCATATATTTAATGTACTCTTTTACAACATATCAGTTGTATCTCATGTATGATATACTTATATTTATATATTTAATGTACCCTTACACGACAAATCAGTTGTATCTCATGTATGTCGTATTTATTTTTATATATGTAATGTATCCTTACAGAACAAATCAGTTCTATATTTAATACGATCTACTATCTCTTGTTTTCGTACTGTACTCTTATTCAACATAACATTTGTACACTTTGTCCACCTTATCTAATTGTTAATTAATAATAAAAAAATTCCTCTACCCTAACCCTAACCCTTTTCCAAATTCAAAATTGGTGGTTATAACTAATTCTACTCTAACCCTAACCTATATTAGTAAACATCCACTCTAATACTTTATTTCAGTAATCCTATCGTACACCTGCATGTTGTGTGCCCTCACTATTCTCTGTTATACTCATTATTCATTTTTTTCATTTTCGTTATCTTTTTTTATTTTTTAAAAGTTTTGTTCTCAATCATATCATTGTATTAGGGTTATAACTAATTACCTCTTACCAATTGAATAGTCTACATGTCTGCTAATTTCACTCCCAATGATGGTGTTGAAGATGGTGTTGAAAGGTATATACATTTCTGCAATTTTTAATATGTAGATTGAATAAGAGTATAATATATATTTCTAAAATAGTTATCATCCCACCGATTCTCCGGTCGTCGTAGAACCATCCGTAGGTTTGTTTTTTCCAACACTTCTGGAAGCTGAAACATTTTATTACTCTTTCGCCGGGAAGAATGGTTTTTCTATGAGGAAGAGTACATGCGCTAGTGATGCCGATGGTATATGTAGGCGTACGTTAGTGTTTTCGAAGCAAGGGTGGACCAATGCAAAAATCCCAACAACAAATGTCACAGCCGACACGCCACGTAGAATTTCGAACCCTCGTTGTGGATGCAAAGCAAAACTTACAATTATGAAGATGGATACTGTATGGTTCGTTTCTGTCTACGACAATGAACATGACCTTGCAACACCAAGTAAGAAGAGATTCCTTCCTGTTAATAGAAAAATCGATTATCATGCTCGGAACATTATACACGATATGGAGGCTAGTAACATTGCTCCTAGTCAATAATATTCTTATGTCGCCAATATGAATGGTGGTTTGGAACAATGCCCTTTCCTGAAAACTGATTACTACAACTTGTGTAGGGACGATTTGGTCAATGTAAAGATTCATGACATTGATCTGATGATTGAAAAATTTGAACAGATCAAATATGAAGATGCAAATTTCTTCTATTCATACATTGTCGACGATGATGGTATGATATTCTAATAATATCATGTAGTTTTATTTTGATATCATTTTTCACTAATACCTACTTTTCTTCAACAGGTGCAATAAAACATCTATTTTGGGCAGATTCGATATGCATTAAGGATTACAAAAAATACGGAGAGGCGATTACATTCGATACGACATACAACACTAATCGTTATAAACTGATATTTGTCATGTTCTGTGGTGTTAATAATCATAGCAGTTTCATATTATTCGGATCAGGAGTACTTGCGAACGAGGTATCTGAATCATTTATATGATTATTTTCTGAATTCAAAAAATGTATGTCTATTGCACCATCTACAATAATAACCGATCAGGATGCTGCGATAAAAGTCGCTATCGAAAAAGAATTTTCAACGACTTTCCATCGGCTTTGTATATGACATATAACTCATAAAATGGGTGATAAGGTTGGTTCTGTATATAGGAACAAAAAAGAGATGAATCGTTTCCATCAAATACTTAACAATTCTGAATCTGTCGTAGATTTTGAGACCAAATGGAAAGTTTGGTTGAACGATAATGGACTGTCTAATCATACCTGGTTTACTACAATGTTTTCTATTCAGAATAAGTGGTGTCCTATTTACTTGAAAGACTATTTTTTCGTCGGAATGCAGAGTACCCAACGAAGCGAAGGAATGAATTCTGTGATCAAGACTAAAGTAAAGAGATTCTCAACCTTATACGAATTTGTCGGTTCTCTCGAAACTGTTTAAAGGTCAACGTAACAAGCAAGAACTACTAGATCATATGGATAGAGATTCTCCTACCTTGCTTATTACTAAACTTAAAATAGAATCTTGCCTTCTTGGCAAATATACCTCTCAATCCTTCCTAATTTATCAACATCAGGTTCAGAAGTCTTTCTTACTACATTAGACCATTAGTAAGTCACCCTAAATTTTAATATGTATTTCAATTGTCTACTCATTTTATTTTTCATTTTTTACATCCATCTCATACTTTTCAGGATGGCGTTACATATCAGGCTATTGGAATTTTCACCCAATTAATATCAGCTACAATCGATGTCTCCGATGGTAAAGATAAACCCAAGTGTTCATGTGGAATGTTTTCCTTTAGACATATTCCATGTCGTCACATTATTTCAATGTTGACCTTTTTTGGAATGACTAGTTTGCCGGACTCTTTGGTATATGTTTGTTGGTTTATGACTGATAAAAATTTGACCAAGACTATTTCATCCCCGGTGCGTTCTTATGAGATGACCCAGATCTTCAACAAAATCGGAGAAATCGCATCTACCAGTGTTGAGATGCAGTCAAACTTACTTGCCTCCCTAGAGCGATTCATTCGTAAGTTCGAGGATGAAAATGAAATAGTTTTTACCCCAAAATCTCAAATAAGATCGATCACTAGAATTCATCCGAATATTGCGAAAACAGAGGGTAGCGGTAAGAATGTTGGCCGTCCTGGTAAAGCAGATCCAAGATTCAAGAGTAATCGTGAAATTAGATTAACTAGGAAAAAAACATGTAGTAAATGTAAAATATCTGGTCATACGGCAAAAACTTGTAACACCTAAATGTTTATGTCATGTATTGGTGAACTATCATTCTTGAACCATGGTTCGTATGCAATGTTGTGGATGCAAGATTTGTAAATTGCTTTTCTGATTTTCTGAATGTTTGCCCTCGTCCACTCCAATATTACTCCGTGATCGAAAGAATTAGCCTCTTCCAACAAAGCGTCGACATATGAGCTAATGCCATGGATCATATATAGACCCCCGTCTAAGGAATTGTTGAACTCTTGTGGGTGAGGCCTACAGTCCACGTATCTTTGTTTTTCCACCACCTTCAAATATTTCTCCACGAAATATGTCATCCAAACCACCTATGTTACCAAAGCATATAAAATTATTAAAATATGCTTAAAATAAGTCACAATAAAATAAGCCAAACGTTGGTTAGTATTATCGCGTGGTGTGCATTTCTCGTGTTCTCTATTTCCCCGCATCTGTAGTTTGAATCGTAGTGGAAAAAGTATTTATAACCTTAGACCATGTTAGGAAATGCCAATGGCCCTTCGTACAGAGTGGTATAATAATGTGGCATGCATGTAACTCTATGTCACCATGCATGCCCCATAACACTGCGTTATCGAAACGATTCAACCTGGAATCATCTACCTTATCAGGTGCTCCCATACATATTCTTCTGTCCGAGTCGTTGAATATCACACTTTTTAATATTTGTATTCTGTAATCAGGTGTCGTTCTTCACTAGTTCTGCTATAATAATCGCCGAGTACAAGTCTACGATCTGTAAAATATTCAGTCAATCGATGGCCAATACATCATAATTTGAAATGGTCACACTCACTTACCGCACAACTATAGACCTTTTGTTGTTTTACATCCAGCACGTCCTGTCCTTTACATTTCACCATTGGATTCACGTCGAGGACAAAAATCTTTCCCACATAACTACAAGTAATTGTTTTTATCGTTAATTACAAAAAGCTACAAAGAATTCCTACTACTCGATCTTTTAAAATCCACTTATAATGGTTTTTCAATTATATCTTTAGTCCTTTCTTGACTCTTCACTGGAACCTTTTTCGTTTCCTCCTCAAGTTCTCGATTTATCTCTTCAATTTTACTCTTTTCAAACGCCTATATAGAAACAAGAGATAAAAATGTATTTTCATAATGTAATATAGTAAACTTATTTACAATTGTTATATACCTCAAAAGCTCTCCGATCTTTTATTCTTTTGATCATCGACGGTATCACGCCGTCTTTATTTCCCGGACTGAAATCTATACGTCGGACCACATTCTCCAATTCCTCTGTACTAAATTTCTTCCTATTTGCAATTCCCTCTTCTATTGCATCAGCAGTTGTCGCTGCTGATGCCCAGAAATCTGGAGAATTAACTTATGGATTTGGTATTTTCACTCTACTCATTTTTTCCACTTGTTTTTTATACATGGGAAAAACATCACTGAGTTTCTTCTTGAAGAACTCATGTTTTAATTGTAACTCGTTATATGACCCCATACCCTTAAACCAAACACTCATTTTCCTATATCGATCGTCATGTAAATATTCTTCATATTTCTCATGACCCTCTCTTATATTAATTATTAAATTTGTCTCTGAGTAGATGTACTTGGGGGTGTCTACGATCATAGGAGTTGGAGTTTCGTTTCCAACATTATTGAGGAGGTCAAAACTAGGATGCATGGTCTATAGAATTAGGATCTAGGTTTCCATCCAAGACATGATGTCGAAAGTTGATATCATGTTTCCTACCACAGGTTCTCCTTCTCGTGTTTCAATAATCGGATCTATGTGTCCATGTCTATAACTTCTTCACAATCATTTTTTGGCTCATGTGATGTGGATGCTCCTAGACTACTTGTATATGGTTTTGATTTTGAAATTAACAAATCACTAGATGAAGAAGTGTTTATAATATCTCTAATCTCTTTTTCCTTTCCCTTATTTTGACTTAAACACTCTAAATCCTCTCAATCACCTGTGTAATTCATTAATGTACAATTGGTATTTTTCTATCGCATAATTATATTAGTACAAGTTCACATACCTTCCGAATAGTGTTCGAATTCACCATTATGCGAATTTGTAGACTGTAATAATCCAAGTTCAATGCCAACATATAATCAATTATACTATTTGTTTGATAAAAGATTAGTAAACTACCTTTGGAACGCATTTCCAAAAAGGTCTGATCTGAAGATATTCGGGTAAGGTCGGTTTGACTAAATTGCAATTGATTCCCTGTTAATCAAAAATACATTAAGTTTTTGTCATATTAGAAGTTCAAGTCATGTTTTACATGCAAATTAAAAGTACAAAATTTACATGTCTTCAAATAATTCGAAAAAATAAAATAACCATTGTACATCTACTACTGTATTTCCTACAACAATTCAAAACACATATCATACAACAGAAAAATAGAAGATAGATACTACAGGGTCATCCTAAAATCATTTTTTTTTCCTCTTCACCTTAGCCTCATTCTTTTCCGCTACATACGAAATGGGCTTGCTCGTAACCTAGACAAAATCATGTCATACAATTTTAAAAAATTATTCAAAAAGTTTAGTGTCGAAGTGTAATTCACACTTCATCGTCGTCTAGCGACGCGATTGTTCGATCACGTCTTTTAGTACAACCTTCGTAGCATTGAAATATGACCTCATTCCTGGGCGAACTTGGTGGAAATAAAGGAGTATGTTCCCATATGAAAACCTGTAATTTCAACAATAAATATTTTTCAAACACATAATCAGTTATTCCAATTTATTACTCAAAACACATAATACTTACATTTAGCACTAGAGTACATCCAGGAATGTACTCCGTCACGCAACTCCCTATTCTTTCCCTCCTTCTAACCAAATTCGACGCTTTTTCCATATTCTTAAACATGTGGTTCATAATCAGCTTCGACCAATTAAGTCTTGGAACTTGGTCTAATCTTTTCAAATAATGGAACATTTTCATGGGAAGTGTTGTTCTAGGTGTCGGAATGAGGAAACAGGACAGAAGAAGGCCTAACCATAGCCTCACACAGTCCTCCACGAACTCATCATCTTCGCTCTTCGTACGTATCACTTCTTTGAAAACCTCCTTCACGACCATGCTGTATTAACATAGTAAGTTAAGAAGTGTAATGTAGACTCATATATTTAATATATGTAATGTATCATACCTTGTCACTAGTTTGTTCTTGAAATATTTCTCGTAGAATGGGGTGTAGTGATTTATTTCATCATTCTTGTCGATACATATTGTTCCTCCACTGTACGGTAGACCAAGAATGTGCCCTACATCCTTAGCCTTCATTGTCAAAAATTTATCTTTCACACAGAGAGTGTAGTCCCCTATGTATCGACCTACTATATTGTCCAAGTGAAAAGGATTAACCACCACATCCACATCCTTGAGGAAGTGCCCGAATCCCAGTTTCTTGATCTTTTTGTAGAATTCTTTTGGTATAGCGGCCTTCACCATTAATAATGTGTTCATGTATCCTGAATAGGCACATCTACTTTGTAATAGACAATGACCTATTATTCAAAATTCAATAAATCAATATATGTGTGGAAACCAAGATGTCGACATTAATATACTCACTTGTTTTTGCCCCGCGAACGTAAGTAGGTGGGAAAGATTTTTGTGACAAATCTTCGAAATTCGTTTCTTCTTCATTATTCCTCGTTCGTTTAGAATTACCTAATTTGATCAAATTAATTGTATATAGTATGCAACATATAATCTAGAATATCATTCATACCTGGACTTGATTCTACACTTGTTTTTCTTTTCCTTTTCCTCACTTTAGGCATATACACATGTAGCGGCATGTCATCAGTAATTTCTTCATTTTCGTTTGCAATTTCAGAAACTTCCAATTCCTCATCCGGCTCTAGGTCATGTTCAGAAACATCCATTTCATCATCTGGTACTGTTTGATTTTCAGAAACTAACAGAACATTTATCAGTATAATAAATCGTTATAAAAAAAAATGAAAAAAAATTATCCCGATATTATAAAGATCTAGTTACCTGTGATTGGTTTTGTTGCCATGGAATTTGCGTTAGACGATTCAGATTCAGCATTTGTGTCTATACTTGTAATCTTCATTGTACCAGAGTCTGTCTTCTTATCTGCAGCAACCTTCCTTTTCCTAAATTTTTGATCTTGGTGAAGATTCTTTATGGAATCATCTCCGGAATAAAAAACTCTCCTAGATCGAAGAGTGCGGAAAAATACAGGTTCTTTATTACTTGCAGAAGGAGTTTTCTCTATGTATTTGACTATAGCACAATCAGCTATGTCGTCATTGACTTTTTCCATACTCTTTTGAGACTGAATGACTGGAAACTAGAGATACAGACCCAATAATACACACTAATCCAGCAATAAGACTTTTTTTCTACAATTTCAGTATCTTTCTTAGCCACATTTGGACTAAATTCCATTGGTTTTGATGTTAAAGGCAAAGATTCTGAAATTCCCAGCCCACCTAAGGTATCGTCTGGAGTTGGCTTAGCCATTTCATTCTTAGCCAACAATTCCGATTTTTTTCTCGGATTCGGTTGCAACCTTCGAAGGAGGCTCGGTGGTTTCCAAATTGTTTGCATCCGAAGAGGGCTCCGATATATAACCTTGGCCCACATTTTCAGAATTTAAATTTTCTGAATGTTCATTCGGTTGTGGACTTTCAGAATTTAAATTACTACATCTCTCTAGTGTAGGCAACGTTTGGCCCATTACAATGTATTGCAATTTATTTAAAACCTAGGACTTAGATGACCAATATGATGCCCTAATTACTTCAATCCCTGCAATAGCAAAGACCAACAACATATTACAAGAATCCCCCAATACTTAATCATAACATTTTGTAAAAATTCCCTAAATCTTTTTACAAAAAAATTTGTGCAACACCCCCATTTCATGTAACCCCCAAATACTAGTAAACCCCCAATATCAGTAAACCCCAATACCAACACCTCCAATCAATATCAGTAATCCCCCATAAACCCACACCCCAATCGCATTTAAAAAAATTATGCAACCCCCAATAACCCATACCCCAATCCCATGAAAAAAATTATGCAACCCCCAATATTAGTAAACCACCAATACCCACACCCCAATCGCATTTAAAAAAATTATGCAACCCCCAATATCAGTTAACCCCTAAAACCCACACCCCAATCGCATTTAAAAAAATTATGCAACCCCCATTATATGAAAACCCCCAAAACCCACACCCCAATCGCATTTTAAAAAATTATGCAACCCCCAATATCAGTAATCCCCCGTTAACCCACACCCCAATCCCATGAAAAAAATTATGCAACCCCCAATATCAGTAAACCCCCAAAACCCACACCCCAATTGCATTTAAAAAAATTATGCAACCCCAATATCAGTAAAACCCCAAGAACCCACACCCCAATCGCATGAAAAAAATTATGCAACCCTCAATATCAGTTAACCCTCAATAACCCACACTCCAATCGCATGAAAGAAATTGTGACACCCTATAATACATTAGTAGATCACATTAGCCTAAATCGAAAACCAATATAGAGAACACCAATATAGTAGAAAACTACCTTCGATACAAGTATGCCCTCAATACCAACAAACCCTACCTTCGATACAAGTATTATTGTTGAGGAAGAAAGTCCAGAGAAGAACGTACCTACACCACCAGAGAACCTCGCCGCTACTCCTCAACCTCAAAAACTTCGCCGCTCGACAAGAACTTCGCCGCTCGAAAAGAAACCCTACTCCAAGAACGAAATCCTCTCAACAATCCCTTTTATATTAAAAAAAAACCGCTACCTCTCAACAATCACATCTCCTCAATAACTTTCGAACTGACATGCTTTCTACTGACAAGTGATAATACTACACTGCTATCTACACTACTATCTACACTAAATTTTAGGACCATGCAAATATCCATTGAATATTTGCATGCAATAAGTCAAACATTGATTTTTATATTTGAAATAATTTTTTTATTTTAAAAACAGCACGGACGGCTGTAAATGACTGACACACATCCGACGGTCTACAACGAATGACACATATATGGCACAACATCAGATGGCACACCTGATGTTTGCCCTATATATATATTGGAAATGGTTATGGTGTGATACTTTTAATAAGATATCTTATAAGATAATTTAATCTCACCGTCCATTTTTCATCTACCAATAAATCATTTATTTAGTTTTTTATTACATTTGTGGAATAGAGAGCTCGAGGCTCAACAATCTTTTCATTTAATTTGAAAATGAACGGGTAGGATGACTATCTGATGAGATATCTTAATATCCCCTATATATATGTTGCTAGTATATATGTTTGATAATGCAGATTATACTTTGATGAAGCACGTAATCTGCTACCAGGGGGCTCGCGGGGTTGCGAGATGAGCCGGAGGCTTTGGAGTCCACGACGCGCGCTCTACGTCAATGTACCTGCAGAGAGGAGGGGAATCGGTGACTCAGGTGTGGAAGTCGGCGACTCGGGCTCCTTAGTTTGCTCTGGTGTGGGGTGTGTCAAGTGAATATGACCTGAGATTGGAGGACCAACAAGGACCCCTTTGATAGGGTCTTTGGGACGTTTCTCCATTCAATGATCTGGAGCCCACACCATTATGGCGCCTGGTTAATGGTGTCATAATGGTGTGGGCCAGCTCATGTAACGGCTGGGAATCACCTACTCATTGTGGGAATCGCCTACTCAGGTGTAGGAATCGATGACTCAGGTGGGAATCGACTAGTCAGGGGGAATCGACTATTCGCCACCAGAATCGGCTATTTCCCACTGGAATCGGCTATTCCCATATGTTGACTTGAGGACTTGACGTAGACACTTGTTCCGCAACCGTGGAGCTCTCCGGGGGTCTGGCATAAAGCGACGGAACCCTAGTCCTTGTTGAAGGGAGTTGCTGGGAGTGATTGGCGTAATCAGGCATGTCTCACCAAACCCTAATAAACGACCACCTGAGGACGATGGTTCGAAGAAGAAGAAACGACGACGAAGCCATGGCAAGGGTAAATTCCATATGCCTGGCCAAGAGGAAGAGGCCGAGAATCCTCACAACTTGAATTTCGACGAGGAGTTAATCGTCGAACGTGAAGTTCCCAACCCCGCTCCTAATGCGGGTCGACGCTCAAGAGAAAGAACTCCACCTCCGGTCGAGATGGATCTAGGTCGAGATCCCTATGTCAATCTCCCTAGCTATACTGGGATCGTGAATCCGACCGGATATGCGTATTGCGAGAAGTATGTGAATAGCGCAATACAATTGCTCCCTGTCGACCGCTCAGGCGAGGGTCGATTTGAGCAAGTAATGATTGTGGCGACGATTACGCGTCAATCTGATGTACATCCTCCTTCCATCATCAGCGCGAGCGAGGCTCAAGATCTTTTGATTGGGATGAGGATTTCGGGACACTTCCACTTCTGGGTGTCTCAATACCATCCTGCGAATCTCCCACCACCGGGGTTCCAGACCTTGCCAAAGATGTATTTCAAGCACTTCCCTGAGCTGCCCATTCTGGAGCTCATGAGTGAGATTTTGCTTTCTTTCGATGTCTCGCTGTCACAACTACCAGCGGGATTCTTTGTGACGCTGCGAGGATTCTCCAACATCTGGTGGAGCTTGAACATCACTCCCACTCCGCACTTGTTCCTCAACTATTATAAGTTATGCAAGGATGGGAAGGATGGGAAGGTTGGATCAGGTCGTCTCGGGTTGGCGCGACGAAACCTTGATCGCAACCTGGTCGATGATCTTCCTTCTAACCACGGAGTGTGGAAGAAGGAGTTTGTTTTTGTTAATTCTGAGTTTCTTCCCGGGAGTCGGGAAGGTTGGGCTAACCCGAACTGTGCGCAGCTGAGCGCAAATCTAGGTCTGATGGCGGACGATGTGATTGCCACTACCAAGATTGCCAAGGCCTTGAAAGATCACAGCTTGCCTCGTGGCGTGCCGTTTGTCCTCTGCCAGCGTGAGGACTTTACTTTCGAAGATGTTGAGGAGGCTCTGAAACCTTCCACAAAAGAAGAGATTGCGAGCGGGAAGAAGCGCACACTCTTGTACTTTGATGCTGCCGCTCCGCACATGGCCGCAAAGTATCGACGGGCGAAGCTGATCAAGTTGGAGAAGAAGGCTAAAGCCTCCAAGCCCCGGAGTACATATGAAAGGGGCTTAAGTTCTCGAGCTTCCCCTGAGAAAGCTGGTTTCGCGCCCCACACGAGTGGCATGACCCTTCCTGACTTTATGGCTGATCCACAAGTCAGAGTGGATGCCATGTCCATCCTTATGACGAAACTTGGGAGATGGGTTCGGAGTGAGCTCGTGACAGCCCTGAACGTTGTAAGTACTTCTAACTTCCGAAAACATTTTATTTATTATACTTTTTTGTTTGCTAACTTGTTTTGTTTTTGTATGTAGGCTTGCTATATAGCCCATGCTTGTTTTGGCATGGATTCGATTAATGACGTCCAGCGATTACAAGATCAATATAACGAGCTGGACGCCAAATACAAGCATAGAGAGAAGCAGCTGGGAAAGCTAACCCATGTCCAAAGAAAGTTTGAAAATCTGAGAGACAATGTCATTCCGAAGAAGAAGACAATTGGGTCCCAAAAGAAAGAGATTGATGATTATGTTGCGAAGATTTTGGGACTCCGCAGAGAACTGAAGGATACTTCTTCTACTTCAAGTTAGCAGATTGAAGACATGCGGGTTCAGCTCGAAGCTAAAATTGAGAATGTGGTTTCATCTGAAGCAGCGAATGCGGACTTGAGGAACACTAACTCTGAGCTAGAGAGGAAGTGTGCTGAGCTGAATGACCAACTCTCTCGCTCTAAGGAGGAGTTGGAAAATGTGAAGAAGGAGAACTCCGCGCTGTCGAAGGAGAACTTCACACTTCTAAAGAAGGCTAAGGACTTGGAGTTGGATAAGAAATATCAATCCGACTAACTCCAAGAACTTAGCTTTTTTGGTACTTCTGTATTCCCATCACTACCCGAAGACTTTATTTCGGACATAATGACATGGATAGAAGAGCATCCTGAGGAGAAAGAGAAGAATAAGGATTCCTTAGACAAGCTAAAGAACGACGACGAAGATTAGATTTTTTACTTAGCTTGTAATTTTTTGATATTTTTGTAATCTTTTTTGAACTTAATCTAATCAATTATTTTGCTTTCTAAATTAATTGTTTGTTTAATTTATTTTTTGAATTGTAACTAAGACCCGAAACTAGATTCACAAGTCGTAATTTAGCCGCTCTGGACGTAAATTAGACTCTGCTAACCCTATTTCTAGCCACTCTGGGCATAAACTTGGTCGTACGAATCGTAGCTCAGTCTACGGCTAAACTCGCGAAATAAATTAAACTTCACAACTAATCAAGATTCGCAAAGCTAATTAACGTGATAAGTTTGGAGATACAAAAATTATCGGGAATTTTGGCTAAGACTTAGAATTTTTTAGAGTAAGTGACGTAAGCACTTAGAACTTTTTTCGATCCTAAGACTCTAGATTTCATTCCCTAATATGTAGTTGAACTCTGGCCGAAGCAACAGAGTAACTTTTTACCCTCATCAAGGCCATAGTGAAAAGATGGAGTTGAATCGTTAAAGCCATGCATAGTGACAAAATGATTTTTAATCTATTAAGGCCATAGCGACAGAATAGATTTTTGTATGTGTTGTAGGTACTTAGAACCTCTTAGGGTTAGGTTCATTTGTACTTACCAACTACCTAAGACTCTACACTTAGACCCTAATGTGTAGTTGAACTCTGCCGAAGCGACAGAGTAACTTTTGGACCCACATCAAGGCCAAAGCGACAAGATGGGGTAGAATCGTTAAAGCCAAAGCGACAAAACGATTTTAATCTATTAAGGTCAAAGCGACAGAATAGATTTCTAAGGTAGGGTGTTAGTTAGAGTCATAGGTAGGTAATTTTGAAAGAAATGACAACTTTATTGACTTTTTTGAAATAAGAATTACAAAGATAAAATCTAACTATTCTACTTTGTAATTTGTACTAGCATATATACTAAGAGGACCTAAGAAATAATGTGTTCAATACTAAGCGTAGTATTGCTGCATATTGTCCGCGTGCCAGATATTTGGAACCATTGTTCCATCCTGCCGCCGTAGGCGATAAGTTCCTGGCCTTATCTCCTCTTCGACGATGTAGGGACCTTCGAAGTTGGATGACAGCTTATTCCTTGGTCTATTCCTCTCAGTTATGCTAGCCTTCCGCGTGACGAGAGTTCCTGGCAGGAAGACTTTTTTGCGTACTTGGCGATTGTGGTATCTTGATACGCTTGCCTTGTACGATTCGTTCCGCAGGTCCGCTTCGTCACGGGTTTCATCCCTCAACTCTAGCTCTATAGTTAGGTTTTGGTCATTTGTTTGTTCGTCGTACTTCGAGACTCGGTATGTTGGTATACTCATCTCGATTGGTACGACTGCCTCCACTCTATAGGTCATAGCGAAAGGGGTGTTGCCCGTGGGGTTTTTACTTGTTGTGCGATATGCCCATAAGATTTCGTACAACTTGTTTGCCTAGGCCCCATTGGCTGATTCAACTTTCTTTTTCAATCCCTGTACGATGGCCTTGTTGGTTACCTCCACTTGTCTGTTTGCCTGAGGTCGGTAAACGGAAGCAAAGTGGAGTTTTATGTTTAGGTCCTCGCACATTCTTGAAAATTTCCCCCTTGTGAATTGGGTACCATTGTCTGTGACAATGTGTTGGGGGACTCTGATGAAGCACGAAATCTGCTACCAGTAGGCTCGCGGGGTCGCGAGGAGGGCCGGAGGCTTTGGAGTCCACGACGCACGCTCTACGTCAATGTACCTGTAGAAGGGAAGGGGAATAGGCGACTCTCTTGGGAGTAGGCGATTCGGGCTCCAAGTATTGCTCTGGTTGGTGTGTGTCAAGTGGGAATGACTTGAGGGTAGAGGTCCCCCAAGGACCCCTTTTATAGGGTCCTGGGGGACGTTTCCCCATTCATTAGCGTGGGACCCACCCCATTAAGGTATCCTATTAAGGAGTGCCTTAATGACATGGGATCCACTCAAGTAACGGCTGGGAGTCGGCGATTCAGGTGTGGGAATCGCCGATCCAGAGGTTCAATCGCCGACTCCCCATGAGCCTAGTGGCAGCCTACCAGAACTGTCCACGAGGCCTAGGGTCAGCGATTCACCCCTGGAGTCGGCGACTTGGTAGTCCCAATCGGCGACTCCCAGGTGCTGCCTTGAGTACTTGACGTAGACACTCCTTCCGAATTCGTGGAACTCTCCGGGGGTCCGGCATAAAGCGACGGAACCCTAATCCTTGTCGAAGGGCGTTGCTGGGAGTGACTGACGTGATCAGGCATGTCTCACCAGTACTCCCCCCTGAAGAGAGCATGGCAAAACACCCGTGTAGCCTCAGTATCCCCCCCCCGAGCAAGGTAGTCCGCATCAAGGCAGGAAGCGACAAGATGGGATTGAGTCATTGTGCTCACAACGACACTAATGACTCTGCGTGGTCCATGCACTATCAGATGTACTGATTCACTATCAGAATCTAGTTCCAGGCCAATGGAACTACATGTTTATAGTCCTACTCTGATCAAGAGCGACTTTTGCTGTGTGGATTCTGGCCGAAGCGACAGAATGCGTGGATTTACTATTAGAATCTGATTCTGGCCGAAGCAACAGAATGCGTGGATTCGTTATCCGAATCGGGTTCTGGCCGAAGCGACAGATCGCGTGGATTCACTATTAGAATCTGATTCTGGCCGAAGAGCGAGAATCTAGTTCACTATCAGAACTGATGTTTATAGTCTACCCCGACTTGGTGTCCGCAACGACGGTTACCCCATAGGCCGAAGCGCAAGATGGGTCGAGATCATTAAGGTCAAAGCGACAAAATGATCTCCAAATGTTTGAAGAACTATTGAAGCCAAAGCGACAACATAATTCTTGGTTTGATTCTGGCCGAAGCGACAGAATAATGCCTGCAAAACAAAAAACAACCTGCAAAACAACTATATCAGTCTAAAGGATATATTTATTGATTTACTGACCTTGCCGTGCGGAGATGCCTCTCATGCTGCTCCTCCTTATGCTCAATAAATCCTTGATTGATCTGTCCGAAGAGACAGATCTATCATGCTCAAAAAATGTGGCAGCTTCTGGCCGAAGCGACAGAAGTGCCGACTCACTATTAGAGTCTGATTCTGACCAAGGCTACAGATCCACTATCAGAATCCGATTCTCGCCTCGGATACAGAACCTGCTGATTCACTATTAGAATCTGACTCACTATCAGAGTCTGATTCTGTCCAAGGCTACAGATCCACTATTAGAATCCGATTCTCGCCCCGGATACAGAACCTGCTGACTCACTATCAGAGTCTGGTTCACTATTAGAACCTGGTTCACTATTAGAACCTTTCCTGCAAAAAAGAAAACATCCTGCAAAACAACTAGATCAGTTCGAAAACGCATATATTTATTATTGAACTTACCGTGTGATCTACCTTTCGTGATGTCCCTCCTTTGCTCAAATTTGTCCTCGGCAAATCTGGCCGAAGCGACAGATTTTACCGTGCTCAACTTCTTTGACGACTTCTGGCCGGAACGACAGAAGTGTCGGGAGAGCTTGTGATACTCCCCCTCGAAATGTGACGACTTCTATCTAAATAGACAGAAGTGTCGGGAGAGCTTGTGATACTCCCCCTCGAAATGTGACGACTTCCATCCTATAGACAGAAGTGTCGGGAGAGCTTGTGATACTCCCCCTCGAAATGTGACGACTTCCATCCTATAGACAGAAGTGTCGGGAGAGCTTGTGATACTCCCCCTCGAAATGTGACGACTTCCATCCTATAGACAGAAGTGTCGGGAGAGCTTGTGATACTCCCCCTCGAAATGTGACGACTTCTATCCGAATAGACAGAAGTGTCGGGAGAGCTTGTGATACTCCCCCCGAAGATTGTGCTTTGGTAATACACAATTTTTTTTTTTTTTTGGGACGAGTGTTTTTCGAAGTATGTGACTGTCGGTGAACTATCTATTGTTTTTCCTTTGCTAATCTTTCATATAAATTACCCTTCAAATTGTAACTAAGGCCCGAAACTAGATTCACAAGTCGTAATTTAGCCACTCTGGACGTAAATTAGACTCTGCTAACCCTATTGCTAGCGACTCTGGGCGTAGACTTGGTCGTACGAATCGTAGCTCAGCCTACGGTTAAATTTATGGACAATTTATACCTGTAGACTAGCGTCAGGTTACTAGAGATAGAGTAAACGACGAATCAGAGATATTCGACACTCAAAGGTTGCCTTGAAATTCGGAACCTTAACGATGGAGAGAGCTTGTGATACTCCCTCCTGAAATATGATGACTTCTGGCTGAAGCGACAGAAGTGTCGGGAGAGTTTGTGATACTCCCCCCTTGAAATTTGACAACTTCTGGTCGAAGTGACAGAAGTGTCGGGAGAGTTTGTGATACTCCCCTCTGAAAACTTGCACTTGGGGCAGTTTTAGTGTTATTTTACCCGGAATCGGCGACTAGAGTTTGTGATACTCCTACAGTCGGCGATACCTATGGTTTGGGTAACTGTAGGGGGTATTTTTGTTTTTTACCCCTGCGAGTCGGCGACTCCCTCTGTGAGTCGGCGACTCCTGGTGTAACCGTCGGATCTTTTTGGGAGATCCTTGGGATATTTGGAAGATATACGGGGAATATTTGTAAAATCTCCAAATAAGGAAATTTTTCTCACAGTGCTGTGAGTTTTTGCCCGGAGTCGGCGACTTGGCGTGATTCGCAGGATTTGGAGATCGATTCTTGATCTCAAATTTTGTAAATTTTGGGTTTTCTGGGGGGTTTTTGCAATTTTCCCAAGGGCTATAAATAGTGGAGAGGTTTTCCCCAAACCCTCACAACACTTTTGCCACTCTTAAATCGCCCACACCTCCAGATTTTTGAATCGCCGATTCTTCAGTTTTAAAACTTCGAATCGCCGATTCCCCCAATGTCTACCCCCGATTCCCCTTTGTCCCAATTGAACGAAGACGAAACGTCAGCCCTCATAGCTGAACTGATCGTGGATAACCTTGATGAGGTGTTGAACACCGTTGAATCGCCGATTCCCTCTCCTGACAGGGAGGTTGAGTCGGCGATTCCGGTCGTGCCACCTCATGGTATGGAGCTAAGTGCCACCGTGCACGAACTACTTGGCGCCCCGCCAGTGTCGGCGACTCCCCTTGTGGAGTCGGCGACTCAGTGCAGGGCCCTTGTGGTCGTACGGCAGCCTCTTGAGCTGGGGGAAATTCCCATGGCCTCTGTGTCGGCGACACATGCAGGTCCTGTTAAGGGGAAATCCTTCAAGCGAAGGGGGCAGGGCTCAGCTGCCATTGGGTCGGCGACTGCTGGCCGTGACTCGCCGATTCCTGTCATTGAATCGGCGACTCGTGTGCTGGAGTCGGCGACTCCCATGCTGATAGATGATTCTTCCGCGTATCGCACCGCACCATTGGTCGTGAGCGCGGAATGACATATTGTGTCGGGACTGAACCCGAACCAAGGTCCTTCTCTGAAGAGAAAGAGAAGGCGCACCACTGGAAAGGGCAAAGTACATGTGCCCGAAGAGAATGAAGGGGTCCCTCCTCCTCTGAATATAAACTTTGAGGAGACCTTGACTGTGGACCGTGGTGCTCCAAATCCACGTCGTAGAGCGGGCCGGCGCTCTGAAAGAACTCTGCCACCTCCTGTGGATCTAGATGCTAGTCGAGACCCAGACCTCGACTTGAACACTTACATTGGAGCTTTGAACCCATCTGGGTTCGCTCACTATGAAATTGCCGTGAATGGCGCGCCAAGGTTGCTTCCGATCGGCCGCTCTGGGGACGGCAAGTACGAACAGGTTATGACTCATGCAACCTTGGATGGGTCTGATGGATTGAACCCCCCTTCGAGCCTAAATGCGAGCGACGCTCGATCATTACTCTCGGGGATTCAATTATCCGGACACTTGCGATTCTGGATATCGCGCTATCAACCAATCAATCTACCACCCCCGGGATTCCAGGCCATCCCAAGGGTCTACTTCAAGCACTTCTCCGAGCTACCAATTCCGGAGATCATTAGCGAAGTGCTTCTGACATTTGAAGTGTCCCTGTCGCAGCTCCCAGCGGGATTCTTTGTGATCCTGCGGGGTTTTATGAACATCTGCTGGGGGCTCAACATTGCTGCGACGGCGAGCTTGTTCTTGTACTTCTACAAGCTCACGAAAGAGAAGTCTGCATCCGGTCGCTTTGGATTTACGCGACGACATTTCGACAAGAACATCGTCGATGATCTCCCGACGAACTTCGGATGCAACTGGAGAAAGGAGTTTATTTTTGTAACTTCTGAATTTCTTCCCGGGAGTCGGGAGATGTGGAATGATCCGAATCGAGTGCACATGAATGCCTCGAACGAGCTGAGCACGAGGGATATTGAGGCCTCGGATCGAATAGCGCGTACGCTTACTGCATATTTTGTGCCGCGCGGTGTTCCCTTTGTCCTTTGCCAAAGGGAAGACTTTACATTTGAAGATGTTGAAGAGGCGCATGAACCACCTACTGAAAAGGAGTTGGAGAGCGGGAAAAAGCGATCGCTTTTATATCATGGCGCCGCTCCTCTTTACATGCACAAGAGGTTCCGAGAAGGCAAGCTGATTAGGCTGAGAAAGAAGAAAACTTCTCGCAGCGAGCCTCGCCGGACCTTCGAGCACGGGTCGAGCTCTCGCTCCGCACCACCACCTCCTAGAGGTTACGTGCCTTATAATTCTGCTGGGGTGACACTTCCCGATTTCATGGCTGACGCTGAAACTCGGAGGGAAGCGATGTCACTCCTCTTGGGTCATCCTGGGACCTGGTGCCGGAGCGAGCTTTTAAAGCATATGAATGCCGCATGCTATATGGCACATGCTTGCTATCATGGTGATTCAATCCATGACGTCGAGAAGATCCAAGAGAAGTACAACCAACTCGACGCCAAATTTAAGGAAAGCGAGAAAGCCCTTGACAAACTGAAGAATGTGAGGTCCAGGATGGAGAACCTCCGCGACAATATTCTGCCGAAGAAGGATAAGACCATTGAGTCC
>LFYR01000988.1:22910-52959 GCA_001185155.1 Zostera marina | reverse complement strand
AAGATCTTGGCACTTCGCAAAGATCTAAAAGCTACTACTGCTGGCCGTGCTAAAGATACTGAAGATCTGAAGAGCCAGCTAGCTAGCGAGAAAGGGCACGTAGCCTCGCTTGAGGCTACGATAGTGGAGTTAAAGAGGCAAGCTGTTCAGAGCCAACGAGAAACCACTGAGCTGAAAAGCGAGCTCGCGAGTGCGGAAGAAGAGGTTCAAGCTCTTAAAGGTGACAATGCCGCACTTGCTGGAAAGGCTGCAGGATTGGATTTGGATGTGCGCTACCAATCCGACCAGCTTCAAGAGCTTATATTCTTTGGTCCTTCCGTGTTTCCTGCTCTACCCCCCGACTACATCACGGACATAATGGCGTGGGTAGAGCAACATCCTGAGGAGCTCGAGAAGAATAAAGAGGCTCTCGACAAGATGAAGGACGAAGCTGCACAAGATTAGATCTAAGTCCTTAACATTTTGTAATCTTTTTTGTAATCTGAAAATTTTAATGAAATTAATCGTTTTTGCTTTTCTATTGAGTTGTTCATTTATTTTATTCTTTTGAATTGTAACTAAGACCCGAAACTAGATTCACGAGTCGTAATTTAGCCGCTCTGGACGTAAATTAGACTAACCCTATCGCTAGCCACTCTGGGCGTAGACTTGGTCGTACGAATCGTAGCTCAGTCTACGGTTAAATTCGCAAAAATAAATTAAACTTCACAATGAATAGCAAGTCGCAATATCGATTAACAAATTTAAAGACAACAAATATATCGAAAGATAATCAAAAGATACGATCAACCCTAAGACTCTAGAGTTGTAGTTTTACTCCGGCCGAGGTGACGGAGCAACTTTTTGTCCCATATCAAAGATGTAACAATGAGATGGGGTGAAATTTTAAAACGATTACTAATCTATTAAGGCCGTAGCGACATGATAGATTCTGATTTGTGGTGGGTACTTAGAACCTCTTGTGGTTGGGTTCACTTGTACCTATCAACTATCTAGGACTCTGCTTTTAGACCCTAATGCGTGGTTGAACTCTGGCCATGATGACAGAGCAACTTTTTGGACCCATATCTAGGCTGAAGTGATCATAATGTGTTTAAAGATAATTTTGATCTATTAAGGCAATAGCGACAAAATAGATTCATAATGTGGGGTGCTAGCTAGAGTCGTAGGTAGATGATAAATTTAAATTTTATTAAAAGATGCAAATTACAACAGTAAGATTTGTAATTTTTAAACTAACACATAGACTAAGAGGCTCTAGCGCGCTTAATACTAAGCGCGATGTTGTTGTACGTTGTCCGTGTGCCAGATGCAAGGACTTTTGGGTGACAGCTTATTCCTATTCCTCTTAGTTATGCTAGCCTTCCTGTTGGTCTACCACCAAATAGCATATGGATGGTTTTCCGTGGGTGGTCCTCGCTATTGTCACTGTCTGGTGAAGGAGAGCGTGGGCGCTTCCCATTCACGTCAGACTTGCAATTGTTTCGATCCCGGGATCCTTTGACCAGGCTGTCAAGTTCGCCGTTCGAAATTAATTGCTCGACATAAAGCGAGAATTCCCTGCAATAGTCTGTCAGATGGCCGTGGTCCTTGTGGAATTCACAGAATTTTCCACTTTTCTGGCGAAGATCCTTGGTTGCAGGGTCCATAGAGCGAGGAGCGGGCAGATCCGCTCTGTTCCTCAGTTTTTCAAACAGCTCGCCTTTGCTGATTGTTAGTGGGGTCCGGTTCCTCCAAGGTTGAGGTGGACCCCATGGCGATCGTTTGACGGATGTTTGATACACTTTGTTATCATGTTTAGGCTTCCAATCCTTTCTGGAGGAATCAGCCGCATTGCTAGTGTATCTGTTCGAGGAGTCATTGTAGCTCTTTCTCTCGAACTTTTGTTTTTTGAAGCTAGTGTTCTCGAGTTCCACTAGCTTGTTTTCATTCTGCTCTTCCACCTCAATGAATGACTGAGCTCGTTGGAAGAGGTCGGGTAAGGTCTCCACTTTGTGGAGCGTGAGATTCAGGGCCAGAGGGGAGTAGGGTACCAGCCCGTTTGTGTACCCCGCAATGGCCAGACTTGGGATTAAGTCGCTCACTTCTGTCATCATTGAAGTGAACTTAATTGTGTAATCCCTTAGAGACAGTTTGTCCTGTCGTAGCGCCAGTAGTGCGTTGGCGCTGTGTTTGATCCTGATCATCCCCACATGTTGGGCGATGAATTTGGACGCGAGGTCTGCAAAGCTGGAAACTGATCCGGCTGGCAGACTAGAAAACCATCGATAGGCATTGCCCTTAAGAGTGCCGGGGAATGCTCGACACAGCAGTGCGTTATCAGTGGTTTGCGATTCCAGAATGCTGAGGTAGAGGTTGACGTGATCTTGTGGATCATTCGAACCATTGTACGACTCTATTCTGGGTACCCGCCAGGTTGGTGGAAAGGCCACCTTCAAAAGGTCCTCTTGGAAAGGAGCGCTTTTGACTCTTAAGAACTCGATCGGATTGCTGATGACTAGAGTGTCAGCCAGCTTCCGACGGAGGTCCTCTACGAATCGTGTTGTAAGAGTCTTATCAGTGCGACTCTTACTGGGTCCAGCTCTTGATTTTTCTTGCTCTGGACCTTTCTTTTTCTCCGTAGTTGGAGAATTGTGAGAAGCCGATTCACACGCTCTCTTGCGGGTGATGGTTCTCTGACTCCTTGCTTTTTCAAGGTTGCTAACTCTTCTTTCAATGTTATCCATGAAGTTAACCAACCTTGCTTCTAGATTAGGAGAGATGGATGTCCGAGGGGGCAGATCAGTTTGGGCATCCTCGAACCGGAGCGTAGGTATTAATTGGACTAACTCAAAAGAAACCCAGTGGAGTCGGCGACTCAGTAGGTGGAGTCGGCGACTGGCCTTAGGTTTTCTTGACTTTCGAGCTGAGCAGAGGCTCGAGAAAAATCCAAGTGGAGTCGGCGATTCACTATGGTAGTCGGCGATTCACTATGGGAATCGGCGACTTGCACTAGTGGAATCGGTGACTGCTTTAGGTAGTTTTTCCTTCGAGTTTGGCCGTGGACAGCACTCTTAGCTTGCAGAATAACCCGCAATCGGCGATTCACTAGGTGGAATCGGCGATTGCCTGTGTGAATCGGAGATTCCTTAACACAAAGTCAGCGACTCACCCTAAGGGAATCGAGCTGATCTTTGCGAAGAAAATTTCGCGATTACGACGGGATATCGTACTTCGATATTCCCACAGACGGCGCCAACTGATGAAGCACGAAATCTGCTACCAGTAGGCTCGCGGGGTCGCGAGGAGGGCCGGAGGCTTTGGAGTCCACGACGCACGCTCTACGTCAATGTACCTGCAGAAGAGGAGGGGAATCGGCGACTCTCTTGGGAGTAGGCGATTCGGGCTCCAAGTATTGCTCTGGTTGGTGTGTGTCAAGTGGGAATGACTTGAGGGTAGAGGTCCCCCAAGGACCCCTTTTATAGGGTCCTGGGGGACGTTTCCCCATTCATTAGCGTGGGACCCACCCCATTAAGGTATCCTATTAAGGAGTGCCTTAATGACGTGGGCCCACTCAAGTAATGGCTGGGAGTCGGCGATTCAGGTGTGGGAATCGCCGATCCAGAGGTTCAATCGCCGACTCCCCATGAGCCTAGTGGCAGCCTACCAGAACTGTCCACGAGGCCTAGAGTCAGCGATTCACCCCTGGAGTCGGCGACTTGGTAGTCCCAATCGGCAACTCCCAGGTGCTGCCTTGAGTACTTGACGTAGACACTCCTTCCGAATTCGTGGAACTTTCCGGGGGTCCGGCATAAAGCGACGGAACCCTAGTCCTTGTCGAAGGGCGTTGCTGGGAATGACTGACGTGATCAGGCATGTCTCACCACCGTCTTAGGTCAAATATGGGACCCAGTAAGAGTCGCTCTGAAAGGACTCTTAACACACGGTTCGTGGAGGATCTCCGTCGGAAGCTGGCTGACGAACCAATCGCCGCCAGCCCGACCGAGTTCTTAAGGAACAAAAGTGCTCTTTTTCACGAGGACCTTTTGAAGGTATCCTTCCCACCAACCTGGAAGGTACTCAGGATTGAGATGTATGATGGTTCGACTGATCCGCAAGATAACATCAACCTCTACCTCAACATCATGGAACCCCAGACCACCGATAATGGGTTGTTGTGCCGGGCATTCCCGGGCACTCTCAAGGGCAGCGCTTATCGGTGGTTTTCTGGTCTACCGGCTGGCTCAATCACCAGCTTCTCGGACCTCTCTTCAAAGTTCATCGTCCAACATGTGGGGATGATCAGAATAAAGCACAGTGCCAATGCACTATTGGCACTGCGGCAGAAGGATATGTCCGTTCGAGATTACACGATTAAGTTTACTTCGATGATGACAGAAGTGAACGACTTAATCTCAAGTCTAGCCATAGCTGGGTACATCAGAGGGTTAATACCCTTCTCCCCATTGGCTGAAAATATGAAACTCCATAAAGTGGAGACCTTACCAGACCTCTTCCACAGAGCTCAATTGTACATTGAGGTGGAAGAGGAGGATGAGAATAATCTAACGAAGCTTGAGATCCCTGCCTAACTTTAAGAAATCCAAGTTTGAAAGAAAGAGATACAACGGAAAAGACAATTTTCGCGGCATCTCTAAAAGGTACACTAACAATGCGTCTGAAGCTTCCAAAAAGGAGTGGAAGCCGAAACACGATAATAAAGTGTACCAGACTTCGACAAAACAGTCGCCAAAAAACTATACTAAGGGTGCAACCCAATTATGGAGGGACCACACCCCACTGACAATCAGCAGGGGCGAACTATTTGAAAAGCTAAAGAACCGAGCAGATCTTTCCGCTCCTCGTTCTTTAGACCCTGCAACCAAGAGTAGTCGTAACAAAGGTGGAAAATACTACAAATTCCACAAGGACCACGGCCACCTAACAGACCATTGCAGGGAGTTCTCGGGTTTTGTCGAGCAACTGATCTCGAAGGAAGAACTTGACAACTTTGTCAAGGGAGTTCTCGGGTTTTGTCGAGCTCACACCTTCGAACTTAACCCAACCTTGGATTGTAGAAGTAGACGGTTCGAGTTGTAGTACAGGCTCAGGTATCGGAGTGAAAATCGATAGTCCGGATGGAAGAAACTATGAACACTCAATATGGCTTCACATCCCGGCATCTAACAATGTCACGGAATATGAAACAGCTATACACGGCCTAAAGCTATTGAGAACTCTCGGCGCTGAGAATGTCACGCTTCGCACTGACTCTCAGCTCGTAGCTCGGCAAACCACTTGTGAGTTCGCATGCAGAGAACCACAAATCACTAAATATGTGGAGGCAATGGTGGCACTCACCAAGCAGTTCGCCGAGTTCAAAATCGAGCAGATCCCTCGAATCCAAAATACACCCGCCGATGCTCTAGCATGTCTAGCTTCGGCTTGGGAGGGAGGGCAGTGCGAAATTCTAGTGGACTCTATACTCCAACCGACGTGCCAAGTACTGAATGTCACTTCCGATCCCCAAGACGATTGGAGACAACCAATTCTGGCATTCATTCAGAATGGAGTACTTCCTGATAATAAGGGCGAGGCCAAAAACTTGAAACATAAGGCAGCCAAATATAAGTTCCAACCACACTAGAGCATACCAGAGAGAATCGCCGATTTCCACACCTAAATCGACTATTCTCCTCTGACGGGATTTGACGTAGAGCGCGCGTCGTGGACTCCAGAACCTCTTGGTAGCAGATTCAGTGCTTCATCAATGGCCTCTTTTACTGACTATGTGCAGGAAGAGATTGATGAACTTGTTCGTTTTTTGTGGCCAATAGATCCTAGATTCCTAGGTCTCCTTCTCCCAATTAGGTTAATGGTCCCAGCCCGGGGACACACACTGAAACATCGGTCCGAGCTCCCAGCAGACCAGGGCCCCCGGATAAAAAATGCAGCAGTAACCCACCTGATGCAAGTAAGGGAGAAGTCAAACCATTCGAAAGGACAAAATTTCCAGGAGCGACCGAATAACGTAGTTGTATTAAAAAGCGAGCTATTACAGGAGTGAGCAAGTCCAAAACAAAGGCTGCAGAGGAAATAAAAGTGGAGTTACAAGGAGAAAGGATCGAAAAGCAATTTTTTTTTGAAAAAAACGTAGCAGCGAATCTAGCAGTCAGCGAGTGCCCCAGGCGAAAGGCAGTGACGACCATCAAGTGACACTAGCGTTACAAATCGAGCCTACCGAACCGAATACTTAAGTATTAGATTTGGTTCGTTTAAATAAACGAGCCTATTCTTGGGTTTAGGTTTGGGTTCGTTCGTTTAATAACCGAACTCAGACCCGAAACGAACCGAATAGTTCGTCGAATACCGAACTTTTATTGCAACGCTAAGTGGCACCACACATTATGAAGTGGTGCAGGTTAGTCGCAAGTAGTTCGAACAACGCACGCTGAGATCGACGCTGACGGTCCCGGCGCCTTCGAGCAGGAGAGGGCGGAGCAACGGAAGGAACCGAAAGTATTCCAATAGGCGAGCCCCCGACGGGTTGTTCGGAAGTAGGAGTAGTGGGCTCTCGTGGTGACGGTGGAACCGCGCTAGCTCTAGCGCCCACTAACACCGAATCAACGCCGGCCTAACGATGAGAAGCCAATCGACGATGCACGGAGAGAAGTACAGAGTTAACGCTGTTTTAATATTAATGACTCACTACATGGCATAGTGAGTGAGTCACTCATGTTGGTATAGATGTAAATATACCTAGATCTAAGAGTAGTTATATCATTTGTATTTACTTTAATCACATAAATATAATCATCAGTCTCCCACTCTCGTCATCCTCCAAATCATAACATCTCCCGATGCAACTCCCAAGTCCTCCGTTGTGCCTCCCAAGCCATCGAACATGGTATCAGAGCTACCGATCGCGACCACATCTGCATCACCATCGGTGGGATCTATTATCACACCCATGGAATCGATTGTCATCATGCCAACGACAGCTCCGAGCTTGGGATCGCTCCAATATCTGATGCACGTCAAGCTAAGTCCCTTAATCTATATGCTCTGGAAGAATCAGTTTGAACCGATTCTAAACTACACAGATCTACATTGTGTGATTGAGAAATCAAGCATTGTGCCGGAGAAAATTACCATCGGGAAGGAAGGCCAACCTTCAATCAATCCAGCATATCTGAGCTGGTGGAAGATGGATCAGCTGCTCCGAAGTTGGCTGATTTCATCTCTAACTGAAGAAGTGCTACCATACACGATAGGTTTCACATCATCGTTAGAAATATGGGAAACTTTGCGTGAAACTTTTGGGGCTCCTACTCAATCAAGACTGTTGCTATTACAAACACAACTTTTCAATCTTCGAAAGGGGGGATCAAGGAGTCTTGGCGTATTTTCGACAAGTCCGATTAATCGTCGATGAACTCGCTGCTGCCGGAACAATCCTTGAAAGAGGAACTGTCAATGCCGCAATCTTCAACAATGTTGGAAATAAATTCTCCGAAGTGGTTGCTTCCCTCTCCGCAAGGGAAGTGTCACCATCGTTTGCCACTGTTAGTAGCACCCTCATTAATCACGAAATTCGTATTGGAAAGATTGCGGCTTCTAATCTCTCAACAACATCCGCCGAATACACCGCATACAAAGGCAGCGGGAACAAAAATTGCGGCTTCTAATCTCTCAACAACATCCGCCGAATACACCGCATACAAAGGCAGCGGGAACAAAAATCGCGGCCAGAATAGAGACAGCGGGAACAGAAATTTGACGACCGGCGGTAACACGTCATCTGGGAAGGTTGTGAAAGGAGGATACCGGAGGGATCCGTGTCCGATTTGCGATTTGCGATAGTTCGGAGCACGGTCCCTATAAATGCCCTTACAAGGCTCAGGCGGCAACGACAGTATCTCAACATCGTAACCAAGCGTCGTCCGTTGTAGCAGCACCGCCACCATTAGCGTCGTCCACCTATGTCGCGTAGGAAGGCTCGTACTCCGGAGGATCATCGGAGCCGTCAGTGGAGTCGTCGGATTGGATATCCGATTCCGGCGCTACCCACCACTTCACCCCCCATCTGTCATATTTCACCCATATGGACCCAAGTTTCGGTAGCGGATCTGCCCGTCTGGGTGATGGGTCAAAACAACCCATTCAACATTATGGATCTGGTATTTTGCAAAATTCATCCTTCACTTTTAAACTTAAAAATTTACTTCATACCCCTTAATTTTGAAATCTCTCATTTTTGTCCATAAATTCTCATATGATAATATGTGTTATTTTGTGTTTTATCCTTATCATTTTCTTGTTAAGGATCAGGCTACTCACCAAACACTACTCCAAGGTTCACATGTTGGATCCTTCTATCGACTTTCTACGGTCTCAACTCCCCAAGTCAACCTAACGGAAAAGTCATCACTAGACCGTTGGCATCAACGACTTGGTCACCCATGTAAATCAATTACTCGGAAAACTCTTGATTTCTTAAATATTGTTGCTACTTCATCTTCGTTTCATAAATGTGTTGCTTGTTTAGTTGGTAAAAGTTCTAAACTTCATCTACTATCTACAAATTTTAAATGTTCGGCTCCTTTAGACTTAATCCATAGTGATGTGTGGGGGACGGCACCTATACCATCTATTTCGGGTCATCGATATTTTATTGTTTTCACTGATGATTTTTTTAGACATATCTGGTTGTATCCTCTTAAAACCAAATCTTGTGTGCTTCAAATTTTTATAACATTTCAGAAATTTGTCAAAAATCAATTTTCTAGGAAAATCAAGATGCTTCAATTCGATTTCGGAGGAGAGTGTCAATCCTTACTTCCTATTCTTCGGAATTCCGGGATACAACATCGTCGTTCATGTCCTCACACATCAGAACAGAAAGGAAAATTCGCCATATCGTCGAAAATGATTTGACACTTTTTTATCATTCTAATGTTCCTTTACACTTTTGGAATCTTTGTTTTTCAAATGTGGTCTATAATATCAATAGAATCACATCCCATACTCATGGCATCCCACCATATACAAAATTATTTTGCTATATTTGTTTTGATGAAATAACTAATTTTTTTTTTATATCTAGACATTGCCGTTTCCTAGAGGAAAACCTTTCTTTTCAAAAGTTGCTTCTCAGGTCCAAAATTCAAGTGTCTCAATTTGGCTACCATCACTTGAACAATACAGTCCGGCCCAATTTGATAAATCTGCTCATTCTGAATCAATTTCCCATATTAAAGAAATCCAGAATTCATCATCAAGGCTGCATCAAATTCCGAGTCCGGGCGTAGATGAAAAATTACAACAATCATCTCAAGAGTTGATATCTTCACCGGTAACGTCATCACAATCCTTACCGGCAACTCCATCAACTGAGATTGTCACACAAATTTCACCGACAGTGTCATCAAGTACCTCTATTCGTCCGGCACGACCCAGGAATTTGAGGAATATCCAACGGGTGAACTATAGAGCTTTGGCCGATCTTTATATTGCCCAAGCAAGTATGGAAAAATAAAAAACTATAAAAAAGGCTCTACTATCACCCGAATGGAGATTGACTATGGAAGAAGAATTAAAGGCACTCTATAAGAGTAAAACGTGATCGCTTGTGGAACCTCCAAAAGGTGCAAATGTTGTTACATGCAAGTTGGTACCATCAGTCGCCGAAAGGCAAGGCTTGTTGCTCGTGGGTTCAATCAAGTTGAAGGAATCGATTTTCAAGAGACTTTTAGCCCGGTGATCAAGTTTACCACAGTAAGGTTGATTATGGCTATTGCATTTTCAAATGGTTGGATTAAGCCTATAAATGGTATACCGGAATCCGTAATCGAATCTGCAATCGAATTCGAATATGACAATCCAGATTCGGATTCGGATACCTGAATTGAAATCCGGATTTTATTCGGTCGGATTCGAATATCAGGAAAATCCGCCGTTAAAATCCGAATTCGTTTAAGAATTCCGAATATCCGGATAAATATATAATAAATTAATATTATTATATTTATATATTTATATTATAAATTATTAAACATTTAAAGTCTTAAACCTAATTACCTTTCACTACAAGAAAAGAGGTCTACAACGACGATTTTAGCGACGATTTTGGATCGTCGTTAAATTACAAGAAGGATTTTGAAGAAAACCCGCGATATTAGCGACGATATGATTATCTTTTTTTTTGTTTAATTAACGATGATATGTTGATGATCGTCGTTAGATATAACATTTAGCGACGATTTAAAATTTATCATCGCTAATAACACTAATAACGCCCACGGGATTAGCCACGGCCAGCAGAAGCCCTGGCTAATTTCTAACAATTAGCCACGGCTTTTTTAGCCGTGGCTAAGCCCGTGGCTAATCTTTATATTTAGCCACGGATGCAAAAATCCGTGGCTAATTTTCCCCGCAAAATTCCCTCCAATTTTTCATTGAATATTTAGCCACGGCTGTTAAAATCCGTGGCTAATCCGTAGCTAAAATTTCCGTCAAAATTTCCACTGAAATTTGGCTACGGATTTAGGAGCCGTGGCTAATTTAGTGATAAATAAATTAGCCACCGATATTAGCAACGGCATTTAGCCCTGGCTAATAATGATAATAGGGTTAGGGTTAATGTAAATGTAAATAATTAGGGTTAGGGTTAGGGTGAGGGTTAGGATTAAGATTAGGATTAATAGAAATTAACAAAAATTAGTAAAAATAAGTATATATACATATTTAGATAGTGTTAAGGTTAGAAATTAGGGTTAAAAGTAAGAGTTAGAAGTAGAAGTTAGGGTTAGAAGAAGTTAGATTATAGTTTTTAGATATTATAAATTATAAAAAATTTAAAGTTAGATTATAATTAGATAATTATAAAAATTTAAATTATAAAAATTATAAATTGAAGTTATTTTAGATATTTTAAATTTTAAATTTTAAAGTTAAAAAATAAATTTAAAGAAGGTATTTTAATTTTTAATGTTACAAATTCAAGTATTATAAAAGTTATTTTAAATTATAAAAGTAGGTTAGGGTTAGAGTTAGTCTAATTTAATATCAATTTAAATTTCTAATATAAAAATATCAATTTCTAATATTTTTAAATTATAAATATCAATTTAAATTTAATATCAAGTTATTTTAAATTATAAAAGTAGGTTAGGGTTAGTAGTTTATTTAAATTATAAAAATTATAAAAATATCAATTTATAATATTAACTTTAGTCTAATTTAATAAATTTTAATTTTTAAATTCTAAAATTAAATTTAATAAATTAGATATTTTAAAAGTTATAAAATAAGTTTATTTTAAATTAAAAAAAATTAAAGAAGTTATAAATTAAAGTTTTTTTTATATTTTAAATTTTAAAGTGAAAAATTAAATTTAAATGTTATTTGAAAGTTATAAATTCCAAATAACTTCTTTTTAATTTAGTGAATATTTTAAATATAAAAAATATTTATTAAATTAGAAAGATATTTAAAAAGATATTTTAAATTAAAAATATTTATTAACTTTATTTATTAAAAGATATTTTAAAGATATTTTAAATTTAAAAAATAAAAACCCCAAATCGTGTTCAAGTGAAAAAATAAAACTAAAATACCCTAAATTAAAACTATCCCAAAACCCCCAAACCCCCCCCCATTCCCTCCCAACGGCAAACTAGTTCCCCTCATTCCCTCCCAACGGCAAACGAGTTCCCCTCATTCCCCCCCAACGGCAGTGACGATTGCACACGGCCGCGGCGATTCCAACTGCAGCAGCGACCGCGGCGATTCCAACTGCAGCAGCGACCACGCATAGCAGCGACAACTGCAGCAGCGATTCCTCTGTGGTAGCTTGATTCGTCCTAGGTATGATGAATTCGATCACCCTATCTGGTGTTATATGGCATATTCGGAATCCATTTAACCTAATAAATGAATCGGCCATTAGTGATATTTATTTTATTAAACATGATTAAGTAATGCCCTGATTCCTAATGATTAATTTTATATGGCATATGCGGCATCCTGAATTCCTAATGCCCTGATTGAAAATTGAGATTTAGTGGTGCTGGTTTGCTTTTCCAGGACGACATATCTGTTCCAGCTGTGTTCACAATCTTTAATTCTTTATTACGAAATTATGGATTTATGGGTTGGTTAATTGCATAATTCAGAAGGATCAACGATCCTGATCATTCCATATTTTGAAAACAAGTAAGACATAGCTCACTCCATGTGTGTGCATGTGCATTAATGCATTACAAAATACATCCACCCATGCCATTTGGTTTAGAAATATATACATTACCATATGAGAAGAGGAAAAAATGTTGCATGTGATAATGAAGTGTGACAGCCCAAATTGTGTAGTACAGGCTATTAGACATTACCATATTTGAGATAATGAAACAATTGTTGAGAAATACCCTCACTCTTATAGTGTTTCTTGGATACAAATAGTGTTCTGAAAATTGTTCTGAAAATAGAGAAACACCCTCACAATTGTTCTGAAAATAGTGTTTCTTGAAACACCCTTACAGCATCAATGAGATACACAACTAATCAAGCTTCTTCAGGAATTGCTGTTTAACAAATCGAGGTTCTCCTACAACCTTGGCTTGAGTGTGAACCACCTATAGAAAAGTAAACATAAAAACGTTAAATTAAAAATCCTCATTAACAAAAATCAGCATCGACAATTTTCAAAATAATTACTAAGGAAGAAAATGCTTAAAAATTAAAGTGTTTAACATATCCATTTCAAAATAATATATGAATCGAAATGATTGAAGATTGAATGGTAAATGAGATTAGTGATTATGTTTTCCCCAAAGATTCAATATGTAGTTATGTTTTATACTTTCATTTTTTTTTCCAAGCAGAATAATTTCATTTTATTTATTCATTTAGAAAATATTCCATTAGAAATGGCACGCGGACGGAGTCGTAAACGAACAAACGACGGACGATCACAATCTGCAAGAATAGATGAAGAAATCGTAGAGGACCGCTTCGATGAAGAACATCGAAGAAAATGGACAAAAGGATTGAGACAACCGGATGCACCAACTCCCGCCACTATTCTTAAGAGCGGGTGAGTATTAATTTTCATTATAATTCATTATAATTTATTATTTAATTTGATTGTTTTTTATAGGACTTTTACAAACAATGTAAGAAGTCAAATAAGAATATTAGTAAAAGGTAATATAACGTCACCTTTAACTAAATGGACTTCTTGGAAAGAAGAGGAAAAGGAAAATATTTTCGTCAAATTTCTGGTATGATTTATTTATTTATTTGTCATTTTTTCCATATGTCATTTTTTTCAATATGTAATGCTATTTCTCATTTGAGGACATTCAATTGGCTCGTGAATGTTTTGATAACTATGTCCAATTAAATTATACATGTTGGTTGTATAAAGCGAGACAAGAGGCAAAGAAATTGGCAAAAGTTGACACACTTACCAGATCTTGCGCTAGATTTCCACCGATATACCTTTCTGCGGAAGTATGGAGTGAAATGATTGAAATTTGGCTAAAAGAAGATTGGAAAAAAAGATCAGAAAAAGCATCAGAAAATAGGACAAGCAATCCAGATTACATGCCATACACGGGTGGATCTTGTTCAGTTGCGGCCACTCATGAAAGAATGGTAAAAAAACATTTTTTTCATATATTTTACATTTATCATTCTAATTTTTTTGAGTATAACAATCAGAATGAAGAAGCTGGTCATGAAGTTGGTCACTGTGAGGTTTATAAGAAAACACATAGTTTGGCTAAGACAAACGACTGGGCCCATCCAAAGGGAGGATGCTTCATTGTAAGAAAATTCGTTAGAAATGCTTCGTTTTAAGATATTTAAGTCATATTTTTTATTTATTATTGATTTTCATTTTTATAGGCTGACTATAATGAGCTTCAAAGAAATGCTATGGAAGTAGAAAATTCTGAGATCAACTCATCTAATGGATCACACACACTCCCTGATAATTTAGAATTATGGGTCAAAGCTACTAACGGAAAAAACAAAGGTCGTGTTCTTGGAACCAGAGCAAGTGATCCAATGCCATTACCAATTCCTGATAATATGGCGACTTCACAGAACATAACGACGAATTATATAGAAATTCAACAACAAAAAAGTAAAGAAGACTTTGATCGGGCAGTTCAAGAGGCCATTAGGAAACAGTTGCCGGATATACTAAAGGAACTAAGGGAAGACTTACGTCGAGAGACGATTGAGGTAATTAGCATTTATATATAAATCAATATTCATATTTTCTTTGTAATTTCAATTTTTTTTTACATTAGGGTCAGTCGAGCCAAGGACGCGACAACATCGCCACGCCTACTACAAGAGATTCAAATGCCGAAAATGTTGGCAAAAAAGCGACTCAAAGTCCGACTAAAAGTGGGACGAATAGCGTGACTGACAACAACAAATAGGTTCCTCTTCTTTTATCTTTTGGTTTAGTTTTGTTTTGAATAACATGAATTGTATGAATTGTATGTTTTGTTGGTTATTGAATGGGTAATTTTTAGGGATATTGATTGGTTGAATGATTGTGTTGATTTTTAGGGATAATTTTTTACATATCATTCCTTGTAGCGATAATAAGGTCTGATTGTGTTGATTTCATATTTTTAGTTGCTTGTGAAATTATGTTTGAATCGAAGAGTTTTATTATATTTTCAGGGAATTAAGATCCCGTTAATTTGTTTTTAGAGAAAAGGATTTTTCTTGTATCAATCAGAATGTTTGATTGTGTGGTTTTAATTATTTGCTGTTTTTCAAATTGTGTTTGAATCTTATGTGCTATGGCCATTTTGTGGTTTATTTGCTTCACTTAGTTCATTTTTATATTAAAACCAAGTTAAGTACTTTGACTAAACGTCTGTCTAAACATATAATTCTTTGTTTGGATTTAGGCAAAAGTTTGGATTTCGAAAGCTGCCAACTTTCGATCATCAGCTTGGAAAGTTAGCAACAAGCGTCCTGGTTAGAACTTCTCCAATAGGTTATTATCGCTACAATAGGTTATTGAATGATATGTAAAAAAAATACATGGAATTGAATGGTTGAATGATTGGAATGGTATGGAATTGGAATGGTATGGAATTGACAATAGGTATGGAATTGAATGGTTGAATGGTATGTTTTGGAATGACAATAGGTTTGGATAATTTTTAGGGATATTGATTGGTTGAATGATTGGTTGAATGGAATATGAATGTAAATATATGTTTGATTGATTTTTTTAGGTTATATGAATGTGTAAGACCTTCAATAGGCGTCTTCTAAAATGTAAATATTTCCTACAATTTTTTTAGAAATTAGCCACGGCCTTTTGGCATTTAGCCACGGATTTTGGCCGTGGCCCTTCAATTTCCACTCTGTTTGAAGGATTTAGCCACGGCCAATTAAGTATTAGCCACGGCCGAAATCCGTGGCTAAATTTATTTAGCCACGGAAAATTAATATTAGCCACGGATTTTACCGTGACTAATTTTTAACATTAGCCACGGCCAATTAAGTATTAGCCACGGCTAAAATCCGTGGCTAAATTTATTTAAGGATTTAGCCACGGAATTAGCCACGGCCAAAATCCGTGGCTAAATTTTATTTAGCCACGGAAAATTAATATTAGCCACGGATTTTACCGTGACTAATTTTTAACATTAGCCACGGATTTTGGCCGTGGCTAAAATAAATGGCCGTGGCTAAAATAAATGGCTGTGGCTAATATTAGCCATGGAAAATCAATTCCGTGGCTAAAAATTAGTAGCCACCAGACCTACAGCCACGGCCACTCCCGTGGCTAAATCCCGTGGCTAAATCAATTTAGCCACGGATTTTGCCATTTAGCCAGTGAACTTGGCCGTGGCTGTTTCCCTGTTTTCTTGTAGTGTAATGTTCATGTCTAGGATCCAAGGCTGACACGATGATGTAAAGGATTCTTCACAATAAGCTTCATTTAGATCCGGTAAGTATGGAATTGATATTTTCCTCTTAATGATTTCATTTAGGGTTCTATGATCTATTAAGCTTGGTGTGATGTTCAGGTCTGGGATCCAAGGCTGACACGATGATGTAAAGGATTCTTCACAATAAGCTTCATTTAGATCTGGTAAGTATGGTGATGAAGCACGAAATCTGCTACCAGTAAGCTCGCGGGGTCGCGAGGAGGGCCGGAGGCTTTGGAGTCCACGACGCACGCTCTACGTCAATGTACCTGCAGAAGGGGAGGGGAATCAGCGACTCTCTTGGGAGTAGGCGATTCAGGCTTCAAGTGTTGCTCTGGTTGGTGTGTGTCAAGTGGGAATGACTTGAGGGTAGAGGTCCCCCAAGGACCCCTTTTATAGGGTCCTGGGGGACGTTTCCCCATTCATTAGCGTGGGGCCCACCCCATTAAGGTATCCTATTAAGGGATACCTTAATGACGTGGGCCCGCTCAAGTAACGGCTGGGAGTCGGCGATTCAGGTGTGGGAATCGCCGATCCAGAGGTTCAATCGCCGACTCCCCATGAGCCTAGTGGCAGCCTACCAGAACTGTCCACGAGGCCTAGAGTCAGCGATTCACCCCTGGAGTCGGCGACTTGGTAGTCCCAATCGGCGACTCCCAGGTGCTGCCTTGAGTACTTGACGTAGACACTCCTTCCGAATTCGTGGAACTCTCCGGGGGTCCGGCATAAAGCGACGGAACCCTAGTTCTTGTCGAAGGGCGTTGATGGGAGTGACTGACGTGTTCAGGCATGTCTCACCATATGGAATTGATATTTTCCTCTTCCTGTTTTCAGTTAGGGTTCTATGATTCATTAAGCTTGGTGTAATGTTCAGGTCTGGGATCCAAGGCTGACACAATGATGTGAAGGATTCTTCACAATAAGTTTTATTTAGATCCGGTAAGTATTTAATTGATATTTTCCTTTTCCTGATTTCAGTTAGGGTTTTATAATCCATTAAGCTTGGTGTAATGTTCAGGTCTAGGATCCAAGGCTGACACGATGATGTAAAGGATTCTTCACAATAAGCTTCATTTAGATCCGGTAAGTATGGAATTGATAGTTTCCTCTTAATGATTTCATTTAGGGTTCTATGATCTATTAAGCTTGGTGTGATGTTTAGGTCTGGGATCCAAGGCTGACACGATGATATAAAGGATTCTTCACAATAAGCTTCATTTAGATCCGGTAAGTATGGAATTGATATTTTCCTCTTCCTGATTTCATTTAGGGTTCTATGATCTATTAAGCTTGGTGTGTAATATTCAGGTCTGGGATCCAATACCACGAATAGTTTACCAATGATCGACGATCTTAGTTTTTGCACTCAATGGTTTGGTGTCCAAAAAATTCGCATGCCATGCACGTCGGAGGATGCACTGGATATGACAATTTTATCTCTTTTATTTGATTCTTGTCGTGGTCATTTATGATAGTAACTGTAGTTGGATATATAAATTGCGAGTCAATAATGAGGCCAACCATACACTCCAAACCCTTGTCAAAGATTTTGTAGTGACCGTCTATTGAGAATCCGATGGCGCTGACTATCTTTGAGATTATCTCTTTTTTCCAGAACTCGCGTTTCAAATTTGGGACGGTGATCTAGAGTGGAATTTTTTTCAAAATCATATCTGACAAGTCCATAGAGGGCGACCACAGTTTGATATGGATCAGCTTTGCTCTACACCAGTTCCATTCATTTTCGATCACACGGAAGTAGTCCGATTGGGATTTGAATGTCAATTTGTATACGTACTTACTCACACGACTAATCACGAAGTTTGAGGTTGTCGTCCAAGCGAGCTCAATAGCTAATTTCTTTATAAGTCTTGTGGATAGAAAGTTAGAGAAAAATTGGAGACGAAAAACATAAGCATTGCCCGAGTCTTCCTCAATCTTAACATTCTTAGCATAGAAAATGTTGTTCTTTAAAATCAGGGAATTGATCAAAGATGACTCCATAATTTTGTTTTCATTACTTAAATTCTCAAAGACTATTTAATAAACAAACAAATAAAAGAATTACAAACAAAAAAATGATTGTTATGAATAAGTAGTGGAAATCTAAGGTGAAACGTTTTAAATTATGAGGTTGAGAGAGCTTGAGTATTCTTGGACGTCGTTTGTTTAAAAAAAAAAGATATTTAGATAGAGCAGAACGGTTATAACAGTTGAGAAAAACGTGCCCAGCGTAAAATCTTAACCCTAGGCTCTAGGGTGTCAAACGAGCCGAGCTTTTGCTTATAGAGCCAGGCTCGGGCTCGGCTCGTTAAGGAGTTATCTAGGTACGTTTGGGCTCGGCTCGTTTTAAGAATTGTCAGGCTCGGGCTCGAAGCTCGCGAGCCTGGGCTCGAACTTAACCTGTAGGTTAAAATAAATAATTTTGAAGACATGGAGGATCGAACCCGCGACCTTTTACATGGTAAGAAAATCTTTTTCCATCTGTGCTACATCTTCATTCTATGTAAATATAATATATTTTATTTTTTTTATACTTCTTACCGAGCCCATCGAGCTTAACGAACTTGACTTTAGGCTCGACTCGTTGGGCTTGCGAGCCCGAGCTTAACGAACCGAGCCCATCAAGCCGAGTTTTACTTGAAACCCTACCAGGCTCCTAGGATGGTCGAGGTGTAGCTCACCCAGTTACGTAATCGTGCTCACCGTAAAATCATAACCTCCGACCCCTAGGTTGGTCCGGGTCTAGTTCGCTCGGTTGAGAAAAATGCGCCCGATGCAAAATCTTAAACCCTACCCCCTAGGTTGGTCGGGTTATAGCTCGCCCAGTACTTGAGCCACGCCATCGGTTGAAGCCCGAGCATGTGTAAAAGAGGTAGAGGTTGCTCACAATCGAGTGACTAGGTGTGCAACGTCAAGAAAAATCATGTGCGATCTTAGAATTTCACGGTGTACTATAGTTGTTTATAAAACACCTTCTGAAAAGTTGACTCTGTATTCATATACAGTAGTAACTTCAAGAGAAAAAGGCAAGTCCAATATATAATATTATAAGATATAATATTATATTCTTTAAAATCATATAATAATATTATATTGCTAACAATATTATACTATTATTATACAACAATTTGTGTACTTAAGTATGTGCAGGTAATTCCGCTATCAATCTGCATAAATCGAAAAGAGGATATTATCCCCCCCTTATAGCCTCGGATCACGATCCAATAACCAACTCATAATATTCGTACCTCTAGGGTCATTTAGACTGCACGTGCGTGGCAAAATTATGAGGAAAGCCTGCACGCGTGAACATTATGAGGGGTGATGAAGCACAACTTGTCGTACTGTGCTCACGGTGGTGTGAATGGCTACCTTCTCGTGTCGGAGGCTCTGAGATCCACGACGCGCGGTCTACGACAAGTCTTCCGGAAGGGAATCAGTGATTTCTCCATGAATGACGCTCTAGAATTGATGGAACTGATGCCTTTGGAGTAAGCTTGAGGTTCCCTTTTATAAGACCTCTGGGGTTGTCATCATCGACGGGGATCACACTCATCGATAATGGCGACCGTTACGACCATTATGGCTCGAGCTGGACGCGAGTTACAGTCCAAATCGGTGATTTGGGGGTAAAATCGGTGAGTCCAAAGGGGAAGATCGGAAGTCTGCTAGACTCTGGTGATCTTGTCCTCAACTCGGCGATTTGCCGCCCCAATCAGCGATTTGGAGAGTTGTCTCGGGTCTCGATGAAGACTTTAGTTCTGCTTTCATGGAAGCCTTCCAAGGGTCCGACATAAAGCGAACGAAATACTAGTCCTTGTTGACGGGAGTGATTGGTGTACAGTCATATGTCAGTAGTATTCCCTACTAAAAGGGCATGTGACAAGGCGTGCACCGCTAGTATTCCCCCCTAAACAAGGTTGTGTGATCTGCATGAAAAAACTGTTTGGTTCTGGCCTTAGTGACAGAAAAAATTCGATTATTGTCGTAGCACATAATTTTTCTGGTCGTAGCGATAGAAGTGTTATGACTCTGGCCATAGCGATAGAGTAGTTTTTGGCCTTAGCGACAAAAACTGATGACTTGATTTTGGCCGAAGCGACAGAATATTTTTCTGGCCGGAGCGACAGAACGGTTCTGGCCGTAGCGACAGAAGTGATTCGTTTCTTGCCATAGTGACATAGTTTTTTCTGACCAAAGCGATAGAAATTTAAAGTTTGATTCTAGTCGTAGCGACGGAAGTTATGCATCTCTGGTCGTAGCGACAGAGTTTTTTCTGGCCAAAGCGACAGAAATTTAAAATTTGATTTTGGTCGTTGCGACAGAAGTTATTTGACTATGGTCGTAGTGATAGAGTTTTGTTCTAGCCAAAGCGATAGAACTATACCTGCAAAAAAGAAAAATATTTGACCTGTAGAAACGGATTCGTTCTAGCCATAGTGATAGAACGATACCTCCAAAACAGAGACATAATACTTATATAATTTATCCAAAAATATGCATATTGAACTTACTGTGCGATTTACCTTTCGTATTACTTGCTCATTTTGCTAAAAAATTCTGGCCGTAGCGACAGATTTATAACGCCCAAAGTACCTGCACAAAATATGACACTTTTCGACCGAAGCGACGAAAGTGTTGGAGAGAGCTTGTAGTACTCCCCCGAGAATCATGTCGGCGCTACGGATTTAAGAGTTTTGAGATGTTCCTACTTGAATCAGAGATTTGGGGTGCAAAATCGACGATTTTTTAGAAACAGTGGCATAGCTAATTTTTTGCAATTTTCCCACACAAATCGGCGATTTCTTCCTATATCTTGCGGATATTTCGAAGATCTTGGCAAATCCTGAGGATTAATTGCAAATTTTCCACTTTTGGAAATAAAATATTTGATTCCTCGAATATTCCTTGTGAATCGTCGATTCCTGGTAATTTTCGGGATTTAAAATATTCGAAAATGAATTTCGCATATCTCACCGAATATTCTCGCGCAATTTTTGGATTTTGTGAGGGAGCATTTCGCAATTTTTCCGAAGACTATAAATAGGGGTTGGATTATTTTAATCCTCACACTTATCTTAATCCTCCACTTAAACGAATCTCCGATTTCGAATTAAAATCACCGATTTGTCAATAGAAAACCCTAGTTCACCAAAAACCTTAGTTCCCCAAAAACCTTAGTTCCCCAATCCGTGATTTAGAAATCGTCGATTCGGCTTTGGAACAAAATATTATAGACGCGATCAACGGTTGAATCGCCGATTTCTTCATGCGCCGAGGGTTCACCCTAACGCATTAGGAAATCGACGACTCCCGTGGTTGGATCGCCGTCTGATAACATACATGCCATGGCCGCGAGCTCTTGGGTCTCACGACTGAGAAATCATTGATTCCCCTTGGCATAATTCAGTGGTTTTTTTTTGTCATAGATAAATTTTTGCGACATAAAGAGCTACGGTAAAAATAAGTGGCTAATATTTTATTGGCCGTGGGTAAATTTTTGAAACAGGAAGAAAAGTGAAGAGCCACGACCAATATCAGTGGCTAATGTTTTTTTAGATGTGGCTAAATTTTTGAAACAGGAATGGAAGGGTCACGGCCAAAATCAATAGCTAAACTGCTAAAGGCCGTTGCTAATTTGTTAAAAAAAATTAAGAAATTTTTAAATTTTGAAAGACGCCTATATTGTAAGGTCTTACACATTCATATAACCTGAAATATTACCATTCACATACAAATTCCATTCAAACATACAAAAATACCATTCAATACAAAAATTCAGAAGTAATATTGGTGTCAACATACTACCAACATACCATTCAATACAATACCAAACCTATTGCCAACATACCATTCAATACAATACCAAACCAAATATATAAAAAGAGAAACCTATTTGTTTGTATCAGTCACGCTATTAGTCGTATTGTTGCCAACATTTTGAACATTCGAATCTCTTGTAATTGGCGTGACTATGTTGTTAAATCCTTGGCTCGACTCACCCTAATGGAAAAAAAAATTAAATAAATGATATTGAGATTACAAAGAAAATATGAAGCTCATGATAGTCAGCCTATAAAAATGAAAATAAATAATATGACTTAAATTTGTTAAAATACTTACAACGAAGCATTTCTAACAAATTTTCTTACAATGAAGCATCCTCCTTTTGGATAAGCCCAATCGTTTGTAAACCTCACAGTGACCAACCTCATGACCAGCTTCTTCATTCTGATTCTCATACACAATTATATGAAAGAATTCTTTTTTTACCATTCTTTGATGAGTGGCCGCAACTGAACAAGATCCACTAGTGTATGGCATGTAATCTGGATTGGTTTTTCAATTTTCTGTTGCTTTTTCAGATCTTTTTTGCCAATCTTCTTTTAACCTACTATCTACCATATCACTCCATACTTCCGCAGAAAGGTATATGGGTGGAAATCGAGCATAAGATCTGGTGAGTTTGTCAACTTTGGCTAACTTTTTTGCCTCTTGTCTCGCTTTATAATTCAATTGAATATAATTATCAAAACATTAACGAGTCAATTGAATGTCTTCAAATGAGAAGTAGCACTACATAAAAACAAAAAAATGACATATGGAAAAAATGACAAATAAATAAATAATTCATACCAAAAACATGACGAAGAGATTTTCCATGTCCTCTTCTTTCCATGAAGTCCATTTAGTTAAAGGTGACGTTATGTTACCTTTTACTAATATTCCGATTTGACTTCTTACCTTGTTGGTAAAAGTCCTTTAAAAAACAATCAAATTAAATAATATAATATAATATAATTAATTATAATAAAAGCACTCACCCGCTCTAGCTTAACAATAGTGGTGGGCTTAACAATAGTGGCAGGAGTTGGTGCATCTGTTTGCCTCAATCTCTTAGTCCACTTTCTTCGATGTTCTTCATCGAACTGGTCCCCTAAATTTTTTTGCTTTATTGGTTCTGGTCGTTTTGGTCTAAAATTTATTGCTTTATAGAACCAAACTTAGAGCTTTATGGTTGAGCTAGCTCAAAAACTTTCTCTCATACTTTGGTGATATTGAGACAAACCTCTCAAGCAAAGTGGACACACACAAGAGATGATTAGAGGAGTGGAATATTAAACACACAAAACTTCTTACTTGTAAAGATGAACAAGAGGATTAGAAGTAGAAGTTGGAAAGCTTTTGAAGCTTTGCAAAGCTAGAACACTTGAGAATTTTTGGAAGCTCTTTGAAATGTTTTAGGTGTGGTGAACGAAAATGGGAGTGTTACCCCTTCATTTATAGCCTTGGTCATCACTTGTCCACCCTTGGATCTTCAATGGATGGTTTTTTGATTGATCACATGATTCCAAGACTTGTCTTCTCTTTTCTTTGGAAGATTCTTTTGTTAATAGTGGATTTCATCGATCCAAGACATCTTTTGTCTCCTTGAGAAGATGCTTTGTGATTAGTGGATTATATCCAAGTTATCTTTTTGTCCCCTTGAGAAGATTCTTTGTGAATAGTAGCTTGTGCTCATGGAATATTGTACCTTGAATAAAGTGTTAGAGATAATAACAATAATTATTATATTCAAGGTGTTTTATGCAATTGTACCAATTCCAATCTTGACTTTGATCTAGACCTTTGACTTAATTAATTTATTGATTAATTTGAAGTTAGGTCTAATTTTGACTAATTTCAACCTTTAGATTAATAGTGTAATTAGGGTTAAAATTAACATGATTAAAATATAATCCTATGTCGACAATTTTGATTTTATATTCTCCCTTTTTGTCGATGGCATATATGTTTTAATTCATGTTTAGTCAATATTTTATCTTACCCTTATGAGCATGCTCCTCCTGAATTATTAACTCATAATATTCAGTTTAAAATAGTAAATCATAATATATCTCCCTCTTAAAACAATAAGGTGTTGACAAAGTAAAACTTGGTACATGTGGAGTATCTCCCCCTTAATGATAGAATATATCGAATTTGTGGAGAAAATAAAAGTTCATACCTCATTAAGCTTGATCACAAATTTGAATTTCGTGGTTGACCAAATGTGATATCTTGCTTATAAGAGTGTTAGTCAATCATATAGGAGAAATATAATTTTGTTCATTTGAGAAAATATAATATGAAGGTTAATTTTGATATACATTTTAAGGAAAGTATGATATGATAATTTTTATTGTCTTGTGTTAAGATCATGAAAAATGAATAATAATTCATGTGTGTTATGGATGAATTGATGTTAACATGTATGTAGTATGGATTAAAGATTTTATAATGTTATAATCCATAAGATATTTTAGTGAATGATATGTATGCATAAAACAATATTCACTAATAACATTAAGAAAGATTTGTTTTTAAGCCTATAGGTTTCTTTTAAAATCCATGTCTTAGTGACTAATATATATAACCATGTTAATATTCACTAAGTTGTAAGAATTTTAATTTCAGCCCTTAACGTTTTAATAATGAGATTTCACTTAAAAAAAATTCACTTAACCCCTTTAAAGTTATAATAAATACAAAGTGATTAATACTTCATGAAAAAATTTCATTTTATGTCTTTGAAGTATTAAACAATCCTGGGTATTTGCTGATTTAAAACGTCACTTAAAAAATTTAGTTTAAACTCTTTGAAGTTATGATAAATACTAAAAAAAATTTCATTTTAAACCATGGAAGTATTACATAATTCTAATCATTTTCCGATTTTTAAAACTTTATACAAATATTTATTCTTAGTCCTTGAAGTTTTAAATAACTATTCACTGAAAAAATATAACTTAACTCCTTAATGTTCAGCGAATTAATACCTTGTATTATTGCTTCATAAGTATTTTTCATTCTATTCCTTGAAGTTATAATACTTAACCATGCAGTCCTTTAATATTTTATATTTCTGTGAACTTGATCTATTTTTACATGCATGCCCTTGTGAAGAGTGTGGGTTAATCCAAAAGATATTTCATTGAATTAAAAATACTTAAGCAGTACACAGAAGTGGAGCAGTAGGCACATGTACGATCTCATATACTATGAGATAAAAGATTCTCGATTAGATCTTAAAAAAGATGATACAAAACATCAAATACAAAACACAAAACATTCATGACATCATTTGGGGCATGACCTGGCTACTGGGGGTGCACAATTGGTACAATCTTGGTACTAAATTCATTGAATACATTTGAAAGCTCCAGGTTGTAGTCCCTCTCAATCTCTAGTTGTTGCCTAGTGATCGCAATCATTTCCTCCAGATCGCCAACACTCTTCTCTAACAGTTTCACTTGATGACGCAGCCTCACGATTTCTTCATTGAGGAAGATATTGGTGTCTTCAAAGTTGGGATCGTATAGGTTGAGCCATTTCTTCCTGAAGGAGCTAGCAGTGAAGGGTTGCACACCAGTCAGAGTCGCACTTGGGAACAAGGTGATGTTGAAGTGTCATGATGATACCCCTAGTCCATCAGTCCAGGCCCATTCAAGACCAGGGCTGATAGGCCTAGTAAGGTAAATAGAAGAGGGAAACCCATGCCGCCCGACGGGTTTCAGTCCAAACGGGTCGGTCGTGCCAATCCACCGGGCCGGATGGGTCCAACCCAAACGTCGTCCAGGGTAGGTTGTCCGGCCAGAAGTCGTCAAAATTGAGCACGGTAAGATCTGTCGCTTCGGCCAGATTTACCAAGGATCAATTTGAGCAAAGGAGAGGCATCAAGGAAGTTAAAATCGCACGGTAAGTTCAATAAGTTAAATATGCGTTTTGGACTGACCTAGTTGTTTTGTAGGATGTTTTCATTTTTGCAGGAAAGGTTCTAAACCAGATTCTAATAGTAAACCATACTCTGATAGTGAGTCAGACTCTGATAGTGAGTCAGACTCTAATAGTGAGTCGGTCTATCTCGTCGCTTCGGCCTTGATAGACCAGAGGTCATTTTGACGCTTCGGCCTTAATGATCTCAAGGGGGGAGTAACACAAGCTCTACCAAACACTTTTGTCGCTTCGGCCAGAAGTCGTCAAACTCCGGGGGGAGTATCACAAGCTCTTCCCAACACTTCTGTCGCTTCGGCCAGAAGTCATCGAAACCCAAGGGGAGCATCACAAGTTCTCCCGACACTTTTGTCGTTTCAGCCAGAAGCTGTCACATTTTGAGCATGATAGATCTGTCGTTTCGGCCAAATCAATCAAGGACTTATTGAGCATAAGGAGGAGCAGCACAAGAGGCAGCTTCACACGGCAAGGCCAGTAAATCAATAAGTATATCCTTTGGACTGATATGGTTGTTTTGCCGGTTGTTTTCTGTTTTGCAGGAAAAGGTTCTAATAGTGAACCAGACTCTGATAGTGAGTCAATCTATTTTGTTGCTTTGGCTTTAATAGATCCAGGTCCATTTTGTCGCTTTGGCGTTAATGGACCAAGAATTATGTTGTCGCTTTGGCTTCAATAATTCTTCTATCTTGTCGGTTCGGCCTTGATACGTTTGGAGATCACTTTGTCGCTTTGGCCTTAATGATCTCGACCCATCTTGCGCTTCGGCCTATGGGGTAACCGTCGTTGCGGACGTAAAGTCGTTCTTGATCAGGGTAGACTATAAACATCAGTTCTGATAGTGAACTAGATTCTAATAGTGAATCCACGCATTCTTTCGCTTCGGCCAGAATCCATGCATTCTGTCGCTTCAGACATAATCCGCATTCTGTCGCTTCGGACAGAATCCACAGCAAAAGTCACTCCTGATCAGAGTAGGACTATAAACACGTAGTTACATTGGCCTGGAACTAGATTCTGATAGTGAATCAGTCCATCTGATAGTGCATGGACCACGCGGATTCATTCTGTCGCTGTGAGCGCAATGACTCGATCCCATCTTGTCGCTTTGGCCTTGGTGCGGATCACCTTGCTTGGGGGGGGATACTGGTGGTACATGCATATTTCTTGTGCTCTCTTCAAGAGGGAGCACTGGTGAGACATGCCTGATTACGTCAGTCACTCCCAGCAACGCCCATCAACAAGGACTAGGGTTCCGCCCGCTTTACGCCGGACCACCGGAGAGATCCACGGATACGGGCAAGTGTCTACGTCAAGCACTCAAGTCAACATTGGGAATCGGCGACTGGGACTACCAAGTCGCCGACTCCAGAGGTGAGCCGCCGATTCTAGGCCTCGTTGGTCAGTTCTGGTAGACTGCCAACCTGGCTCATGGGGAATCGATGACCTCACCCTGAGTCGCCGACTCCCATACTTGAGTCGCCGACTCCCAGCCGTTACTTGACTTGGCACGTCATTAAGGCACTCCTTAATAGGATACCTTAATGGGGTGGGTCCCACGGGTAATGAACGAGAAACGTCCCAAAAGACCCTATAAAAGGGGTCCTTGGGGGGTCTTCTTATTCATCAAGTATTCCCCACACGACACACTTGACACACACCAACCAGAGCAACACTTGGAGCCCGAATCGCTTCTCCCAAGAGAGTCGCCGATTCCCCTCCCCTTCTGCAGGTACATTGACGTAGAGCGTGCGTCGTGGACTCCAAAGCCTCCGGCCCTCCTCGCGACCCCGCGAGCCTACTGGTAGCAGATTTCGTGCTTCATCAGCTGGCGCCATCTGTGGGACTATCGAACTACGATATCCCGTCGTAATCGCGAAATTTTCTTCGCAAAGATCAGCTCGATTCCCTTAGGGTGAGTCGCTGACTTTGTGTCAAGAAATCTCCGATTCACACAGGCAATCGCCGACTCCACCCAGTGAGTCTCCGATTGCGGGTTATTCTGCTAGCTAAGAGTGCTGTCCACGGCCAGACTCGAAGGAAAAACTACCTAAAGCAGTCACCGATTCCACTAGTGCAAGTCGCCGATTCCCATAGTGAATCGCCGACTACCATAGTGAATCGCCGAATCCACTTGGTTTTTTCTCGAGCCTCTACTCAGCTCGAAAGTCAAAAAACCTAAGGCCAGTCGCCGACTCCACCTACTGAGTCGCCGACTCCACTTGGTTTCTTTCGAGTAAGCCCAATTAATACCTACGCTCCGGTTGGAATTTGCTTTTGTCATCTATGACATCTGAAAGGCAAAAGCACGATTACCATATGAGAAACAAGGGTAAATCCTCAGTGGTACCCGATGGGGCACAAACTGAGCATCCTCAACCAAACATACAAGTGGAAAGGTTCGAGGATGCTCAAACTGATCTGCCCCCTCGGACATCCATCTCTCCTAATCTAGAAGCAAGGTTGGTTAACTTCATGGATAACATTGAAAGAAGAGTTAGCAACCTTGAGAAAGCAAGGAGTCAGAGAACCATCACCCGCAAGAGAGCGTGTGAATCGGCTTCTCACAATTCTCCAACTACGGAGAAAAAGAAAGGTCCAGAGCCAGAAAAATCAAGAGCTGGACCCAGTAAGAGTCGCACTGATAGGACTCTTACAACACGATTCGTAGAGGACCTCCGTCGGAAGCTGGCCGACACTCTAGTAATCAGCAATCCGATCGAGTTCTTAAGAGTCAAAAGCGCTCCTTTCCAAGAGGACCTTTTGAAGGTGGCCTTTCCACCAACCTGGCGGGTACCCAGAATAGAGTCGTACGATGGTTCGGGTGATCCACAAGATCACGTCAACCTCTACCTCAGCATTCTGGGACCGCAAACCACTAATAACGCACTGCTGTGTCGAGCATTCCCCGACACTCTTAAGGGCAATGCCTATTGATGGTTTTCTGGTCTGCCAGCCGGATCAGTTTCCAGCTTTGCAGACCTCGCGTCCAAATTCATCGCCCAACATGTGGGGATGATTAGGATCAAACACAGCGCCAATGCACTACTGGCGCTACGACAGGACAAACTGTCTCTAAGGGATTACACGATTAAGTTCACTTCAATGATGACAGAAGTGAGCGACTTAATCCCAAGTTTGGCCATTGCGGGGTTCACAAACGGGCTGGTACCCTACTGCCCTCTGGCCCTGAATCTCACGCTCCATAAAGTGGAGACCTTACCCGACCTCTTCCAACGAGCTCAGTCATTCATTGAGGTGGAAGAGCAGAATGAAAACAAGCTAGTGGAACTCGAGAACACTAGCTTCAAAAAACAAAAGTTCGAGAGAAAGAGCTACAATGACTCCTCAAACAGATACACTAGCAATGCGGCTGATTCCTTCAGAAAGGATTGGAAGCCTAAACATGATAACAAAGTATATCAAACATCCGTCAAACAATCGCCAAGGGGTCCACCTCAACCTTGGAGGAACCGGACCCCACTAACAATCAGCAAAGGCGAGCTGTTTGAAAAACTGAGAAACAGAGCGGATCTGCCCGCTCCTCGCTCTATGGACCCTGCAACCAAGGATCGCCGTCAGAAAAGTGGAAAATTCTGTAAATTCCACAAAGACCACGGCCATCTGACAGACTATTGCAGGGAATTCTCGCTTTATGTCGAGCAATTAATTTCGAACGGCGAACTTGACAATCTGGTCAAAGGATCCCGGGATCGAAACAATTGCAAGTCTGACATGAAAGGGAAGCGCCCACGCTCTCCTTCACCAGATAGCGACAATAGCGAGGACCACCCACGGAAAACCATCCATATGCTATTTGGTGGTAGACCTACAGGAAGGCTAGCATAGCTAAGAGGAGTAGGAATAAGCTGTCACCCAAAAATCCTTGCATCTGGCACACGGACAACGTACAGCAACATCGCGCTTAGTACTAAGCGCGTTAGAGCCTCTTAGTCTATATGCTAGTTTAAAAATTACAAATCTCACTGTTGTAATATACATGTTTTAATAAAATTTAGATTTATCATCTACCTACGACTCTAGCTAGCACCCCACACTATGAATCTATTTTGTCACTATTGCCTTGATAGATCAAAATCGTCTTTAAACACATTATGATTCAGCCCAATCTGGTCCCTTCAGCCTAGATATGGGTCCAAAAAGTTGCTCTGTCATCATGGCCAGAGTTCAACCACGCATTAGGGTCTAAAAGCAGAGTCCTAGGTAGTTGATAGGTACAAGTGAACCCAACCACAAGAGGTTCTAAGTACCCACCACAAATCAGAATCTATCATGTCGCTACGGCCTTAATAGATTAGTAA
>LFYR01000985.1:200162-218122 GCA_001185155.1 Zostera marina | reverse complement strand
ATCTTGTCGCTTTGGCCTTGATAGACTTGGAGATCATTTTGTCGCTTTGGCCTTAATGATCTCGACCCACTTTGTCGCTTTAGCCTTAGTGGGGCACGTGTCTACGTCAAGAGCCCAAGTTAACACTTGGGAGTCGCCGACTGGGACTACCAAGTCGCCGACTCCAAGGGTGAGTCACCGATTCCAGCCAGGGATCTCGGGTCTGGTAGACCGAGGACTTGGCCTCCACGGAATCGGCGACTCCACTCCTGGATCGGCGACTCCCACACCTGAGTCGCCGACTCCCAGACGTTACGTGGGCGGACCCACCCCATTATGGCACCCTTCAATAGGGCACCATAATGAGGTGGGCCCCACTCTATTGAGTGGAAACGCCTCTAGGACCCTATAAAAGGGGTCCTAGGGGTGTCCTCCACTCTCAACACACCTTGACCACACACACTCCACACTAGAGCATCCAAGGAGCCCGAATCGCCTACTCCCACGTGAGTCGCCGATTCCCCTCCTCTTCTGCAGGTGTTTGACGTAGAGCGCGCGTCGTGGACTCCACAGCCTCCGGCTCATCTCGCTACCCCGCGAGCCCACTGGTAGCAGATTCCGTGCTTCATCACTAGGATTGAAACGTATGATAGTTCGAGTTATCCAAAAGATCACATCAACCTCTACCTTAATATCTTGGAACCACAGACCACCATTAATGGGCAGTTGTGTCGGCCATTCCCCGACATTCTCAAGGGCAACACTTATCGGTGGTTTTCTGGTCTGCCAGCTGGCTCAGTCTTCAGCTTTGCATACCTCTCTTCAAAGTTCATCGCCCAACATGTGGAGATGATCAGAATAAAACCCAGTGCCAACGCACTGCTAACACTACGAAAGGACAAGCTGTCTCTGTGGGATTACACGATTAAGTTCACTTCGATGATGACAGAAGTAAACGATTTAATCCCATGTCTGGCCATGGCGGGATACATCAGAGGGTTGGTACCCTTCTCCCCATTGGCCCAGAATCTGAAGCTTCATAAAGTGGAGACCTTACCAGACCTCTTCCATAGAGCTCAATTATACATTGAGGTGGAAGAGGAGGATGAGAATAAGCTAGCGGAACTTGAGACCTCTAACATCAAAAAACCCAAATTCGAGAGGAAGGGGTACAACGGAAAGAACAATTTCCATGACACCTCTAGCATGTACACCAACAATGCGGATGAAACCTTCAAAAAGGAATGGAAGCCCAAATAGGATAATAAGGTGTACCAAACCTCAACCAAGCAGTCGCCAAAGGGTGCAGCCCAACCATGGAGGTACTGGACCCCGCTAACAATCAGCAAAGGCGAACTGTTTGAGAAGCTAAAGAACCGAGCGGATCTGCTCGCTCCTCGTTCTTTAGACTCTGTAACCAAGGGTAGCCGCAAGAAAGGTGGAAAATACTACAAATTCCACAAGGATAATGCCCATCTAATGGACCACTGCAGGGAGTTCTCGGGCTATGTCGAGCAATTGATCTTGAAAGGAGAACTTGGCAACTTTGTCAAGGGACCCCGAGGACGGGACAATTGCAAGCCTGACCGGAAGGGGAAGCGTCCGCACTCTCCTTCGCTAGATAGCGACAGTAGCGAGAACCGCCAACGGAAAACCATCAATATGATATATGGTAGTGGCTCTGGTGGCCAGAATAGGGGATACGCCCAGAAGGTGCTGATGTCACAATCAACACCTCGAGACAACGAAAAACGGGCCCGCAAGGAGAAGTCGATATACTTTTCCGAAAAGGACCTGGACGATGTCCTGCAACCTCACGAGGATCCACTCGCGATCCAAGCAGACATCGGTCTCAATTCCCGAGTCGAGAGGATGATGTTGGATCATGATCCGAGGCTATAAGGAGGTATAATAGCCTCTTTTTGATTTAGGCAGGTTAAGTGCAGAATTACCAGCAAATATTTAATACACAAACGGTTGAATAACAATAAAAGGATTATAATATTATATATAGTTATAATCTTGTCTTTTCTTTTCAAAGCTTACTACAATATATGAATACTGAGTCAACTTATTAGATAGTGCTTTATAAACAACTGTAGTATATAGATACTAAGTTATACTATAAGTGCACATTGTAATATAGAGTAAAGGACCAGTTAACTGGATATAAGATGATAAGTAAAAAACTGACCAGATAATTGGATAAATAAGATAAATAGTTGACCAGGTAACTGGATAGAGATTTGAACAATAAATATAACCTCAGATACTTGACCAGATAACTGGATGAGGGATCTGCAGAAAGTAATCAACCTCTATACTTGACCAGATAACTGGAAGAGGGATCTTTTTAATTAAATGTTGTTTAGACAGTAAATAAAACTAAAGATAACAAAGAACAACACAGAAAATTTATACTGGTTCACCCAAACAAGGACTAGTCCAGTCCCGACAAACTATCGGAATTCACTAGCCTAAAGGTAATGGCAAAACCTTAGAGTATCAAGGAAACTCTTAAAAACCTCTCTAAGCTTTAAGGCTACTTCGCTTAGGAACCAGTCTTTTACGGGTAGACTAACACCTTAGAGTATCAAGGAAACTCTTAAGAACCTCTAACTTTTACGGGTAAGTTATTACCTTAGAGTATCAAGGAACTCTTAAAAACCTCTCTAAACTTTAAGGTTACTTCGCTTAGGAACCAGTCTTTTACGGGTAGACTCACACCTTAGAGTATTATGGAACTCTTAAAAACCTCTAACTTTTACGGGTAAGTTAGGACCTTAGAGTATTAAGGAACTCTTAAAAACCTTTAAATCTTTCAAGGTAGATTCCACCTAAGACTTTTCTCGGAAACTCTATAAAACCAAACAAGAGTTTTATGGTTGAGCTCAAAAACCTTCTCTCAAACTTTGGTGATATTGAGACAAACCTCTCAACCAAAGTGGACACACATAAGAGAGGATTAAAGGAGTGGAATGTTTAAAGCACACAAAACTTCTTACTTGTAAAGATGAACAAGAAGGTTAGAAGTAGAAGTTGGAGAGCTTTTGAAGCTTTTGGAAGCTTGGACACTTGAGAGCTTTTGGAAGCTTAGAACCTTGGAAGCAAGAACACTTTGTAGATCTCAAGATGAGGAATGAAAAACTCTTTGGAGTGCTTGAAATGTGGTGAACGAAAATGGAGGGTTTGCCCTTCTATTTATAGCCTAGGTCATCACTTGTCCACCCTTGGATTTTCAATGGATGGTTCCTTATTTCCTCATAAAAGTCCAACATTTTGTCTTCCCAAAAAGCTTGAATAGTAGAAGCTTTGCTTTTGGTGATATGATTTTCATCAAAGATATCTTTGTCCCATTGAAAAGATCTTGAGAAGATTCACTTCTGAATAGTGTCTTTTGCTCCTTGGTTATTGTACCTTGACTAAAATGTTAAAGATAACAATAATAATTATCTTCAAGGTATTTTATGCAATTTAACCAATTCAATTTTGACTTTAATTAAACCCTTGACTTAATTAATTTATGAATTAATTTAGGTCTAATCTTGACTAATTTTATCCTTTGGATTAATAGTGTAATTAGGGATAAAATTAATATGATTAAAATATAATCCTATATCGACAATTTTGATTCTACATTCTCCCCCTTTGTCGATGGCATATATATTTTAATTCATGTTTGGTCAATATTTTAATTTACTCTTATGAGCATGTTCCCTCTGAATTATTGACTCATAATATTCAGTTTAAAATAGTGGATAATATATCTCCCCCTTAAAATAATAAGGTATTGACAAAGTTAAAACTTGATACCTGAGTATCTCCCCCTTAATGATAGACCATATCGAATTTGTGGAGAAAATAAAAGTCCATACCTCATTGAGCTTGATCACAAATTTGAGTTTCGTGGTTGACCAAATGTGACTTTAAGCTTATAAGAGTGTTAGTCAATCATATAAATAGGAGAAATTTAAATTTGCTCATTTGAGAAAATATAATATGAGTGCTAATTTTGATATACATTTTAAGACAAGTATATATGATATGATGAATTTAATTGCCTTTGTGTTAAAATCATGCAATGAATAATAGTCCATGTGCGTGTTATGGATGAAGATGATCTTAACATGTATGTTATATGGATTAAAGATATTATGATGTTATAATCCATAAAATATTTTAGTGAATGAACTGTATGCATAAAACATGTTTCACTAATGACTTTAAGAGTATTTGTATTTAAGCACTTAAAGGTTTAAAATCCATGTCTTAATGACTAATATGTAGTCATGTAAATATTCATTAAGTTTTAAAAGATTTAAAAACTTTCATTTCAATCCTTAAAGTCTTAATAAAACTTCACTTAAAGAATTTCATTTAAGTCCTTTAAAGTTATTGTAAATACTTAGATTAATACTTAATAAATTTCATTTTAACCCTTGGAAGTATTAAATATTTTTAAGTATTTTTCGATTAAAAACTTCATGTAAATATTTACTCTAAGTCCTTGAAGTTTTAAAAATCCATGTCTTAGTGACTAGTATGTGATCATGTAAATGTTCACTAGTAAAACTTCATAAAAATATCATTAAAGTACTTGAAGTTTTAATGTCTTAGTGACTAGTATATAACCATATAAATATTCACTAAGTTTTAAAAGATTTAATAATCTTTTCATTTCAGCCCTTATCGTTTTTAGAAATGAAATTTTACTTAAAAATTTCACATAACCCCTTTACAGAGTGATTAATACTTCACTGAAATTTTTTCATTTTAAGCTTTGAAAGTATTAAATAACCCCGAGTAAAAAACTTCACTTAAAAAATTTAGTTTAAGCCCCTTTGAAGTTTTTGATAAATACTTAGAGATTAATACTTCACAAAAAAATTTTCATTTTAAGCCTTAGAAGTATCAATAATCCTAAGTATTTCCTGATCTTTAAAACTTCATAAAAATAATTATTTTAGGTCCTTGAAGTTTGATATAACTATCCACTGAAACAATATCACTTAAGTCCTTAATGTTCAGTGAATCACAATCGTGCACCACTACTTCATAAAATTTTCATTTTATTCCTTGCCATGCAGCCCTTAGATGTTTTAAGTTTCTGTGAACTTGTTCTATCTTTACATGTATACCCTTATATGAAGATAAAAGATTTCAAATAAAGAACTGATCTTCATATTGATGATAAGGGAAATACAAAGTTAATCTCACTGAGATTTAAGATCACTACTGGATCTTCAAAATGACATAGATAGAACATAAGATACGATGATATCAAAACATTAAAACACAGTAGGGCAGATGTCGTTCAGTTGCGGTGCATGGTTGGAATGATCTTGGAGCTAATCTTATGAAGTACGTTTGCTAGCTCTAGGTTATATTCTCTTTCAACTACATCAAGTCGTTCCCTTGTGATGGACACCATCTCTTCTAGATCTCCCATTCCTTTTTTCAGCATCCTTACCTGATGTCGAATCCTTATGATCTCCTTATTTAAAAACACATTAGTATCTTCTGAGTTTGGATCATAATTATTCTTCCATTTCTTTTTGAAGGAGCATGTTGTAAAGGGTTGAATGTGAACTATGAGTAGATTGGGAGACAATGGGATTTCAAAGTACCCTGGACCAAAGATCTTGGAGAGCATCCTTGGGTAGTGATGAGCTCCAGTGTTTCTTGTTGAAGTTGTCATGTTATGCATAATCAATGATGTCCAGTTTATCCTGATCTTTGATAGCAAGCAATAGATTGCTACTAAGACCATTCTGGATGGTTCTTCTCTGTCGTTATTTTGAGTATAAATGTTGCAAAGGATTACCTCGAGAAAGATAGAGGCTTCAGGTATGAGAATTTTGTTTGAGATCTTTTCAGTGCTTCTAGGATTATACCTATGAGTGAGGGTGTTCCAGAGAATCTTCCAATCACACTTGAAGGGTAGCTCTCTCAGATTTTTATAGTTTTAAATCTTCACTCCATTTGGTAGGTTGATCTAGGCACTGAGTTCATCAGTTTTGAGTGTCAGACTCATTCCATTTACAATGGTTGTGATTTTTTGCATACTTACAGTGGTATACTTGAGATTTGCATAGAACTGAGCCAGCTCGGATTTGTACATCCTAAGATGTCCGATATTTTTAAGATAATCAGAAAGTCTGTTGAAGCTTAACAGACCTTGGATCACTTTGCAGTTGAGAGATCTGAGCAAAACAGGTCCTTCAAATATCATTCTTTGCTCGAGAATAAGGTTGTAAGATAACTCAGCCATTGGAGAGATCCAAGTTAGTGTCCAATGAAACATTTCGTGCTTCAGTATCTCTCTTGTGCGCTTCTTCCGGATGGGATTGCTACTGGAAGGATGTGGATAGTAATCCTGACTAGTAGGATAGTTAGGTATGATATTGAGCTTCAAGTCGGCTGACCCTCGCTTATCTTCTTCATTCATGATGTAGAGGAATGTGGAGTTACAAGGAAGAGAAGTAGATAGTTTAGCTTGGTCTTCCTTGGTTTAAATAGTCGTTTAGAGAAGATATCTTTAATCTTATCATGCAACTTGGAAGAAGTAATTTCAGTTTTCGAAGGACTGACATTGCTTGTTATATTTAACAAGAGATTATGATATTTTGAAACTATCATCTAAGCCTAGGGTCTTGTTTACAAAGATTAACCCTAGATGAAATCTCATGATGATAGGCTATGATATCAGCTAACTATATAGGGTTGATCATTAAGATTTTAAAAAATCTTAGACTATTTTTCTTTGACAGGAGAATCTCAATTTTTACTGAGAGAAAGAGGTAATAGCTGAGGTAATCAGCTTGTATTAATGAGGCCAGATCTTCTGCTAAGCAAATAATCTTATCAATTGTTTAAATCTCTATATCTCTCATAGTAAATTATCAAGACATACCTTTTGATGGTTTCGGCGAGCTTCTTGTAGGAAATTTAATTGTGGAGCGAATTATCGCGCACTTGTAGCCTGGAACCTGGAATGACTGAATGTCGGCTGTTGCAGGTATTGCAGCTCATGATGTTCTTTTTGTATGCCGATTTATATAGATTTGTGTTGCAGGTGCCCAATTGTCGAGGCTTGCAGATCGAGATAGCAGATCTTGCTTCGGTATTACGCGAGAGATAGAATGTAGTGTAGTATGCATAGTATCATGTTATAGTGATCGGAGAAGGTTGTTGAGGTTATCACTGTGTTGATGTGTCTCCGGTTCTTGTGCATCTGGGTGCAGGCAGAATTCATAAAGCAGAGAGAAGACCGCGTGCTTCCAATATTGATGAGCAGCAGACTCACAATAGTTTAATGGTGTAACATAGCACTTGCATTATAGTTTTAATTTGAGTATGCATGATGTATGTGCTGCATTCAATATGTCATAGATAATCTTTAATTTTCATACTAATACAAGTATGTTCATGTAAGCAACTATTTATAGTAGCATACGATATATTGACAGTGTTCAATTGTATGCATGTAATTTATAGTAGCATTCGATGTATCAATCATGCTTGAAGTTATGTAGTATGTATATGAGCATGAGTAGATATATTTTGTATGCATGTGTATGTAAATCATATGGAATGTAAGCATGTATTATTACGATTGTATTGGCATATAGTGATCAATAGTCATGCTTGAAGTTACATTATTCATGTGTAGCATGCAAGTAAGTCTATTAATGTATGTATTCAATTATATCGTTTTAAATCATGCATAATATCATAAGCATGTGTATTCGGGTTTGAACATGAGTAGATCCATGTATGATAGTATTTAAACTTGAAGTATCATGCATATGATGATTTACATGTATGAGTATTTCATTTATTTTATGATAGTCATGCATGTAGGTCTTTAAACCAATGCATATATATTTATTTCAATATGATTAAGTTATGATCATGATATAAAGATCTTTACGTAAACTATATTAAGATCTAAACTTGAAATGCATTGACTATAAGTACTTAGGACTACCTAAGTATTTATCAGATATTGTGTCAAATCTCACTAAGCTCAAATATACCCATAGATCTTCTTGGGCTCCATTTGAGATACAAGGCAATTTAGGACATAATTGCCTTGTATGGATGATCTTGTCTGTACGCCAGTGTGTTGATCTCCAATAATTTGTTTTACGAATTGTGGATTCCTAAGATTACTGTTTGTTGGAGGTTTAGGAATGTTTGTTTCTTCTTGATCATCTTCTTCTATAGAAGTGTCTTGTGACAATTGTTGAGTGATTTCAGTTTCTCCTTCTTCTGTGTTTGGAACAGAGATGGATTCATTAAAGTCAACGTGTAGAGATTCTATCAACATTTGTCTTTCCTTGAGTAGCACTCTATAGGCTTTGCTTCTCCTTGAGTATCCAACCAAGATTCCTTCATCGGATTTTTGAGTGGATTTATCTTGGTTTCCCCTTGTTCTGAGAACATAGCATTTGCTCCCAAATACTTTAAAGAATGAAACTTTGGGTTTTCTTTTATTCCAAATTTCATAAGGGGTTTCGTTTAAGGTTTTCCTAATGATTACCTTATTGAGAATGTAATAAGCAGTGCTTACTGCTTCTGCCCATAGATATTGAGGGGAGTCATGTTCTTGTAACATAGACCTACTCATTTCTTGAAGTGTATGATTTTTCCTTTCAACTATTCCATTTTGAGGTGGAGCTTGAGGAAGGGCAAATTCATGTTTTATCCCATTAGTTATACAGTACTCTTTAAATTCATAGTTTTCAAATTCTCCACCATGATCACTTCTTATCTTTATGATAGATGAACTTTTTTCATTCTGTACTAGGGTACAAAATTTAGAGAATTCACCAAAGGTTTTACTTTTATTTCTTAGAAAGAACACCCATGTATAGTGGGAGTAATCATCAATGATTACATAGGTGAATCTTTTTCCTCCAAGACTTTGGGTTTGGGTTGGCCCAAATAAGTTCATGTGAAGAAGGTCCAAGGGTCTAGAAGTGATCATTTCTGTGAGGGGTTTAAAAGGGATTTTGTGTTGCTTCCCTTTTTGGCAAGCATCACAAATGTTACTTTTCTCATAAGCTATTTTAGGCAATCCAGTTACTAATTCTTCTTTAGATAATTTAGATAGTTTTGAATAACTGGTGTGACCTAAACGTCTATGCCATAGAATCCTTTCATCACTTGCAGCAAGCATGCAGAAGTCATGAGTTGGATTAGACTTATCAAAGTTCATAGAATAAGCATTGTGTTTTCTATATCCTTTGGCAAAAGTAACTCCCTCAGAGTTAATGATTAAACAATTATATTTTTCAAATTTTACTACACAACCAATATCACATAATTGACTTATGCTAATCAGGTTGTGTTTAAGACCATTTACTAAATACACATTTCTTAAAAATGGTCTTTCTATATTTCCTATATTACCCCTACCTACTATTGTACCTTCGTTGTTGTCGACGAACTTGACCTTCTTAGTAGAAGGTAAGTCGGTCAAATCTGTTAGTAGACTTGATTCCCCAGGCATGTGCCTTATGCATCCACTGTTAAACAACCATTTTGACACTTGTTTTTCCTGAAAGAGTTGAATATTCATTTGGTACCCATACTGAGTTGGGTCCAGATGTATTAACATAATTAATTTGTTTATAATATTTTAACTCATCCTTAGTCATCCACTTTTGTTTTGGATGATTCAACCTAAATTGATTTTTCTTTTTCTTAAGATGAATGGATTTTGTATAGCTAGATTCCCTCATAACTTAATCATTATAAGTTAATGCATGTGAAGGTTTTTTAACTGGTGCATCTGATTCAAACCCTAAGCCAAATTTCTTTTGACCCGAGCTTGAACCTTGCAACATGTTATTCAGCTTGGATGAACTATTTAAGAATTTTTGGAGCACATTATTCTTTTTGTTTATTCTTTCAGTTTGTAATTGCATGCTGTTACATTTTTCAAATAATTTTTGTAAAGTTTCTACATGCCCAATTATGATTTTATCCTTGGATTCTATTTATGTTTTAAGCATGATTGTTTCTTTTTCTTTATCCTTAATGATTTCTTCAAAATTATCTATTTTTAATTCTAGTGATTCAACCTTATCATCATCTATTTCCTTAGGTTGATTATCATCATATTCTAGATGCTTAAGTAATTCAAAATTTTGGCTCTTAAGTGTTTTGATTTTTTTTTCTCCTTTTTCTAATTTACTTGAGAGTCTTAGATTTCTTTCTTTTAATAGCATTTATTCTTTTTGTGATTCTTCTAGCTCAACTGAATGATCTATATGAGATTTATTCATACATTCTATTTTTAATGATTTACTTAATTTCTTTTCAGTTTTATATTTCGTCATTAATTCTAGATATGCTTCTTCTAATGAATTAAATCTAGTATTTGCAAAACATACCTTAGAGTCGCTTTCATGAGCCATGAGGCAGTTCTCTTGATCTGACTCAGAGTCTGTCCAGTGTACTTGATGTGCTTTTGCTTTCTTTAGCAGAGGACATTCAGGTTTGATATGTCCAGGTCTGTCACATAGATAGCAGGTGGGCTCCTTTGAGTCTTTGTGATTTCTGCTTATTTTTCTGGCGGAATTCTGATAGTTGGACCTTGAATTTTTCCTCTCTTTCGTCTTTATGAGATATCTCTTTAAATGATTTGTGATCATTGCTAAGTCATCATCAGATGCTTCACCATCAGATTGACTCTTAAGAGCGATCTCCTTTTTACCTTCTTTTGCCTTAGAGATGAATCTTTCCTCTTCATTGGCCATTAGATTTCCGCAGAGTTCTACAACTGTAAGCTTGTTCAGATCATGAGATTCTTGGATGGCATTCCTCTTAGAGTAGTATTTGTTTGGAAGGCTTCTCAGAATTTTTCTTACTTGCTTCTTCTTAGTAACTGGATCTCCTAGTCCAGCCAAATCATTGACTATTTGTGATAGTCTAATGTTCATCTCTGTGATAGTTTTGTCTTCCCTCAAAGAGAATCTTTCGAACTGAGAAGTAGCATGTAACAACTTATTTTCCTTAACATGGGAGGTTCCTTCATGCAGATCCTCCAATGCTTATCATACCTTGTGAGTTATATCCAAGTATCGAATTCTGTTGTACTCAGATTCATTGAGTGCTCCATATAGAGCATTCAATGCTCTTGAGTTGTTGTTTTCCTTGAGGATATCCATTGCTCCCCAAGTCTCTTCTTTGCTTGTTGGAATTTCATAATCTTCTAATATGATTTTCCATACTCCATTATTGATTGACTTCAAGTATAATTTCATCTTGTTCTTCTAAAAGTCATACTTTACTCCATTGAACCTGGGAGGTTTGTTTGATGCAAGACCAGTACTGTATTCACCATTTGGTGTCATAGTTGTTGTTGTGAGATGTTAGTCTGACTTCAACGGAATTTGGCTCTGATACTACTTGTTGGATCGTGATCCGAGATTATAAGGGGGGATAATAGCCTCTTTTTGATTTAGGCAGGTTAAGTGCGGAATTACCTACAAATACTTAATACACAAATGGTTGAATAACAATAAAAAGATTATAATATTATATATTATTATAATCTTGCCTTTTCTCTTCAAAGCTACGAATTCACTAACATCGCCGACCCAGTGGCCGGTGTTATTGATCTGAAAGTCTCCATCGGTTCCCGGCGAGGGAGGGTTAGTCGGACATGTCGTTTCATAGTGGTAGAAGTAGAATCCACTTTTCACGTCATTTTCGGACGACCCTTCATCCCTGGGATCAAGGCAGTCCCGTCTTCCTATCACCAGTGCATACAATACCCAGTCAAAGGGTTCGTCGCAACCGTCAAAGGAACACAAAAAGATTCTAGACAAAGGTATAAGAAAGCAACCCAGCTGACCAAACTGAACAACATACTCGTCCATGCCCCACCCGACATTGGGGAGAAATTACAACTTGTGGACGAGACTGAAATGTTCCAGCTGGAGGGGGGACATGTGGCATTAGGTAAGGGGCTACCCTCTGACCTAAGGGCCAAGCTTGTGACTGTCCTGAAGGAGCACCAGGACAGGTTCGTTTGGGAGGGTGAGGCACCGGCACAGATTGCGCGTCAAGTCGTGACGCACAAACTCAATATCGACCCATCCATTCCAGCTCGACGCCAAAAGCGTCGAGTACTCACTACTGACAGGCGGGAAGTAAGCAACGAGGAGATATCCAAGATTTTGAATGCTGGACACATTCGAGAAGTTCGATATCCAACTTGGATGGCCAACCCCGTCCTTGTCAAAAAACTCAATGGAAAGTGGCGCATGTGCATTGATTTCATTGATTTCAATAAAGCATGCCCCAAGGACAGTTACCCGCTCACATCTATCAATGAACTAGTCGATGGGGCGTCCGGTAACGAACTCCTCTCTATGATGGATGCCCACTCAGGATACAATCAGATCCTGATGCACGAGCCTGATGAGGAAAACACATCTTTAATCACAGACTCAGGGACATTCTGTTATAAAGTAATGCCATTCGGTTTAACATATGTTGGAGCTACATTTCAACGCTTAATGGACAAGGTTTTCGCGAACCAGATCAGGCGTAATGTTTCCGCTTACATCGATGACATTTTGGTCAAATCGTCAAGCATGAAAAAATACCCTGAGGATCTGAGAGAATCCCTATGCACATTGAAGCAATACGAAATGAAGCTGAATCCGGCTAAGTGCTCATTTGGAATCAAGGAAGGCAAGTTCCTTGGTTTCTATATAGGTCAGCACAGGATTAAATCTAATCCTGACAAATTCCAAACAATCCTGGATATGGAAGCCCCTCGCATGATCAGAGAGGTACAAAGGTTGAACGGTCGAATTAATACACTCAGTCATTTCATATCGTAAACGGCTAATAAGTGTAAACCGTTCTTCCAGTTACTGAAAACTGCGGCCAAGGGTAGTATCACTTGGACAACGGAATGCGAGGACGCAATTACTAAGCTAAAAGTGCATATGTGTTCGCTTCCAATGCTGACTTCACCCAAGGATGGGGAAGACATGTATTTATACATAGCGACTTCGAAAGAAGCCGTAAGTGTAGTCCTCATCGCGCAAAGGGACATAGATCAAGTCCCTATCTACTACCACTCGAGGCGGCTGCAAGGCGCAGAAATACGATACTCTTCAATTGAGAAAATCGTATATGCTGTAATCCACGCTTGTCGTCGCTTCCGAGCCTACTTCTTAGTGCACACGATCATAGTATTGACATCGTGTCCCCTACGATATTGACATCGTGTCTACTTCACAAACCAGATATTTCAGGAAGGTTAACTAAGTGGGAAATCGAGCTCAGTAAGTTCGACTTGGATTTCCGACCAGCCACCGCCATCAAAGGGCAAGCTGTAGCGGACTTCATCGTTGAACTCACGCCATCAAACCTAACCCAACCTTGGATTGTGGAAGTAGACGGTTCGAGTTGCAGCATAGGCTCAGGTAACGGAGTGAAAATCCATAGTCCAGATGAAAAAAAACTACGAACACTCGATACAGCTTCACTTCCCGGCATCTAACAAAACACACCCGTCGATGCCCTAGCATATCTAGCGTCAGCTTGGGAGGGAGGACAGCGTAAAATTTTAGTGGACTCTATACTCCGGCCCACGTGCCAGGTATTGAATGTCACATCCGATCCCCAAGAAGATTGGAGACAACCAATACTGGCATTCATTCAGAATGGAGTACTTCCTGATAATAAAGGTGAAACCAAAAAGTTAAAACGCAAGGCAGCCAAGTACTGCGACGTCGAAGGAGTGCTTTACAAAAAGTCCTTCGATAACCCACTACTGCGCTGTTTTACCAAGCTAGATATGAATAAAGTTATCCAGGAAGTACACGAAGGCTCGTGCGGACTCCACAAGGGAGGAAGAGCACTAGCCTTTAAAATCATAAGGTTGGGGTATTATTGGCCCACCCTAAGGTTGGAAGCTCGCACTTACGTTCGCAAGTATTGAGCATGTCAGTTGCACAGTCCAATGCTACAGAAACCATCCGCAAATATGACTCTGATCTTGAGCTCGATCCCGTTCGCAAGATGGAGACTGGACATAGTAGGGACATTTCTACCCTCAACATCTCACGCTCGATTCATCTTTGTAGCAGTAGATTACTTTACAAAGTGGGTCGAGGCTCAAGCTGTAGCGAAAATCAGTCAAGATGCGGCAGTCAAGTTCATATACCGCTCCATAGTCTGTCGATTCGGAATTCCCCAACACATTGTCATGGACAATGGCACACAATTCACAGGGGGGAATTTTCAAGAATGTGCGAGGACTTGGGCATAAAACTCCACTTTGCCTCCGTTTACCGACATCAAGCAAACGAACAAGTGGAAGTATCCAATAAGGCCATCGTGCAGGGATTGAAAAATAAAATCGAATCAGTAAAAGGGTCCTGGGCAGACAAGTTGTGCGAAATCCTGTGGGCACATCGCACAATACGTAAAAACCCCACGGGCAACACCCCTTTCGCTGTGACTTATGGAGTGGAGGCCGACGTACCAATCGAGATGAGTATACCAACATACAAGGTCTCGAAGTACGACAAACAAACCAATGATCAAAACCTAGCAACACAGCTAAAGTTGAGGGAGGAAACTCGTGACGAGGCGAACCTGCGGAATGAATCGTACAAGGCCAGCGTATCAAGATACCACAATCGCCAAGTACGCAAAAAGGTATTTCTGCCATGAATCCTCGTCACACGAACGGCTAGCATAACAGAGAGGAACATGCCAAGAAATAAGTTATCATCTAACTTCGAGGGACCCTACATCGTCGAAGAAGAGATACGGCCAGGCACTTATCGCTTACGGCGACAAGATGAGACAATGGTCCCAAACACCTGGCACGCAGACAACATGCAGTAATACTACGCTTAGTATTCACTTTCGCATTTCTTACGTCCTCTTAGTACACTACAAGATTTCTGCGTTTCAGCGACGATCAGAAATCGTCACTGAAAGTCAAAAATCGTCGCTAAATTGGTTTCAGCGACGATTATTGATCGTCGCTAAAGCTTCGCTGTAGGTCGCCTCGCTAAAAATTTAGCGACGATGTTGGATATCGACGCTAATTATCAGCGACGATGTGTCATCGTCGCTGATGTAATCCCACACGCGCGCTATTTTTTGGCGCCAAAAAATAGCATCATCGCTGAATCGTCGCCATATCGTCGCTAAATCGTCGCTCTCAATAAATTTTAATATTCCCTGTTTTAACTTATAGTCACTAAATCGTCGCTTTTATTAATTTTAATTTTCCCTGTTTCAACTTATCGTCGCTAAAATATAATACAATAAAAAAAAATGTTTTATTTATATGGGTGCTCATTTAGAGCCTTACTATTCAATCACACCTGTAAATACATGCAAATACAATTCAATACCTGCAAATACAATTCAATTCACACCAATCACATACATTCAATCGATCACACCAATCACATACATTCAATCATACAAATTTCACATATTGAATCACAAATGAATCACAAATTAGATTAAGTGTTTATTAGAGATAATAGAATTATAATAGAGATTACAATTACAATTATAATAGAGTTAAGTATTTCAATTACAATAGAGGTAAGTGTTTTACAATTTTTTTTGTTGAACAATATTGGAAATATCTAAAGTCTTACCATTTGGTCGAGGTGTCGAATTCAAAGTAGTATCTTCTTCCCAATAATTTCTCGGCAATGGAATAAGTTGGTTCAACTGAGAAGAAATAGGAACATTACTCGATGATGGATGATTCGGGTCGTTGCTTGTAGCATTAGCCTGAAAATAAATGAAGATATTCAAAAATTAATAAATTTAAAAACATTTATTAAACTCACATGTATATTGTCAATTAACCGTTGTTCCATCATTTTAAATCGTTTTTCGTTTTCTATTTCGAACGCTTCCATTCGTTTTTCAATGGCTTTGGAAACTGCCAATTCAAATTCTTCAGTGTTGTGCTTCTCAGTTTCCTCATTGCTCATTTTCTTTCTCCTCTTATTTGATAACATAGAGTCATTGGCAACTCTAAATCCCAGAATGCGTCCATTTTTCTTTCCCTTTGATGCTTTCAGCCAAGGTCCAATATGATCGTTTTTAAACAGAGGCTTCGTATGAAATGTAGTTGAACCTTGAGACGATAAATTTTCGTCTTCGCTATCGTCATCAGAATCAGAATCACTGTCTTCTTATCTTCGAAGTTTTTCATTCAAATTTTCATATTCGGCCTTTACGAAAATCAAATATGAAACAATTAAGAAAAAATAAATATATTATTAATAATTAATAAATGATGACTCACCATCATAGTTTTTCCTCTATCATTTAACGGCGTATGAGTTGACAAGAATGCCTTTTGAAATGACGGTTTTCGACCTAATTTGAGACTCTATACGAAAAAATCTAGTTAAAATAATTCATAAAATATTTAAATTGAAATGAATTTAAAATATAGACTTACTAATGCATGAGAGTTGGCTTCAAAAGAAGCCGATCCACCCTTGTACACCAAATAATCGTCGTTTTTAGTTCAATTTGCTGAATTCTTTTTTGATTTTTCTACGAACTCTGTGCCAAAAACTTGTCCATCATTAGTCCCCATTTTTCTTTTGTAATGTATGTTGGAGGGAAATCTTTGCAAGTCTCGTCAAGTTCTGAGACACCAGGATTTCTCTTTGCATCCAGTCTTGCTTTACTAAGCCATTTTGGATAATTAATAGTCAGGTACTGATTGAATGCATTCCGAGCACGGTCTTGTTCATCAAATTTAAAGAATTTCTACACAGAAAAAATTATTGAGTTATTTTTCAAATAATCAAATAAATTGAACGCGTATATAGAAGACATACAATCACATAACATACCAAAAATTTGTCCCAAATTATATCTTTATCCTCATCGCTGCATTGAGCCCATGTGATTTCTGCTCTTGGAATAAATCCTTTAATCAAACAACCAATTTGCTTTCGTATATCATTTGGAAATGTTCTGTAAGTTAAATTTTAAGTTCAATTAATATAATGAAAAGAAAGTTATTTGATTATTTGATTTTGAAATGAATTACATACCCAGATTGAAAAACAACTCCAGGAAATGGTGTTGAAGGTTGTGGAATTCTTTTTGTAAATTTTCTAGTACACCGACGAGCTGATTCCACCTCATTGTCGACAGATTGCCGTTGTCGACGTATTTGACCACGCTTACGTCCTTGTCCACGTGGAATTTCTGGAAAAAATCATGACATAATTCTATTAACTATAACAAAAAAAGATTATCACATAAAAAATCGTTATATTTTGAACTAACTTACAATCATACTAAAATCCTTCACCGTCATTTATAAATTCATTATCGGATTCGATATCTACATTATCTAATTCAATATCGTTGTCAACATTTGTTTCTTCAAGAACATGATTTACACTCAAAGATACACCATCAATTCTGTCATCGTTGATTGCATTTACATCAAATTCATTAAAATCGTCTTGATATGTATCTAAATCTTTTTCTGAAACGTCAATGACATCTCGAGCTTTTGTTCTAAGCACCGTATACCAATCGGTTGATTTTCCAGATACATTAGGTATATAATAAACTTGCTCAGATTGTCAAGAAAAAATAAACGACTCGTATGTTTTTTGTTTAGAATGTGTGTCAATTGACACTGTTTTAAACTTGTCTATTTTGAATCCTTTGTGAATATCATACCAAATACAGTTAAACATCGAAAATCGAGTATCATCACCCAGAAATTCAAGTTCGATAATTTCCTGATGAACTCCATAATAATTATCTCCATCATCTCCATAAGAAGAAGTTCCACGAACCATGACACCACAGTTTTGCGACGTTTTGCTTTTGTCTTCACTTTGCACATGAAATCTAAATCCATTGGTAATATATTTTTTATAACATGTAACTTCTCTATGAGGACCTTTCGAAAGAATACGCAACCG
>LFYR01000985.1:154914-198558 GCA_001185155.1 Zostera marina | reverse complement strand
TTATCAAAAACATTTTTCTCAACATGCATTACATCAACATTGTGACGAAAAAGTAATGAACTCCAATACGGCAATTCGAAAAAAATACTTCTTTTCGTCCAATTGTGTCTTTCCAAAATTTGTCAATTTTCTTTTATCATTACTTCCTCCAAAAAACACATCATCTTTTAAAAGTAAACATAATTCTATTTCTTTTCCATCAATACGTTCAATTGGTGCGTCTTTCTCAACTCTCTTTAGAAATTTATTTCTTTGTCGTCGAAATGAATGTGTTCGGGAAGAAATCGACGGTGATAATCGAAAAAACAAGGTTTTCCACTATTTGTCAAATAAAATGATTTAGTCTTTTCCATACAATATGGACATGATAACTTCCCATGTGTACTCCAACAAGACAACATTGCATAGGCTGGAAAATCAGAAATAGTCCATAAAAGTGATGCTCTCATTGTAAAATTTGACTTACTAAAGGCATCGTACGTCTCGATACCTTCAATCCATAGTAGTTTAAGTTCATCAATCAATGGTTCCAAATAAACGTCAATTTCTTTTTTTGGACCTTTAGGACCGGGAATCAACATAGTTAAAAACATAAATTGTTGTTTGTTACACATCCACGGAGGAAGGTTGTACGGTGTGACGATCACTGGCCATAAAGAGTATTATGATGAAGAATGACCAAAAGGATTGAATCCATCTGTAGAAAGACCAAGCCTCACATTTCGACCATCAGATGCAAATCTAGGATAAATACTATCAAAATGCTTCCAAGCTTTGCCATCAGACGGATGTCGTAACTCATTAAGGACCTCTTGACGTCGTGTACTGTGTCATACCATTTCTTTCGCAATCCTTGAACAATGGTATAGTCGTTGTAGTCGAGGGATCAAAGGAAAATAACAAAGAATTTTAACGGAAATATCACGACCACCGCTTGTCCGTGTCTTAAACCTTGGTTCACGGCATGTCGGGCATTCAGTTAACTCTTTATATTCTTTTCGATACAATATACAATTGTTCGTGTATGCATCTATTTTTTCATGTTTCAAACCAAGGTTTTTCAATTTTTGTTTAGCCTTATAAAACGTATCTAGAAGCTTGTTAGATTTTGGTATGATTTTCTGAATAGTTTTCATCAAGGTATCGTAGCCTTCCACAGACAGTCCATAGGTTGATTTAAGATACATTAATTCTGTCAAGATCTCCAAAACAGATACATCGCAACCTTCATATACTTTCGCATAATCAGAATTTAGCAAATCGTAAAACTTTTGGGCTTCATCATTCGGTTCTTCATCATGTAAATCAAATGGTCTACTTGCATCGTGGACCATGTCGAAAAATGGATTAGTGTTAATACGTTCATCATTGACCATTTCAACATCATTTATAGTGATGTATTCATCTACACGTACTTTTTTCCTTGGTTCTCCATGTCGGTCCCAATTAGTGTAATCACTCATAAAACCGGACTTGTAAAGATGAACTGTCATTATATCTCTAACTTCCTTATTTAAACAACAACAACTACTACAAGCATTTAATTTTTCCATCTTCACGAGTCATAATTGACTCTGAGAATGCAAAGTTTAGAAACCGCTCGACACCATTGAGAAATGAATCGGTAATTTGATTTTTCTCATCTAGTCGGTTGTACATCCAATTTCGATCATTGCCGGCCATTCTATAAAATAATTGAAACATGCAAAAATGAGTTGCATGTCCGCATGAGTTTCATGAAAAATATATCATGAAAAATAAAAAAATAAATCATAATAAGAAAGGCTCAGCTCGGCTCGGGCTCAGCTTGGGCTTGGCAGGCTCAGCTTGGCTCGGCTCGGCTCGGCTCGGGCTCAGCTAGGGCTTGGCAGGCTCAGCTTGGCTCGGCTCAGCTCGGCTTGGCTCAGCTCGGCTCAGCTCGGTTTTAAAATAATAAATTGTTATTATTTTCTTTAATGTTTACGAACTGAATATTATCATATATGGCTACTTTGTTTTTGATTATTCCTATTTGTAAATTATAAGCATATCAGGGTATTTGTAAAAAATTTTGATGGGCAGCCCAAGTAACCCCGAACAAAAACAGAAATTGTAACTCACATGTTGAGGTCACCTGAGGTGATTGCCAAAGAAATTATAAGGGACAAGCAAGAGTTCTATCTCCAATGGCAGATTTGGAAGCCTCAACAATTGATAACTAGGAAGTTCTGGTAGAACTAGTAAAGATCACTAGTAAGGATCCAATTTACGTCATTTTTCAATTCAAATATGACGACCATAAAAATCCCAATAGCTAGACTGAATGTCTTATAGTTTATACAATCAGTGAGGAGTTGGGTTTTCTTTCACAGGAGCTGAATGTATTTTGACATGATCCCTTCGCCACATACATCACGACAAGGCTTAAAATACTATGTAAATTTTGTAAATGTATTTTTTAGTTATACATGGATCTATTTTTTACAAAATAAATAAGAAGTTTTCAAATATTTGAAACTTTTTAAATCTATGGTGGAAAATCATCTAAACACTACGATTAAATTTTTACAGACTGATAATGGGGGCCGGGGGCATATGTTATTAATGAGTTTAAATAATTCTTAGGAGAAAATGGAATTAGCCATATTTTCTCATGCCCTCACACTCATGAGAAGGTAGCAATTTCTTAAAGAAATCATAGGCATATTGTAGACATGGGCTTAGGATTGATGAAAAAAGCAACATTACCTCTAAACCTATGGCCATATGCATTTCATTCTGCTGTAGTTCTGATTAACTCATTACCATTTATGTGAAACAAGTAAAAACAAATCTCCTAGTGAGATATTGTTTAATAAAATCCCTGATTATAAATTCTTTAGAGTTTCTTGGTTGTATGTATTTTCCAAATCTAAGAGCATATAGGAAGAATAAATTTCCTTTTACATCTGATGAATGTATATTTTTAGGATATCCAACCAACAACAAAGGCTATTTATGTCTCAATCCTGAAAATGGAAGGATATACATCTCAAGAGATGTGATATTTCGTGAGGATAACTTCTCATTAAGTCATAAAATGCATAAACAGCAGAGTAAAATTGACTCTGACCCAACTGAATATAATAATGTTATGCTACTTAGCTTGTGTATAAATAGGGAAACAGGGATATAATAGATTCAGGAACATTGTCAAGTGCATCCATTAATGACCAGTCTGGAAATGTATCTTCCACCTTAGAAGATCAAGGTAACATGACTCCAGATGATGGTAATGTTTCTCAATCTTGATAAGAACAAAATAATATTGTTTCAAACTCTTTTAGTTCAGATAACACTATATTTTCAAATCCTTTATTTGTCGTTTGGCCATATGAATCTGTTGTAAACAATAAAACCCTAGGAAGGTATAGTCCAATATAAATTAGAAGTAGAAATGGGATAGTGAAACCAAATCCCAAGTATGATATGATTGCAGATTTAGTGTCTGAGAAGCTACCCACCTCTTTTAGTCAAGCCAAAATTGATAAAAATTGGAGGGAGGCTATGACAAATGAGAATGCACTCTTAAGTGCAAGTACTTGGACTGTAGTTCCTTTGAAGACCTCAAATGAATGTAATAGGGTCATAATGGGTATTCAAAATTAAAGAAAAATCATATGGGTCTATAGAAAGGTATAAAGTCAGAATAATTAGTGACTAAAGGGTTTACTCAAAGGAAAGGGGTTCATTATGAGGAGACTTTCTCTCCTGTAGTAAAGCCTATAACCATAAGGGTGATTTTCGCTATTGCTCAATGTCTAAACTGACAGATGAGACAATTAGATGTCTCAAATGTATTTTTAAATGGGAAACTAAATGTAGTAGTATACATGAAACAACCATCAGAGTTTGTAAACCCAGAAGCTAAGGACCATGTATGTTTACTGAGTAAATCCAAATATGGCCTCAAACAAGTTCTGAGATCTTGGTATCAAACACTTAGAGATTTTTACTTAAAATTAAATTTCAGGTATTCTTCCTCAAGACGAAGCTAAGGTAGCATTTTTTACTGAGTCTTGAACTACCTCTAAATTAAATTTCATGGGCTTAGGATTGATGAAAAAAGCATCATTACCTCTAAATGAATTACCTCTACATCTTCTGACAGAATAATTTAAATGAATTCAGAGCATGAGAGGGTTAGGACACTTAAATTACAACATTGGAAAACGAAATGAAGAACAAAAAACTCCAAGAACGATTGAAAAAAAAACTAAAAATAAAATAAACCAACACCCAAAACCTGGATAAGGAGGAAAAACGATGACCTTGTTACTCACTGGATACGAGCTAAGAAAGCAGTTTGAAGAAGGCGACCAGTCGAATGTTGGAGGATGAAGATGGGTTCTTGGAGTCAGAGAGAGATATCGGAATATGAAGATGGGATCTTGGAGTTGTAGAGCCGTAGAGGGATGTCGGAAGATGAAGATGGGTTCTTGGAGTCGTAAAGGGATGTCGATCGGAAGATGAATTCTTGAGTATTAGGAGGAGTGAGGTTTTGGGGTTTTTGATTTGGGGAAACTCGATTTGGGGAAATAAGTTTAAAATTACCTAATTTAACATAATTTGGGAAAACATTTAAAAGGACTAAAATGACTTAACTTAGTTTATACTTTTGGGGATATTATAATTTAAGTTAGTTTAAAATTTAAAAGTTAATATTACAATTTATTAAAATCACTAGTTGTAATTAATTTTTAATAATTTTAAAAAAAATCACTAGTTTTTAATTTTTTATTTTTTAGGATTTATAATTTAAAATAACTTTAATTTATAACTTCTTCTATTATTTTAATGTAAAATAAACTTATTTTATAAGTTTTAAAATATTTAATTTATTAAATTGATTTTTTACTTTTTAGGATTTATAATTTAAAATAACTTTTATAATTGAAATTTTAACTTTAAAAATTAAAATACCTTCTTTAATTTAAATTTATTTTTTAACTTTAAAATTTAAAATATCTAAAATAATTTCAATTTATAATTTTTATAATTTAAATTTTTATAATTATCTAATTATAATCTAACTTTAAATTTTTTATAATTTATAATATCTAAAAAACTATAATCTAACTTCTTCTAACCCTAACTTCTAATTTCTAACTCTTACTTTTAACCCTAACTTCTAACCCTAACACTATCTAAATATGTATATATACTTATATTTTTTACTAATTCTTGTTAATTTTTATTAATTTCTATTGACCCTAACACTAACCTTAACCCTAATTATTTACATTTACTCTAACCCTAACCCTAATTATTTACATTTACCCTAACCCTAATTATGAAAATGATTAAATAATTGCTATTTGTAACGGAATATCCGTTAAAAATAGTTAAAAAATCCGTTACAATATATAAGACCTAGTATTTGTAACGGAAATAGCAAAGTTAACGGATATTCCGTTACAAATTCCGTTAACTTTGATAATAAGTATTTGTAACGGAAATTCCGTTAACTTTGCTTCATCCGAACTGCCTACTTTTTTTTATATAACTTTTCAAATAATACCTTATTCTTTTAAAATTTTATAAATAGGTCCGCATTATTAGCGATGATAAATTTTAAATCGTCGCTAAATGTTATATCTAACGACGATTATCAACATATCATCTCTAATTAAACAAAAAAAAAAGATAATCAGCGACGATATATCGTCGCTAATATCGCGGGTTTTCTTCAAAATCCTTCTTGAAATTTAACGACGATCCAAAATCGTCGCTGTAGACCCCTTTTATTGTAGTGGTATGTATGTTAGTATAAGTTACAAAAAAGAATAGTTAGTTTTTATTTTGAAAGATATTTCAAAAAATCAATAATATTGATACCTTTTCCAGCTACCTACTTACGACTCCAACTACCTACTCTAGAAATCTATTTTGTCGCTATGACCCTAATAGATCAAGGATCGTTTTGTCGCTACGACCTTAACGATCCAACCTCATCTTGTCGCTACGGCCTCGATGAGGGTTAGAAGTTACTCCGTCGCTATGGCCGTAGTTGAACTACGCCTTAGAGTATAAGTCTAGAGTCTAAGATAGGTAGTTAATGAATATGGTTCTAAATATCTACCCTACTTTAGAAGTCTATTTTGTCGCTATGGCCCTAAAAGATTGAGGATCGTTTTGTCGCTACGGCCTTAACGATCCAACCTCATCTTGTCGCTATAGCCTCGATGAGGATTAGAAATTGCTCCATCGCTACGGCCGGAGTTGAACTATACATTAGGGTACAAATCTAGAGTTCTAGTAGCTAAGGGAATTATACGAACCTAATCCAAAAAGTTCTAAATATCCACACCACTTGTAATCAGAGATTGGAATTTTGTACCTCAACTTATTGTGTCAATTAGATTTGCGAATTTAAATTAGTTGGAAAGGATAATTTGTTCGTGAATTTAAATGACGACTGAACTACGATTCGTACGACTAGACTTACGTCCAGCGTGGCTAAGTGAGGGTTACAAGAGTCTAATTTACGTCCAGAGTGGCTAAATTACGACTTGTGAATCTAGTTTTGAGCCTAAGTTACAGTTCAAAAATAAATTATACGAACAATTAATTAAAAGCAAAATAATTCATTAAATAAGTGGAAAAAGTTACAAAAAATCTAATCTATTACAAACATCAGAAAATAAGTCTAGTCTTCTTGTGCGTCATTCTTTAGCTTGTCAAGAGCATCTTTGTTCTTTAATCGTTCTTCAGGATGCTCGTCCACCCATGTTAAGATGTCGGACACAAAGTCCTCAGGCAAAGTGGGAAACAAGGTTGGACCAAAAATTCTAAGTTCCTGGAGCTGATCAGATTGATCATTTTTATCAAGCTCCAATTCCTTAACCTTCTCCAAGAGTGTGGAATTCTCTTTCTCAGAGCGAGAAAGTTGGCCATTCAGTTCCTCACACTAAGTCTCGGATTGGGAGAGCTTTGTTCACAAATCTTGAATAGTGGCTCCAGATGATACCACATTCCCAATCTCAGACTCAAGTTGAACCTTCAGATTATCAATCTCCTTCTTCGAGGTAGCACATCTATCCTTCAGTTCTTTGCGAAGGTTCAGAATTTTCCCAACATATTCGTCAATCTCTTTCTTTTGGGTTTCAATGGTTTTTTCTTTCTTCGGGATAATATTATCTCAATAATTATCGAGCCTAGCCTTACATTCCTCAAATTAACCAACTGTCTTTCGTTCTCCTTGAACTTCGTCTCGAGTTGGTTATACTTCTCTTGCGCTTTGATAGTATCATTGAGAGAATCCATGCCAAAGCACGCATGGGCCACGTAGCAAGCCTACAAAAATCAAAAATAAACATGATGAAGCACGAAATCTGCTACCAGTGGGCTCGCGGGGTTGCGAGGAGGGCCGAAAGATTTAGAGTCCACGACGCGCGCTCTATGTCAAATACCTGCAGAAGAGGAGAGGAATTGGCGACTCAGATGTGGGAGTCGGCGACTCGGGCTCCTTAGTTTGCTCTGGTGTGGTGTGTGTCAAGTGTGAATGACCTGGAAATGGAGGACCCCCAAGGACCCCTTTTATAGGGTCCTGGGGACGTTTCCCCATTCATTAGCGTGGGGCCCACTCCATTATGGTACCCAATTAAGGGTACCATGATGACGTGGGCCCTCCCAAGTAACGGCTGGGGATCGACGACTTAGGTATGGGAGTCGCCGATTCAGAGGTGAAGTCGCCGACACCCTTGTGGTCAGGTCCTCGGTCGGCCAGACCCGAGTGCCCTATCTGGAGTCGGCGACTTGGTAGTCCCAGTCGGCGATTCCCAGGTGTTGCCTTGAGTACTTGACGTAGACACTTGCTCCGCATCGTGGAACTCTTCGGGGGTCCGGCATAAAGCGACGGAACCCTAGTCCTTGTTGAAAGGTGTTGCTGGGAGTGACTGACATAATCAGGCATGTCTCACCAATATGGCCCCCTGAAGAGAGCACAAGAAACATGCGTGTATCGCCAGTATCCCCCCCAAGCAAGGTGATCCGCATCAAGGCCAAAGCGACAAGATGGGATCGAGTCATTGCGCTCACAGCGACACAATGACTCTGCGTGATCCATGCACTATCAGATGGATTGATTCACTATCAGAATCTAGTTCCAGGACAACAGAACTACGTGTTTATAGTCCAACTCTGATCAGGAGCGACTTTTGTTATGTCATCATCAAGGCCAAAGCGACAAGATGAGAGGGAATTATTAAGGCCAAAGCGACAAAATAATTCTCGTCTATTAAGGCCAAAGCGACACAATGGACTGACTCACTATCAGAGCCTGATTCTGGCCGAAGCGATAAAATGTGTGGATTCACTATCAGAATCTAGTTCACTATCAGAACTAATGTTTATAGTCCACCCTGATCAAAAGTGATTTTATGTCCGCAACGACGGTTACCCTATCAAGGCCAAAGAGACAAGATGGGTCGAGATTATTAAGGCCAAAGCGACAAAATGATCTCCAAGTCTATCAAGGCCAAAGCGACAAGATAGAAGAATTATTGAGGCCAAAGCGACAAAATAATTTTTGGTTCATTAAGGCCAAAGCGACAAAATAGAATTCGACGACTTCTGGCCGAAGCGACAGAAGTATCGGGGAGAACTTGTGATACTCCCCCCTTGAGGTCATTAAGGTCAAAGCCACAAAATGACCTCTGGTCTATCAAGGCCAATGCGACAATACAGACCGACTCACTATCAGAGTCTGATTCTGGCCGAAGCGATAGAATCTGCTGATTCACTATTAGAATCTAATTCCGGTCAAGGCTACAGATTCACTATCAGAATCTGATCCTGGCCAAGATGGCGGAATCTTACCTGCAAAAAAGGAAACATCCTGCAAAACGACTAGATCAGTCCAAAACGCATATTTTTTATTTACTTATTGAACTTACCGTGAGATTTTACCTTTCGTGATGCCCTTCCATTGCTCAATAAATCCTTGGTAAATCTGGCCGAAGCGACAGATCTTACCGTGCTCAATTTTTGACGACTTCTGGCCGAAGCGACAGAAGTATCGGGAGAGTTTGTGATACTCCCCCCGAAATTTGACGACTTCTGGCCGAAGCGACAGAAGTGTCGGGAGAGCTTGTGATACTCCCCCTTGAAATTTGACGGCTTCTGGCCGAAGCGACAGAAGTGTCGGGAGAGCTTGTGATACTTTCTCTCGAACTGTGACGACTTCTGGTCGAAGCGACAGAAGTGTCGGAAGAGCTTGTGATACTCCCCCTCGAAAATCGTGCCACTGTGACATAACTTTTGGAATGAGTAGTTTTCCGAAATATTTGATTTTGATTGTCAATGGGCTATCTTTTGTTTTTTCTTTGCTAACCTTTCATATAAATTACCCTTTAAATTGTAACTAAGGCCCGAAACTAGATTCACAAGTCGTAATTTAGCCACTCTAGACGTAAATTAGACTCTGCTAACCCTATTGCTAGCCACTCTGGGCGTAGATTTGGTCGTACGAATCGTAGCTCAGCCTACGGTTAAATTTGTGGATAATTTATACCTCCAGATTAACGTAGAGTTGTATAAGATAGCGTGAATGACAAATCCGAAGGATGCAAATATTTCAAACTCAAGGGTTACGTTTGTAATTTTTAATTACAACTTAAGTTTGAACCCTGATGTCGGAGAGAGCTTGTGATACTCCCTCTTGAAATATGACGACTTCTGACCGAAGCGACAGAAGTGTTGGAGAGAGCTTGTGATACTCTCTCTTGAAATGTGACGACTTCTTGCCGAAACGACAGAAGTGTCGAAGAGAGCTTGTGATACTCCCCCTGGAAATTTTTTGATATTTTTGTAATATTTTTGGAACTCAATTTAATCAATTATTTTGCTTTCTTAATTAATTGTTTATTGAATTTATTTTTTGAATTGTAACTTGATTACGAGTGTGAACTGTGGCTCTGGTTGCCATCAATGTCATAGGATTGAGAGCGTGGGCTATGACCATAACTGTTACTAGGCCGTAACTGTGAGCTATGGCTTTCGTGGCCATAACTGTTACCAGACTGAGAGTATGAGTTATGACTTTGGTGGTCATAACTGCTGATGAGAAACTCCTCTCTGTATCGAGGAGGACTAGTCGAGGTTTCAAATTGGGAACTTATATCCTCGTATGTATCTTCTTTAGCATAGCGAGATTTTTTCCGGTTGGGCGGCTCGACTCCGTCCAGCTTATTATTGTTTTCCTCTTCTATCTCAATGAACGATTGAGCTCGTTGGAAGAGGTCGGGCAGGGTCTCCACTTTATGGAGCGTATGATTCTGGGCCAAAGGGGAGTATGGTACTAACCCATTCATGTACCCCGCTATGGCCAGACTCGGGATTAGGTCGTTCACTTCTGCTATCATCGAAGTAAACTTAATCGTGCAATCCCTCAGAGACAGTTTGTTCTGTCATAGTGTCAGTAGTGCGTTGGCACTGTGTTTTATTCTGATCATCCCCACATGTTGGGTGATGAACTTCGAAGAGAGGTCCACGAAGCTGGAGAACGAGCCAGCTGGCAGACCAGAAAACCACCGATAAGCGCTGCCTTTGAGAGTGCCGGGGAATGCCCGACACAACTGTCCGTTATCGACGAGCCCACTGGTAGCAGATTTCGTGCTTCATCACTTCTATCTTGGGTACCTGCCAGGTTGGTGGAAAAGATTCTTTCAAAAGGTCCTTGTGAAAAGGAGCGCTTTTGATTTTCAAGAACTCGATCGGACTGCTGGCGATCGGATTGTCGGCCAGCTTCCGACGGAGATCTTCTACGAACATTGTTGTAAGAGTCTTGTCAGTGCGACTCTTGCTAGGTCCAGCCTTTGCTTTAGGAGGCACTGGAGATTTTCTCTTTTTCTCCGCAGATGGAGAATAGTAAGACACAGATTCTCCCGTTCGTTCGCGGATGATGGTCTTGTTGCTCCTCGCTTTCTCGAGGTTGCTAACTCTTTTTTCTATGGAATCCATAAAGTTAATCAACCTCTCTTCTAGCGTAGGAGTTAGGTTCACTCCCCCATTTGATGGGAGTAATGAGGGCACCTCATGTGCCGACAGTGGTGCATTGGAGGTTGGTACAGCACGGGAACTAACCCTCCTACCAGAAGCTCCTACTTCAGTAGCAATAGCGGGAGCTTTCTTTTTATGATCCTTAGTAAAAATAGCCATAAATGGGATGGTTGCTTCTATTGGGTCGAAGCAACAGACTACGAGTGAAAGTTCTTCTGAAGTGTCGGAAGCTATGGGTAGGTACCTGCCCCCCGGGTGTCACGAAATAGAAATTTTTTGTATAATATTTCTTTGTAGTTTTGTGACCCCCTTGAACAGTACTACTAGTCCCCAAAGTTTGAAATTAGCAAAAAATATCGCAAATTATTTGCAATTTTTCTGCAGAAAATCGTTCCGCCGGAGTAGTTTTTGGGATGCCTGTTTAGACCTATCCCAAAAAGATTCCTTGAACTGTTGAGAAATTCTGCTTTTTTATACTCGTAGAGAAAACTTTTTCACGTGATGTGTGGTCGCAGAATCCCAAAATCAGATCTGGGCATTCCAGAGGTGGACCGACAGAATCACTGAAAGTGAAAAAAGGCGAAAAGCCCCATACTCTTTTTTTTATCAAAACGACGATGCGAATCCAGCCAAAGCGATGGATTTTCGTTTCGGTCAAAGAGCTTGGCTATGAGTGGTCTTATTCAGCCAAAGCGATAAATGAATACGATGACTGAATCGACGATTCAAGTGTGGGAATTGCCTACTCATTTTGGGAATCGTCGATTCATGTGGGAATCGACGATTCAGATGAGGATAGGTGATTTTCTATGAAAAATTCAACCTATATGAAAGTGAATGTTCCAGAGCAAAAGGCATTGACAACACTTGTTCAAAAAGCTAAAGGAATCAGCGACTCCCTATGTGGAATCGATGATTCAACTTATGGGCTTTTTGAACCAAGCCTTGGACAACATTCTTACCTAGCAGAATAATCCCGGAATCGATGACTCACTAGGTGGAGTCGGCGATTGCTGGTATGAATCGACGATTCCTTGACACAAACTCAGCGATTCACCCCAAGGGAATCAAGCCGAACTTTGTGAAGAAAATTTCGCGATTACGACGGAGTATCGTAGTTCGATATTCCCACAGATGGCGGCAGTTGATGAAGCACGAAATCTGTTACCAGTGGGCTCGCGGGGTTGCGAGGATGGCCGGAGGCTTTGGAGTCCACGACGCACTCTCTACGTCAAATACCTGCAGAAGATGAGGGGAATCGGCGACTCAGATGTGGGAGTCGGCGACTCGGGCTCCTTAGTTTGCTCTGGTGTGGTGTGTGTCAAGTGTGAATGACCTGGGAATGGAGGACCCCCAATGACCCCTTTTATAGGGTCCTGAGGACGTTTCCCCATTCATTAGCGTGGGGCCCACTCCATTATGGTGCCCAATTAAGGGTGCCATAATGACATGGGTCCTCCCAAGTAACTGTTGGGAATTGGCGATTCAGGTATGGGAGTCGCTGATTCAAACTTGGAGTCGTCGACTCCCTTGTGGTCAGGTCCTCGGTCTACCAGACCCGAGTGCCCTGTCTGGAGTCGACGATGCACCCCTGGAATCGGCGACTTGGTAGTCCCAGTCGGCGATTCCCAGGTGTTGCATTGAGCACTTGACGTATACACTTGCTCCGCACCATGGATGCCTTCCGGGGGTCCGGCGTAAAGCGACGGAACCCTAGTCCTTGTTGAGGGGTGTTGCTGGAAGTGACTGACGTAATCAGGCATGTCTCACCAAAACATTAGGGAAAATATAAGTGAAAAAATTCAGAAAATCAACTTACAGCATTTAGAGTAGTTATAAGCTCATTCCTAACCCAACTCCCAGGTTTCGCCATCAGTAGGGAAAGTGCGTCCGATCGAAAGCTTGAAAGCACGGTTGTAAGGCTCGAATCCAGGCCTTTCAGGTTCTGAGCGAGAACTTGAACCTTTCTCAAAAGTGCTACGTGGTTCAGAAGCTTTGGCCTTCTCGAGCCTAATCAGTTTCGCCTTTCGAAATCGCTCGGCCATGTAGAGGGGGGCAGCATCAAAGTGTAGAAGCGTACGCTTCTTCGTTCCAAACTCCAGCTCTATAGCAGTTGGAAGTTTTCTGGCCTCCACATCATCAAAAGTAAAATCCTCACGCTGGCAGAGAATAAAGGGAACCCCACGCGGCAGATTATTTTCTTTTAAGGCCTCAGCGATTTTGTCAGCAGCAAGTATATCTTCCACCAATATACCCAGCGATACGCTCATTTGAGCACGGCTCGGGTCTATCCAGTCCTCCCGACTTCCGGGAAGGAATTTCGATGATACAAATATGAATTCTTTCTTCCACACCCCATGGTTGGAAGGCAGGTCATCAACAAGGTTGCGATTAAAATGTCGTCGCGTCAATTCAACCCGACCTGATCCAGGTTTGCCATCTTTGCACAGCTTGTAATAATGCAAAAACAAGCGTGCAGTAGGAGTAATGTTAATACTCCAACAAATGTTGAGAATCCTCGAAGGTAAATAAAAAATCCCGCTGAAAGTTGCGACAGCGAAACTTCAGTTGCAAGCACAGTCTCACTCATCAGTTCAGGAATAGAGAGCTCGGAGAAGTGCTTGAAGTACACCTTTCGTAAGGCCTGGAATCCCGGTAGTGGGAGACTCGCAGGCTGGTATCGCGACATCCAAAATCGCAGATGCCCAGATATTCGCATCCCTCTCAAAAGATCTCGAGCTTCGCTCACGTTGATAAAAGATGGGGGGTGCAACGATCCATAGTGCGTCAGCGCCGCACTAGTTATAACTTGCTCGAATTCACCCTCGCCTGAGCGGCCAACGGGGAGCAAGCGAATGGCACCATTAACAAACAGTTCACAGTGAGCAAACCCGGTCGTTCCGACATAAGAAGGAAAATCGGCATATTTGTCACGATTTTTATCCAATTCAGTTGATGGCAGAGGAGTTCTCTCTCTAGAGCGACCCACATTAGAAGAGGGTCTACATTCACCACGGTCCACAACCAGCTCTTCTTCAAAATTCAGATTATGGGGGTTGTGGGTCCGCTCCTCCTCACCAAGAACATGAAGTTTTCCCTTTCCGTGACCTTTTCGTTTCTTTTTCTTTCTCGTTAGACCATCATCCTCGAATGGTTGCTTGTTAGGGTTCATCTCAGAGATGATGACCCCTCAGAATTAACGACAAACGAATCGAGATGCGATTCATTATTCAGGATCAAATTATCAGCATTTTCAGGAGGAGTCGCCGACTCAACCCCCGGAGTCGTCGATTCAGGCTGTTGAGTCAACGACCCATAACGTATACTTGACACTTCCGGGTCAGCAGTAAGCTTCCCCCTCCATCTCTTGAACACGACTTTCTTCTTGAGTGCCTTAGGAGTCGGCGAGTCCGCAGAGGGAATCGTCGATCCAAGGGTCGATCCAGGAATCTCGCCCTGTTCAAGATCTGCACCAGCAATAGTTTCTGGAACATTGTCCGGAATCGTCGACTCCGTAGAGGGAATCGACAACTCAGGCAAAGGCCCGAGCAACTCGTGCACCGAAGCACTGATGTGTTCGTCCGTGGATGGAACAACCGGAGGCGCTGATCCCAACTCCCTTGGAGGAGTCGGTAGTGGCGATTCAACGAAGTTCAGCACCCCGACAATATTCTCCTCGGCCAGCTCTCAGACCATCGCGTCCATTTCAGCTTCTAAGAGGCGAGGAATGGTGGGACTTGTTCGGGCTATGATTGGGGAATCATCGATTCGCAAGAAAAAAAATCGGGGAAGTTGGGTTTTAGGCGATTCGAGGGAATTGGGAAAGTGAAGTGAGAATTGAAAAAAAATCTCACCACTATTTATAGCCCCTGGGAAAATTGCAAAAAATCCCTAGAAAATCCAGAAATTACAAGGGAGGAGATCGAAAACTGATCTTCAAATCCCGAAAATCACGTGGAAGTCGACAATTCCATGGAGGAGTCGCCGACTCCACACAGGAAGTTGCAAAATATGGAAGAAAAATTTCCTTATCTGGAAAATTAGCAAATATTCTCAAAATATCTCGAGGATCTTCTAAGAGATCCGACAGTTCACGTCAGGAGTCGTCGATTCCTAGAAGGAGTCGCCGACTCAAGAAGGTGAAAGTTCAAAATTCCCCTCACGGTCACCCAAAGTGCAGGAGTGGCCGATTGGGACACTCAATCGCCGACTCAGGGTAAACATCAGCAAAACTGTATCACAAGCTCTCTCCGACACTTTTGTTGTTTCGGTCAAAAGTCGTCACATTTCGGCGGGAGTATCACAAACTCTCCTGACACTTCTGTCGCTTCGGCCAGAAGTTGTCAAATTTCGGGGGGGGAGTATCACAAACTCTCTCAAACACTTCTGTCGCTTCGGCCAGAAGTCATCACATTTCGGGGGGAGTATCACAAGCTCTCTCCGACACTTTTGTTGCTTCAGCCAGAAGTCATCATACTTCGAGGGGAGTATCACAAACTCTCTCGACACTTTTGTCGCTTCGGCCATAAGTCATCACATTTCGGCGGGAGTATCACAAACTCTTCCGACACTTCTGTCGCTCCGGCCGGAAGTTGTCGAACATGAGCACGGTAAATCTGTCGCTTTGGCCAGATTGACCGAGGATTCATTCGAGCAAAAGAAGGATATCACGAAAGGTAAAATCGCGCGGTAAGTTCAATTGGTCAATAAAAATATGCGTTTTAGACTGATTTAGTTGTTTTGCAGGATGTTTTCTTTTTTGCAGGTACGATTCTGTCGCTTTGGGTAGAATCCGGTCTATCTTGTCGCTTTGGCCTTGATAGACAAAAGATCATTTTGTTGCTTTGGCCTTAATGATCTCAACCCATCATTCAGCTTATTTGCATTGATGGGTTAACCGTCGTTGCGGATATAAAATCGCTCTTGATCAGGGTTGACTATAAACACTAGTTCTATCGCTTTGGCTAAAACAGGATTCGGTCGCTTTGGCCAGAATCGGATCTATTTTGTCGCTTTGGTCTTAATAGATCCAGGTCCATTTTGTCGCTTTGTCCTTAATGGACCAAGAATTATTTTGTCGCTTTGGCCTTAATAATTCTCTCATCTTGTCGCTTTGGCCTTGATGACACAGCAAAAGTCGCTCTTGATCAAAGTTGGACTATAAACACGTAGTTCCGTTGGCCTGGAACTAGATTCTGTCGCTTCGGCCAGAATCAATCCATTTTGTCGCTTTGGCCTGAATGGATACATAATCATTATGTCGTTGTAGCCTGGTGAGACATGCCTGATTACGGCAGTCACTCCCAGCAACGCCTTTCAACAAGGACTAGGGTTCCGTCGCTTTACGCCGGACCCCCAGAGAGCTCCCACGGTGCGGAACAAGTTTATCGTCCGAATCGCCGAGTTAACCCGTAAGTCACGATTGGACTACCGAGTCGCCGAATTTAGGGACAAGTCGCCGAGTTAGGGCCCAGATCGGCAGTATGGTAGACTGCACATCTCGCCCCTGGAAACTCGGCGAGTTTTCCCTAAATAGTCGACTTCCATACCTGAATCGCCGACTTACGACCGTTACTCGCCGCCAGCCAACGTCATAAATGTTTCCATATATGACCATAGGCACGATGTTCGCCTTTGATCGCGCCCTTTGAGACCCAATAAAAAGGGTTCCAAGGGGACACTCAAAGGCACAACACAAGTTCCACTCTCACCAGAGCATCACTAAGAAACTCGTCGATTCTCACTAGAATCGCCTAGTTTCTACTTGTAGGTATTTGACGTAGAGCGCGCGTCGTGGACTCCAGAGCCTCCTGCATCACCTCGTACCACTGCGAGCCCTGGTAGCAGATTCAGTACTTCATCAGCTGGCGCCGTCTGTGGGACTATCGAACCACCGGTATCCCGTCGTAATCGCGAATTTTTTTGTAAAATCCGACTTGAGCTCTCCTAGAGGGTTCGCCGACTTTGTCAACTAAGTCGCCGATTTAGATCAATAGCCGATTCTCGACTCAGGTCCAATTTATCCTTAAATCGCCGACTTAGCCTTGAGAATCACTCGATCCGGAATATCGTATGCTAGCTAAAAGTGTTGTCCACGACTTTGTTCGAAAAACGCCTCAAAATCTAAATTCGCTGATTTAGACCCCTAAATCGCCGATTTATTTTTTGTTTTTCGAACAAGCTCAGTCAGGTCACCTCCCCGCTTTGGAACTTCCCCACTTTCGTCTTTATGGCCATCATCGAAAAACAAAAGCACCCTTACGCCATGAGATGTAAGGGTAAAATGCCGGCAATCGAGCTGGAGCAGGGCGAGCAGTCTCGACCAAAGAAATCCAGCAGTGCTCAACCTGACCAAACAAACTCGGTTCCTCCACACGTCGAGGAACACATAGTGCCCAAGGCTCCACCCACCTTGGAAGAAAGGTTGTTCAGCTTTATGGACAACATAAAAAGGAGGATGACTAACCTCGAGCAAGCGAGGAGTCAAAGGACCACTATCCGTGAAAGAGCGTTGGAATCTGGGTCCATTTACTCTCCATCTGTGGAGAAAACCAAACAGAGTTCCCGTCTTAAAACGGGACCCAGTAAGAGTCGCTCCGAAAGGACTCTTACCAGTCGGTTTGTGGAGGATCTTCGTCGGAAACTGGCCAACGACCCAGCTGTCGGCAATCCGCACGAGATCCTAAGGATCAAAAGTGCTCCTCTTCACGAGGACCTTTTAAGGGGATCTTTCCCACATACCTGGCGGGTACCCAGGATTGAAGCGTATGACGGTTCAAGTGATCCATAAGATCACGTGAACCTCTACCTTAACATCCTGGAACCGCAAACCATCGATGATGGACTGTTGTGTCGGGCATTTCCCGGCACTCTCAAGGGCAGTGCTTATCGATGGTTCTCCGGTCTGCCAGCTGGCTCAGTCACCAGCTTCGCAGACCTCTCGTCAAAATTCTTCGCCCAGCATGTGGGGATGATAAGGATTAAACACAGTGCCAACGCACTTCTGGCACTTCGACAGGATACGCTGTCTCTTCGGAATTACACGATCAAGTTCACTACAATGATGACAGAAGTGAATGATCTAATCCCAAGTGTGGCCATAGCGGGATACATCAGAGGATTGGTCTCATTCTCCCCTCTGGCCCAGAATCTGACTCTCCATAAGGTGGACTCTCTACCCGACCACTTCCAACGCGCTCAATCGCACATTGAAGTGGAAGAGGAGGATGAGAACAAGCTAGCTGAACTTGGGACTCCTGGCTTCAAAAAACCAAAGTTTGAGAGGAAGGGGTACAGTGGAAATAACAATTTCCACGACACCTCTAACAGGTACACCAACAACAGGGCTGAAACTTCCAAAAAAGAGTGGAAGCCTAGGCACGATAACAAGGTGTACCAAACCTCAACCAGTCAACCGCCAAAGGGTGTGATGGGGGTGAAACCCGACCAGTACTCCAAGACGCGCAAGCAAGCGCCAAGCGGGGAACTCCGCGGGAAACCGGACCGGAACTCAAGTGCGCAGAGCTCTGCTTCGCTAGGATTCCTTTCACTCCAAATGACCTGCCTTTAATGAGAGGGGATGCCTCCTATTTATAGGGGTTCTTATAGGGGTAATCTGGTCATTTGGGGAGTAACCGCCTAACTGCCTAACTGATCAGATCGAGGCTCAAGATCGACTTTCCAGAGATCGACTTTCTGGGGATCGACTTTCCTGGTGATCTTTCTAGGATCCCAAGGAAGTCGATCCTCAGGAAAGTCGATCTTCCTAGGATTCGACTTGGGACCTCCCCAACCCTAGAATAGGTACCTTAACTCATCTTAGGCTATCCGGACTTCTAGTTGCTGGTAGGTCGTGACCGGGTTCGGGATACTGTATCACCAGTACTCCCCCCTCCTCTGCATATTAGATACTTTGGGATACGTCTTTTAGTACTATGGTCTGTGTGTTGGACCTCGTACTATCAGTATTCTCCCCCTCTTTGCGTGTTGGGGTGTGGGTTTTTGGTGATGTCCCAGGATGCGAGATCCTCTCTCACCAGTTCTCCCCCCCCCCTTCTACGCCTGCGAGGTTGTATGTATGCTTCCACGGAGGTTGTCACGCGCTTTTGCTAACTATTGTCCAGTTTGTCCTAGCCGAAGCGTACTCCTTGAGCACCTGCCTAGCCCGATTTCCGAACGGAACCCTGCTTGCCCACCTTGACGCCTTGCCTGAGCTATCTTCAAGCAATGTTCGAGTCCCCTTCCCTGTGGCTGGGTTTGAGAATTGTCTCTTCTACTTATTTTTTATAAGTGAAGTTCTCTCTTTTGAGGTCTCTTGCCTCCCTCAATCTGCTATTTCTGTGGTTGAGGTTGAGCCTCGTCTACCTATGTTCTTCCATAGGTGAAGTTTATTTTTGAATACTTGCCCCCTCCTTTTACTCGTCGTTTCTGCGACTGAGGTTGAGCATGATCCCACGTCTACATACGTTCATCCGTAGGTGAGGATTATTTTTTGAATACTTGCCCCCTCCTTTTGCTCGCTGTCTCTGCGACTGAGGTTGAGCGTGATCCCTCGTCTACCTACGTTCATCCGTAGGTGAGGATTATTTTTTGAGTACGTCCCTCGTCTAAACTACATTCTTCCGTAGGTGAGGTTTACTCCTGAGTGCTTACCCCTCTGTCTACATTTTTTTTGGAAGAGGCGTGTGCTTAGCCGATGTGTCCCCCGTCTACCTACGTTCTTCCGTAGGTGAGGTTCACTTTTGATTACGTCCCTCGTCTAACCTACGTTCTTCCATAGGCGAGGTTCACTCTTGAGCACGTCCCTCGTCTAACCTACGTTCTTCCGTAGGTGAGGTTCACTCTTGAGTACGTCCCTCGTCTAACCTACGTTCTTCCGTAGGTGAGATTCACTCTTGAACACTTACCCCTCCGTCTACATTTTTTGTAGAAAGGGCGTGTGTTTAGCCGATGTGTCCCCCTATCTACCTACGTTCTTCCATAGGTGAGGTTCACTTTTGAGTATGTCCCTCGTCTAACCTACGTTCTTCCGTAGGTGATGTTCACTCTTGAGTACGTCCCTCGTCTAACCTACGTTCTTCCGTAGGTGAGATTCACTCTTGAACACTTACCCCTCCGTCTACATTTTTTGTAGAAAGGGCGTGTGTTTAGCCGATGTGTCCCCCTATCTACCTACGTTCTTCCATAGGTGAGGTTCACTTTTGAGTATGTCCCTCGTCTAACCTACGTTCTTCCGTAGCTGATGTTCACTCTTGAGTACGTCCCTCGTCTAACCTACGTTCTTCCGTAGGTGAGGTTCACTCTAGAATACTTACCCCTCTGTCTACGTTTTTTGTAGAACGGGTGTGTGTTTAGCTGATGTGTCCCCCGTCTACCTACGTTCTTCCATAGGTGAGGTACACTTTTGAGTACGTCCCTCGTCTAACCTACGTTCTTCCGTAGGTGAGGTTCACTCTTGAGTACGTCCCTCGTCTAACCTACGTTCTTTCGTAGGTGAGGTTCACTCTTGAACACTTACCCCTCTGTCTACGTTTTTTGTAGAATGGGTGTGTGTTTAGCTGACGTGTCCCCCGTCTACCTACGTTCTTTCATAGGTGGGGTTCACTCCTGAGTACGTCCCTTGTCTAACCTACATTCTTCCATAGGTGAGGTTCACTCCTTTCCTTGGATGGGATACGCATCCTGACTCTGTTTCCATCAAGACTTTCTCCGCCCACGTTCTTCCGTAGGTAGAGTTAATTTGGCATCCTACTTTGTTACTGCGTCCAGTAATTGTAGAAGTTCAAATATCTTAGCATGGATCAGTTCATTTTGCTGCCGTATCGCCTCCCGAGTTTTTTTGTGTGGATTTCCACGATTCCTCAAGAGCATTTCGTGTTATACCCTCCTGCCTTGGTGTGCTTCCGCCACTTTAACTTGTCAGGATTCTTTTTTCTACACCCCTCCTGTGTGGGAAGAAAAAGTCGACTCCCTCCTATTTTGGCGTACTTTCGCAATTCCAACTTGTCAGGACTCTTTTTTCTACTCCCCTCCTGTGTGGGAGAAAAAGTCGATCCTCTAGTTGAATCTGGTCGACTTTTGTACAAATGTCGATCTCCTTGTTGAATCTGATCGACTTTTGTAAAATGTTGATCTCAGTGGTGCCTATCGACTTTTGTCAAAAAGTCGATTCCTTGGGTCCTTGTATTGCTTCCTTTGCTAAAAGTCGATTCCTGACGCTTTGGCCAAAAAGTCGAGTCCTTGTGTCAAAAAGTCGGTTTTACCTTTTTTTGTCCTTTTGTGTGGTCCTTGGGTCTATAAATGGAGCCCTTAGTTCCTCCTTCTCCTTTATCCATGGCTCTTCTTGTGAGTCTCTTTGCTGATTTTATTCAGAGAGAGATTGAGGAGCTGGATCGAATTCTGAATATTTTGGATCCTCGGTCGTCGGCCTTGGATCTTCCTTCTCTGCGCCAAATTATTGTTGAGCGACAGAGTGTTGTTGTTGCTGCTAGGGAATCAATCTTTGAAGAATGGTCTGGTGGCGATCTTCCTCCTGCCTCTTCATTTGCTGTTCCCCCTTGTGGTCGACGTCGGAGGCGTCCCCGCCGCGGTGTTTCCCCGCTGGATCAGGTTCCTCGCCGTTTGCGTCGCCGTATCAACTTTAATTAGGAATCTGTAATAATATTTTTTCATTCATCATTTTTTTGTAATTTTGAATAAAGATACTTCACCTTTTCTTTTACTTGACTTACACCTTTACTCTGAAGTACGTCGGTGTAGTTCGAGATTATCGACTCTTTAGAATTTTGGTTTCATCAAGCCGATGCTTTCTTTTGGTCAGTACCATCCTTTTCTGAAGATGTTGAGGTTTATACATAAAGTCGATCTCATCTCTCCCTGGAGATGTCGACGTTGTAAAAAGGTTGATCCCATCTTTTTCTGAGGATATCGACGTTGTGTGATTGTTGACTCTATCCTTTTCTGAAGATGTCGAAGTTTGTACAAAAAGTTGATCTCATCTCTCCCTGGAAATGTCGACGTCGTACAAAAGTCGATCCCATCTTTTTCTGAGGATGTCGATCTGAATAGTGATTGAATGTCGATCCTGTCCTTCTCTTTTGAAGGTTTCGAATTCCTTGATAAATGTCGACGTCTATCCCCCTCCTGGGAATGTCGATCTGAATAGTGATTGAATGTCGATCCTGTCCTTCTCTTTTGAAGGTTTCGAATTCCTTGATAAATGTCGACGTCTATCCCCCTCCTGGGAATGTCGATCTGAATTTTTTGTGGAATGTCGATCCTGTCCTTCTCTTTTAAAGATTTCGAATTCCTTGGTAAATGTCGACGTCTATCCCCCTTCTGGGAATGTCGATCTGAATTTTCTGTGGAATGTCGATCCTGTCCTTCTCTTTTGAAGGTTTCGAATTCCTTGGTAAATGTCGACGTCTATCCCCCTTCTGGGAATGTCGGTCTGAATTTTCTGTGGAATGTGATCATGTCCTTCTCTTTTGAAGGTTTCGAATTCCTTGGTAAATGTCGACGTCTATCCCCCTTCTGGGAATGTCGATCTGAATTTTTTGTGGAATGTCGATCCTGTCCTTCTCTTTTGAAGGTTTCAAATTCCTTGGTAAATGTCGATACCTTTGTTCTGAAATGTCGATGCCAATTGGTCGGGTTTTAGGGTTTTTCGCGGACTAGGTCGTCTTGGGTCTACCGGGCCCATGGGCTTTTCGGCCCAACGGGTGAACCCGTATGAACAGTGCCCGCGACGGTTCGTCTTCGACTTTGCCCTATAAATAGCGGAGGGGGAGTCATTTGCTTCCCACCTACTTCCTTCGCTCTGAGGCATCGACTTTCTTCGCATCGACTTCCAGTTTCTCCGCTTCGACTTCCAGCGTGCGTAAGGCTTCGACTTGAGTTTTGGAGGTGCAACTTTCTGGGGTCCGACTTTTGTCGTCGGGCTCTTCTGAGGTTGCACCGGATTCGACTTCCTTGAGGTCCAACTTTTCTTAAAGTCGGGCCTTCTTCGAAGTTGTTCCCCTTTAGACTGTGGTCCGACTTTGTGAAGTCTGACTCCTTGTCATCGACTTTCCAGAGTTGGATCCATTTTTACTAGGATCGACTTCCCTGGGTTTAGCCTTTGCTTTCCCGAAGTGATTCCCTTGGTTCGACTTCCTGGAGTCCGACCCTTGGTTCGACTTCCTGGAGTCCGACTTTTGTCGTCGACTTCCTTGGGTCGGATCTGCTGGGATCGACTTCCTGAGACTTTTGTCTTCTGAAGATCGACTTCCCTGGGATCGACTTCTGAAGTCGACTTCCCTTGTATTAGTGCGATTCCGTGAAGTCTGGATCGACTTTTCTGAGGATCGACTTTTGCAACCTTAACACAATCATACTAACTGTTATGCTTTTCATGCAGGTTGTGATCATGTCTTCTTATAAAAACATCCAACAAAACCTTCCTCCTAACGAGAAGCGGGCTACTATCGTTAGCCCTCAGGTTCAAACTGCTACTGCCGTGGTTGAGCCTAGAACTGAGCCGCCTTCTTCCTCCCCTGCTGGAAGTAAGCGAAAAGTTCTTTCTGCTCGCCGTACACGAAAGTCTGTACCTAGTAAGTTACTTTTTTTCTTTTTCGTAACTTACCTTTTATTTGTTTTTTGTTTGTAGGTTCTTCCCACTCTTCCTCCTCGAGTTCGAGTTCCTCTAGCTCAGGGTCCTCCTCTACATCCAGTTCTGGAAGTTCGGGTTACTCTCCTTGTAGTTCATCCTCTCCTGAGCGGGATGTTGAAGTTGGGGGCACTCCTCCTTCCATTACCGGGACTCCTTCGTCAACTGACTTTGTTTTGGCTCCTATTCCTGAGGATGTCCCTGTTGTTGAGGCACCCTTCCTGGCTACAGACGATTCTACCCAACTTCCTCCCGAAGTTTGTAGTCAGAACCTCCATGTGTTAGAGGACTCACCCCTAGGTTATCCTCCTGAGACAGAGGAGAAGTATCCTTTTCCATCTCCTCTTGAGGAGGGAGGCGCCCCATCCTTCTATCGGGAGATGGATGGCTCTTGGCGTCAGTGGTCCGTTCTTCTTCGCAACGGTTTTCACGTTGTCCCTATCCTCGACCGGGGCGAGTACGGGACTGGGTATGGTTTTTTTTGCGCTGTCTCCCTGACTGGCATTCCGGGCTACCCTCTGTCCTCTAATGCGGGTAGATGCTCTAACACCCTTTCCTTAGATGCCGCCCAAAGAATTTTACGGGGGTCAGAGCTTAGAGAGAGAGTGTACTAGGCCTATCCTTCCGAGAATACTGGTGATGTGCCCCCCTATTTCATGTTGGCACTTCACCGTATTTATTTTACTAACTTTCCTATTCTTCTGATTCCTTCCTTAGTTAGTGAGATCCTTTTGTATTCTGGGTTGTGCATCTCTCAAATGGGCGCTGCCTTCTTTTTCCATGTCAGGGGTTTCATGAATATCCTTAGGGATGTTGGCATAATTCCAACTGCTCGGCTGTTCTTCCACTTTTTCTCCTTTCAAAATCCGAAGAAGGGCAGCCCTTTCATTGCATGTGCCAGCCGTGCCTCTAGTGTTCAACACTCTGCTCTCTTGAAAGATCTTCCTACTCAGCGGAACAAGAGCGAGTTTATTTTTGTGGATTGCAAGCTATGTCCCGGTAGCCGACTTCTTCCTGCATCCAATAGTGATCGTAGGCCCACTCCCCGTCCTGTTTTGACCTCGGACGAGGGAGCTTTTGTACAAAGGCTGGCCTTTCTTCACCCCATCACTGTGCCTGTCGGTCACGCGATAGATGATACCTTCAACCGACAAGGTTCTCCTTTGTTTTTTAATTTTTCTACTTATGTGTATTTTTACTAACTCTGCTTTTTATCTCTCACAGATTTTTATATACATAATCCTGGAGGTTTCCCTGAACGCGTGGGGCAGAATGAAACGGGCAGAAAGGTTTACGCCCCTGCTGCCAAGCCTTCTGACGCCCGACACCTCAGGCGTCGTACTCATGAGCATGCTTACCGGGCTGGTTCCCCTCCTCCTGTCGGTGAGGGCTAAATTAACGAAGAGGAAGCATCCGCGAAGCCTCCCCCTGCTCAGTCTGCTGCTGCTAGACTTGCTTCCCTCTTCCGTTCGTCGGAAGAAGAGCGGGAAAGAAACGCTGGGAAGGGAGTCCAGCCGGAGGGATCGGAGGGAAGACAGAGCCGATCTGATAAGAGGAAGACCCCTCCACCCAGAACTGACCCTTCTCCTCCGAAGAAAGCGAGGAGACACTCCCCTAGGCGACGAACACCTCCTCGATGGAGGTACCATGTTGGGGAGTCCTCTCGGGATCGATATCCGTATGTCTCTACCCGGGAGACTCAGATGCCGGGGTACCGAGGTTCCCATCCTCATAACTATGGGGAACCAAGTTTCTGCCCATTGCTGATACGGATGCGACTCGAGCTACGCTGCGGGCGATCTCCAATTACCCGATGGATCGACTTGTCGAGGAAGTCGGACAGAATCTGAGCAACGTAAGTGTTTTTATTTTTATAATGAGCTTGTTCTTACTTACTTTTTTCTTTTACAGCTCATCCATCTGTTTCAAGGCCGTCTCTCTTCTTTGTCTTGTCTCCGTGATTATCAATCTCTGGACGATGAGTTGAAGAGAGTGAAGCGTAGGTGCAAGGACTTGGAAGCTGAAGTTGAGCAGAAGATTTCAGACGCTTCTGCCCTTTCTACTACCAATAAGAAACACTACAAGAAATAAGACCTTGTATGGCGGTCTTTACATGGTGGATTTCCGCCATCTAAAGTGATCATCGGCGGAAATCCGCCATCTAAAGACCGCCATCTTGGACACCGTCATTAAAACCCCATAACCGCCATCTAAAGACCGCCATCTATTATCTATCCCCATTTCCCACCAAAAATTGTATAGATGGCGGATTTCCGCCATCTAATCTGAAAATTTTCGCGGGAACTGAAAAGTTTTAGATGGCGGAAATCCGCCATCTAAAATATGGCGCGGAAAAAATTTGGCGCCAATTCATTGATGGCCGTTAATTTCATTGATGGCGGATGTCCGCCGACTATCCTTGTGACATTAGATGGCGGATTTCCGCCATCTAAAGTACAGCAGGCGGTTCCCTAAGTTTATAGATGGCGGATATCTGCCATCTATTCGTGGGAGAGGGCGATTGTGCTCATATTTAGATGGCGGATTTCCGCCATTTAAACCTTAGTATAATAGTATAGATGGCGGAAATTCGCCATACAATGTTTGTTTCATATTTTTTTTAAACAAGATTCTATATTTTGCGTTCGAATCGTTGTTTTTTGAAATAGAAATCGATATTTGGGAAAGCGATTTGGAATTTGAAATTGAAATCGATGTTTTTATTGAAAATAAACTAAAATACATAATCGTTAAACATTCGATGTTTGAATAAGAAAATATAAAAATCGTTTAATTAACACTCGTCTGAAATCGAGTCTTCTGAATCAGAATCTGAAATATCTTGATCGAATGCAGACGGTATAGTGGACTTTGAAGTAGAAGCCATCTGTGTCATGTCGAGTCCGTTAGTCTTCAAAGTCTTATTTAGTTTCTTCATATATGATTTCATTGCGTTGAACTTCTTCTTGTATTTGGAGACGTCTTTATGACTCTCGTTACACTTGTTCTGAAAATGAAAACAAAAATGAGTTCGATAATCAACAAAATTATTGAAATATATTTAAAATACCTTTAATTCTTTGAATTTTTCCGACCAAACTGCATCTGGTGTTGCATCAGTAGTCGTGTTTTCGAAGATCGGCTCTTTTCCTTTCCAATTTGGAGAAGCCCATCTTTCGTTCGTTGTGCTCACCATACTGGCAGCTTCTCCAATTCCTATTATTCGATTCTTCTTATTTTTTCCGAAAGTCTTGTTGACCGTTACTTCAATAAATTGCTGCATTATAAAAAAAATAAGAAATAAGAAATGCGAAATATATTTAAAATAATCAATGGAACTTACAAATGGAGTCATTGATTCAGATTCAGCCCACGATTTTGCCTCTTGACTTTTGATAAATTCCGTGGCTTAAAGCTGAAAGAATAACAAAATCAAACAATGATAATAGAAATTATAAAATATAAATAATTTTAAAAAAAGACTTACAACTTTATCGCTTCCCTTATATGTCATTTGTAAAGTCTCTGACCAAGCTTCGACTTCACTCCTTCCTTGTTGCATCTATATTCACATAATTCATTAATATATAAAAAAATAGATATAAATTATAAATAAATTACCAATTCATGACGTCTTTGCGATAATCCTTTTGAACCAGCGTGATGTGTCATTTGATTCGCTCGGTTCGCGGTATTTATCTTGGAAATTTGCTGAAATTATAAAAAATAATAAGTTTCTAAATTAATTAATATAATAAATATATATATATATATACATATACGTACCTTTCCTTTTTCCGAACGATTTTGTCTCAATTTATTCAGAAATTGAGGTTTGCTGACATACGGTGGAAGAGTCGCTAAAATATCTTCTTCTCTCATATCAGAATCAGAGCCATAAGTTTTAACCAAAGAATTATGGTTGCTCCTCCAAAGTTTGTTCAACCTACCATTGATATAAGTTTGTGCAGCTTTGCTTCCACTTAAATCATATTCAGCCTACATATTCAAAACTTATAAGTTTTGCAAAATTAATAAATATTATAAAAAATATATATACTTACAGTTAATATTTTTAACGCGTCCTGAAAATTTTGTTATGGTTGATGACGCCACTAAATGTCGTACGGGAAGAGAGTATGGTCTTTTGCTAAAAGAGCCATTCTTGTGGTTAATTTCTTCGCCATTTCATCCGTCGCTTGGTTCGTGTTGTCAAACATGACCTTCCATTTCGTACCTTTTTCTGGATGGTTATGGGGGTGGTCTTTTGTGCGACCACGACCCTTCTTTTGTGGAGGCACATTCGATGTGGATGACCTCGCATCTAATTAATTTACATATTTAAGAATTAATATTTAATAGAAATCATGATAATATTTAAAATATGAATAATGAACTGACCACTTGAGCTTGACTCTTCAAAAGAGCGACAGGATGTAACCATCGCCAATGCCATAAATGGTGTTATCACACCGATCAGAACGAAAAAATAAACATAATCTGAAATATTTAAATTTTAAAATAAAATTAGTTATTTTAAATACATAGCCAGACACCCGTATATGGGGTCTTGGTCTGACACAACAACCAAACATTTTTCCTATTGTAATTTACATTCTTTATTATTAGACACAACAAATCTTCGAAGTCGTCGTGAGAAGAGTTGTATTCGATTTTGAATGAATGTGTGCCACCACAATCATTCAACACTCTAGCTTCGTATCCTAACACTAGAATCTGACCGGTTTCCATTGTTTGAGGATTTGTCGACCATATTTTTGGACAGTTGTGAAAATGATGACCGTTGATTCCGCAACGGAAATAAGCAAAAACACGACAATAATAATCTATGTTTTTGTAAAAACTACGTTGAATCTGATTAAGTCGCTCTAGTCGTTCATATCGTTCGACGATTGCAAGTAGTTGACTCATTTTTTACTGAAAAAAAAGAAATATTTATAATCAACATGATATTAACTGTAATCCAATATATATATAATTAACATGATATAATAAACCATATATATATATACATTTACAATATCATTTCATTTCAAACAACTAATCCAAATACCAAAATATCATTTCATCAAAATCATCATATCATAAAACAAATCAACTAAATCATTACATTCAAACATATCAAAACCATATCATGACATTAAAACAAATCAACTAAAACATATCATTACATTAAAACAAATCAACTAAAACATATCATTACATTAAAACAAATCAAAACCATTACAGTAAAATATATCATAAAAACAATCAACTAAAAGAACATAAATCAAACCATTAAAAAAAATTCATAAACAATATATATAACTCACCATATACCTAATCCATAAAATATCCTTAACCCTAAATATAACTATTCCATTATTAACATTCACATTCATAGATGAAGAAGAAGAAAAAATCAAAAACTTCACAATACCTTCACGCACTGGAAGTGGAAGGAGCTACGGATCGAAGTGAAGACCGGCGACGATTAGGCGACTGACGGCGGTGAGAACGATGGACGACGACGAGCAGCGGCGGCGGCAGAGCAAGACAGTCGGCGGTCGGCGAGAACAGACGCTTCTAAGAACAGACGAGAACAGACGCGTTCTGTTCTGATTTGGGGTTTTTATTAAACCCCAAAACTTACATGACGGATTTCCGCCATGTAAGGTACATTAAGTTTCGACGGCAAATCCGGAAAAGTCCGCCCAATCGAAATTTGGACGGGCTTTTTCCGCCCGAGTCCCCGAATACTTAACATGGCGGATGTCCGCCATGTTAAGTCAATTTCATCGGGTAATCGGGCTGAATATTGGGGGCCATTCGAAATTTTGGGCTGGATAGTTTAGATGGCGGAAATCCGCCATCTAAACAGCACCATCGAAAGTAATTTCGAACCGCCGTCGAGCCAAAACCCTTCCTCGGCGGACTCAAAGAATAAATGGAGGACATCCGCCATCTAAACAACTGAATTATTGATGGCGGAAATCCGCCATCTAAAGACTTCCATGCAAGGTCTTTTTTTTGTAGTGAAACTAGCTGAGGATTGGTCTGCTCAGCACAAACTCATACACGAAGAGAGACAAGAACTCTCCAAGGTCCGGAGGGAGTTGGGGGCAATGCAACTAGAGCGTGATGCTGCGCGGGCCCAGGTCATACTGAAAGAAGCTATAAATCAGGGGGTCACTAAGCAACTCGAAGCAACTGAAGAGACCCTTCGTTCTGTCATGGATCAAAATGCCATTTTCACTGAACGACTGAACGAAGGGGAAAAGGAGAAGCGTGACCGTGATGCTAAGATCAAGAAATTAGCCGATGCCTTGGCCGAGCAGACTGGGGAAAACCGGAAGCAGACCGAGGAGCTCCAGAATATGAACGAGCATATGGGCCAGATCCGAACTGAATTTCTTGCTAACGTTGGAGATTATAATGATCTGGTGGATTTGGGTCCTCATGTCTGTCCCGGTTTATCTTTGACATTTTTGTCGTGATATCTAGCGATCCTTTGTTTGTAAGCTGCATTCTTTGCCTGTGCATTATCCCTTAACTCATCCACTAAGTCTAGAGTTGTTGCGCATGATCTTATGTTTTCTTCCATGTCATAGGATAACACTCTGACTGTTGGTATGCTTAGCTCTGTCGGGATTAGTGCTTCCATTCCGTATACTAGTGAGAACGGGGTTTCCCCGGTGGGTGTCTTTTCCGTGGTTCTATACGCCCACAGGATTTCTGGTAGTAGATCTGCCCACGAACCTTTGGCCTGTTTGACCTTTTTCTTCAGTCCCTGAACAATGGCTCTGTTTGTGACTTCTACTTGCCCATTACCCTGTGGTCTGTATACCGATGAAAAGTGGATTCTAGTGCCCATGTTCTCGCACAATCTTGTATACTCCCCACCGGTAAACTGTGTCCCATTATCTGTGACTATGTGCATTGGAACACCGAATCTGCACATTATGCACTTGAAGACAAACTTTGTTGTTGCTCCTTGAGTTATTTTGGGTACAGCTAGTGCCTCGACCCATTTTGTGAAGTAATCGACAGCCACGAATATAAATTTAGCCTGGCCTGTCGATACTGGAAATGGTTCCACAATGTCTAGTCCCCACATTGCGAATGGGATGGGGCTTTCTACCCCTGTTACTTGAGTTGCGGGATTCCTCTGTATATTTTTATGTACTTGGCAGGCCTTGCATTTTCTTGCGAACAGGACTGCATCTTTCTTTAGTGTGGGCCAGAAGTATCCCTGCCTTATTATTCGGACTAGAGATCTCCCCCCTTGATGTATTCCGCATACCCCCTGATGAATCTCCTCTACGATGAATTGTCCTTCATCTGTTGAGACACATTTCATTAAAGGTCCATCGTAGGATTTCTTATACAGAATGTCACCGATCAGGCAGAATCTTGAAATGTGTGTTTGTAATTTACGCCTTTCATTCTTGTTTTCAGGAAGTTTCTGCCCTTCAAAGTATTCTATTAAGGGTTTCCTCCAGTCTTCTGCCTGTATTGTGACCAAGTTACATGAAGGTGTAGATGCTGAGTCAACTAGTATCTCTCTCTGCCCCCCCTCGAAAGCAGATGCTAGCTTTGCCAGGGCATCAGCTGAGTTATTTTGACTCCTTGGAATTTGTTCTACCTCCACCTTGGTGAATTCCTCTTTGATTTTTTCTAGTGTAGTTGCGTACTGTACGATCAGAGGTTCTTTAACTGTGAACTCTCCTGTGAATTGTCGAGCCACTAGTTGAGAATTTGTTGTATTGATTACTGAACAGGCTCCCAACCTTTTGAGGATTCTTATGCCTTGGATTACAGCTTCGTATTCTGCTATATTATTTGTAGCTGAGAACTACAATCTGATAGAATGTTCATATATCCTTTGGTCTGGAGTGATTATCTTTATTCCCACTCCTGCACCTGTACTGCAGCTTGAGCCATCAACCTCTACTATCCAAGGTTTTTCCTTGCTTTCCTGGGTTATGTCTACAATGAAGTCTGCTACTGCTTGCCCTTTGATGGCTGTGGCAGGAACAAAATCTACATCGAACTCGCTTAACTCCAGTGCCCACTTCGTCAATCTTCCGGAAGTATCTGGCCTGTGGAGGATTCTGCGGAGTGGATGTTCTGTTAAGACTTTAATTGTATGAGCCAGAAAGTATGCTCGGAATCTGCGTGCTGCATGTACTACTGCCAGGATTATTTTTTCCACTGGCGGATATCTAGTTTCTGCCCCTTGTAGCCTTTTAGAGTGATAATATATCGGGATTTGTTCGTTGTCCCTTTGACATATTAGAACTGCATTGATAGCCTCCTCTGAAGCTGCTACATAGACGTACAATTCCTCCCCTATCTTTGGTGAAGTTAGATGTGGTAGTGAAGCTAAATGTGCTTTGAGTTGTTGAAACGCCTCATCGTACTCTAAAGTCCATATTACTGCCCCCTTTTGACTAGATTTCAGTAACTGAAAAAAGGGTTTGCATTTGTCTGCTGTTTTGGAAATGAACCGACTTAAGGCGTTGATTTTTCTATTTAGCTTTTGTACCTCCTTTATTGTTCGAGGTGGTGCTGTTTCTAGTATTGCTGTTATTTTATCTGGATTTGGTTTTATCCCTTTCTGCCGTACATAGAATCCAAGAAATTTTCCTTCTTGTACTCCGAAGCTGCATTTGGCAGGGTTTAACCTCATCCCATAACTCTGCAGAGTTTCCAGAGTTTCTTTCAGATCATTCGGGTGTTCATCTTCTTTTTTGGATTTTACCAGAATGTCATCTACATATACCAGGACATTTCTTCCCTCTTGCTTTTTGAAAACCTTGTCCATCAGCCTTTGGAAGGTTGCTCCTGCATTTCGTAGCCCGAAGGGCATGACTTTGTATCAGTATGTTCCCCATTCTGTGATGAATAATGTGGCCTCTTCATCATCTTCTTTCATCAGAATCTGGTTGTACCCTGAATGTGCATCCATCATAGATAGCAATTCATTTCCTAAAGCTGCATCTACTAGTCTGTCGATGGATGGGAGTGGATAGCTGTCTTTTGGACATGCTTTGTTGAGGTCTGTGAAGTCTACGCACATCCTCCATTTCCCAATAGATTTTTTTACCATGACTGGGTTTGCTAGCCATTTTGGGTACTTAACTTCCCGGATGTGCCCAGCCTTGATTAATTTTTTGATTTCAGCCTGTGCTGCTTCCTTTCTTTCAGCTGCGAGTATTCTTCGCTTTTGCCGTATAGGAGTAAAGCTGCTGTCTATGTTGAGTTCATGGCATATTATAGTACGTTGTACCTGTGAGGGTGCTTCCCCTTCCCATACAAACGTGTGCACATGAGTTTCTAACAAATGCAGTAGTGATTTTTTCAATTCGGAGGATATAGATATGCCTATCAAGACTCCTCCCTTTGAGAGTTTGACTTCCTCAACTTGATTGGCTGAGGTTGTGTCTTCTTCCTCCTCTCTTTCCTGGATGTACAGGGTTATTGGTTTGGCCATTTTAGTTGCCTTCCTGTATGAGTTTCTGGAGTCTTTCTGTGCTCCAAAAACTGTTGTCATTTTGCCATCTTTTCCTGGGTACCTGAAGCATTGGTGGTAAGATGACGGTATTGCCTTGAAACCGTGAATGCTTGGTATGCCCAGGATCCCATTGAACGGAGAATCTATGTTGACCACGATGAAGTATGTCGTGCGTGATACTCTTCCGTTTCTTTTTCCCAGGGATATATGTAGATCGATGGCTCCTACTACTGGGGCCTTTGAGTTTGTGAACCCATAGATGGCTTCCTTGGCCTAAGTTAGTTGATCCACCTTGTAGCCCATTTTTTCGAATGCAGCTAGGTACAGTATATCTACCGAGCTGCCATTGTCCACCATTACTTTACTCAGACTTAAATCATCCCCGATGTCCACTTGTATTACTAGCGGATCTTCGTGTGGGCTGACCACGTTGTCCAGATCTTCCTCAGAGAAGCTTATTTTCTCGCTTGGGTACGATCTTTTCTTAGATTTTGGTACAGTGGTAGTCTGCATTACCTTTCGCGAGTAACTTCTGCTTTCTCCTACTGATCCTCCCCCGAAGATTAAATTTATTGCTTATGACATCTCTTTCTAGTTCTTTTTCTTTTTCATACTCTTCAGAATTTATGTACTTCTGGGCTTTTGTTAGCAGATCTTCCATGCTTTTTACATTACTGACATTTAGCTTTATTGCTAAGGGTGTATTCATGTCTAGCCCTTTTGAGTATGTGCATATTGCAATTGTTGTGTTCAGGTCGGAGATTTTCTGCATGGCTTCGGTGAATTTAGTTGTGTAACTCCGAAGCGTATCTCCATTTTGTTTGATTGCAAATAACGATTCCGTGCCCTTTCTGACCCTTGTGTTTCCACAATGATGGGCAATGAATTTCTTTTTCAAGTCTTTAAAACTTGTTATGCTCCCTGGCTGCAGTTCGACGAACCATCTGTATGTAGGCCCTTTCAGTGTTCCTGGGAATACTCTGCATAAGATGTCATCTCTCGCTGTGGCCCATTGCATTGCCCCTACGAACATATTTATGTGGTCTACTGGGTCCATCTTCCCATCATAGATCTGTAGCCTGGGTAGCCTGAACTTCAGAGGTGCTGGTTTTACCATCAACGATTTATGCAGGGCATCCATACCCACTAGCCAGTTCGGGACTTCGCCTCCTTCTCCTTCTGTGTCTCCCGTGCTTTCTTCATATACGGGTTTTTTAGGAGGAGGTTTAGGTTGCTCCTCTGGTTTGCGGGGTGGCAGCGCGCTGGAGTGTGCTTCCTTATGGCTTGACACCTCCTGTTGTGCCTTAGCCTGCTTTGAGGTTTGAGCTTTTGAATGAAACATTGATGCTTTGGATTTTTCAATATTCTTTATTTTCTCGCTCATTTTCTCTATGGTTTCATTCATCTTCTCCAGCTCCTCTATGGGCATCTTTACAAACCCGTGAGTGGTTTCTGATGCTGCAGCCCTTGGTTCCTTGCTGCTCGCAGGTTTTTCCTTCTGAGGTGGTTCTTTCGAAGGTTTCTCCTTTTTAGCAAGGAGTCGGATGGCCTCAGCTATTGCCTGTACCATGATGTTCAAATTCTCCCCTCCTGCTGACACTTGGGGAGTTTGCTCGGGCTCACCCTCGGGTTCAGCCTCAGGTCCTGTGGGAGTCCTTTTATTTTTGTTGCCCTTGGGTGGTCAGCCCACTGGTCTTTTAGTTTTTGAGTTGCCAGGCTGCTGCTCTGGCGCCTCCTGAGAATTTGCTCCTCCTTGGGAAGTACTTCGTGTTACCACCATCCTGGAGTGTTCGACTTTTTCCCTTGGAAAGAAAAGTCGATCTTCCAAAAAGTCGATCCCTTGTGCACTTGGAGGATTCCTTGGAAATCGTAGCCTGAAAGCGTAGCTCCTTGAGGAATCGACTTTTTCCCTTGGAAGAAAAAAGTCGATCTTCTGAAAAGTCGATCCCTTGCTGGCTGATTTCCTCGTAAGACTCTCTAGCTGGCGACTTGGAAAAAAGTCGATCCCTTTTTTCGAAAAAGTCGAGGAGCTTTTGTCGTGAGTATCTTTGAATCACAGACGGCGCCAACTGATGGGGGTGAAACCCGACCAGTACTCCAAGACGCGCAAGCAAGCGCCAAGCGGGGAACTCCGCGGGAAACCGGACCGGAACTCAAGTGCGCAGAGCTCTGCTTCGCTAGGATTCCTTTCGTTCCAAATGACCTGCCTTTAATGAGTGGGGATGCCTCCTATTTATAGGGGTAATCTGGTCATTTGGGCAGTAACCGCCTAACTGCCTAACTGATCAGATCGAGGTTCAAGATCGACTTTCCAGAGATCGACTTTCTGAGGATCGACTTTCCTGGTGATCGACTTTATTCCGAAGTCGATCCCAGAGAAGTCGATCCTCAGGAAAGTCGATCTTCTTAGGATTCGACTTGGGACCTCCCCAACCCTAGAATAGGTACCTTAACTCATCTTAGGCTATCCGGACTTCTAGTTACTGGTAGCTTGTGACCGAGTTCGGGATACTGTATCACCAGTACTCCCCCCTCCTCTGCGTATTAGATACTTTGGGATACGTCTTTTAGTACTATGGTCTGTGTGTTGGACCTTGTACTATCAGGGTGCATCTCAACTGTGGAGAAAAAACACCCCGCTTACAATCAGCAAAGGCAAAGAACCGAGCAGATCTACCTGCTCCTCGTTCTTTAGACCCTGCAAGCAAAGATGGCCGCACGCAAACTGGGAAATACTGAAAATTCCACAAGGACTGCGACCACCTGACAGACCATTGCAGGGAATTCTCGTCTTTTGTCGAGCAATTGATCTCAAAGGGAGAACTTGGCAACTTCGTCAAGAAATCCCGAGGACGGGACAATTGCAAATCTGACCCAAAGGGGAAGCGTCCACGCTCTCCTTCGCCAGATAGCGACAACAGCGAGGACCGCCAATGGAAGACCATCAATATGATATTTGGTGGTGGATCCGTTGGCCAAAATAGAGGATATGCCCGAAAGGTGCTGATGTCACAATCAACACCTCGAGACAACGGAAAACGGGTCCGCGAGGAGAAGTCAATATACTTCTTCGAAGAGGACCTGGACGATGTCCTGCAACCTCATGAGGACCCACTCGTGATCCAAGCAGACATCGGTCCCGATTCCCGAGTCGAGAGGATGATTGTCGACAGCGGCATCTCTGAGGACATCCTTTATATGGACACTTTTACCAAGATGGGCCTTAAAAGGGAGGAGCTATCTCCCTGTAAGGAAGCCATCTACGGTTTCACTAACATCGCTGCCCCAGTGGCCGGTGTTATTGATTTGAAAGTCTCCATCGGTTCCAAGCGAGGGAGGGTTAGCCGAACGTGTCATTTCATAGTAGTGGAAGTAGAATCCACTTTTCATGGCATATTCGGACGCCCCTTCATCCACGGAATCCAAGCGGTCCCGTCTTCTTATCACCAATGCATTCGGTACCCAGCAAACGGATCCGTTGCAACTGTCAAAGGATCGCAAAAGGATTCTAGACAGGGACATAAGAAGGTAACCCAGCTGACAAGGCTTAACAACATGCTCGTCCATGCCCCGTCCGACATTGAGGAAAGGGAGAAATTACAACCTGTGGACGAGACTGAAGTATTTCAGCTGGAAGGGGGACAAATGGCATTAGGGAAGGGGTTACCCTCTGACTTAAGAGCCAAGCTTGTGACTGTCCTGGAGGAACACTAGGACAGGTTCGTTTGGGAGGGTGAGGCACCGACACAGATTGCGCGCCAGATCGTGACGCACAAACTTAATGTCGACTCATCCATTCCAGTTCGACACCAAAAACATCGAGTACTCACTTCTGACAGGCAAGAGGCAGCCAATGAGGAAATATCGAAACTCCTGAATGCTGGACACATTCGGGAGGTTCGATATCCAACTTGGTTGGCCAACCCCGTCCTTGTCAAAAAGCCCAATGGCAAGTGGCGCATGTGTATTGATTTCACTGATCTCAATAAGGTATGCCCCAAGGACAGTTACCCGTTGCCATCTATCGACGAACTAGTCGATGGAGCATCCGGTAACGAGCTCCTCTCTATGATGGGTGCCCACTCAGGATACAACCAAATCCTGATGCATGAGCCTGATGAAGAAAAAACATCCTTCATCACGGACTCAGGGACATTCTGTTACAGAGTAATTCCATTCGGCTTGAGGAATTCTGGGGCTACATTCCAACGCTTAATGGACAAGGTTTTCGCGGACCAGATCGGGCGCAACGTTTCTTCTTACGTCGATGACATCCTAGTCAAGTCGTCAAGCATGGAAAAACACCCTGATGATCTGAGAGAAACCCTTGATACACTAAAGCAATATGGAATGAAGCTCAACCCAGCCAAGTGCGCATTCGGAATCAAGGAGGGCAAGTTCCTTGGTTTCTATGTAGGTCAGCACGGGATCAAACCTAATCCCGACAAAATCCAAGCTATCCTTGATATGGAAGCCCCCCGCACAATTAGAGAAGTACAAAGGCTGAACGGTCGAACTAACGCACTCAGTCGTTTTATATCACAAACGGCTGACAAGTGTAAACTGTTCTTCCAATTACTGAAAACTGCGGCTAAGGGTAGTATTACTTGGACACCGGAGTGCGATGAGGCATTTGCTAAGTTAAAAGCACATATGTCCTCGCTCCCCATGCTGGCAACACCCCTTTTGCTATGACCTATGGAGTGGAAGCAGTCGTACCAATCAAGATGAGTATACCAACATATCGAATCTCGAAGTACGACAAACAAACAAATGACCAAAACCTAGCTACAGAGCTAGAGTTGAGGGATGAAACCCGTGACGAGGCGGACCTGCGGAACGAATCATACAAGGCAAGCGTATCAAGGTACCAAATCGCCAAGTACGCAAAAAAGTCTTCTTGCCAGGAACTCTCGTCACGCGGAAAGCTAGCATAACATAAAGGAATAGACCAAGAAATAAACTGTCATCCAACTTCGAAGGTACCTACATCGTCGAAGAGGAGATAAGGCCAGGAACTTATCGCCTACGGCGACAGGATGGAACAATGGTTCCAAACACCTGACATGCGAACAAGATGCAGCAGTACTACGCATAGTACTCATCATATTATATTTATTTTCTTTAATTTTCCTAGTATGTATGTTAGTTAATCGTAGAATTCTTTCTTCATATTCTAACCCGCAAGGATACCCTAAAAAATCTATTGTGTCGCTTCGGCCTCAGTAGAGATAGGATAATTCCGTCGCTACGGCCCCAATGATCCTATCCAATCTTGTCGTTTCGGCCTTGATACGGATCAACAAGTCACTAGGACAGGAGTCAGACTACATCCTCAGGGTTCAAATCCAGGGTTAGTACGAAAAGGTCCATTTTAGGCATGCAAGCCTAGAATTGCGACCACAACCCTCATTCGCACGGGCGAATCAGGAATTAATGGATGTTATATCAATTTATCACTCAAACTATTTTCAACCTTAAAAGTTAATTTAGAAGTATAAATCATTTTCGAGTTTAACTAGCAACTAAACTACGATTCGTACGACCAAGCTTACGCCCGAAGCGGCTAAGTAGAGTTAGCAGAATCTAACTTACGTCCAGAGCGGCTAAGTTACGATTTGTCAATCTAGTTTCAAGCTTAAGTTACAACTTTAAAATATTTATACAAAAAATTAACATAGAAAGGCAAAATAGTTCATTGATTGATAAAAAGATTACAAAAAAATCCACTACAAAGGAATTCTAGTCTTCTTCTTTCCTCGCCTCTCGAACATCGCTCTTTATCTTATCAAGAGATTCTTTGTGCTCCAACTGCACTTCAGGATGTTCTTCTAACCACGCCATTATATCAGTCACAAAGTTGGTGGACAAGTTTGGAAACACGTGAGGACCAAAAAAGTTTAAGTCTTGAAGTTGGTCAGATTGACCATCTACTTCAAACTCTAAGTCCTTCACTTTCTCGGAAGAAGCATCTAGTTCTTCCCTCATCTTTCGCAACTCCTCCGTGGATTGAGAGAAGCGGTCATTCAGATCCTTTCGCTCAGAGGGCGGACTCAGAAAATTCTACTTGAAGTTTCTGAATTTGTGATTCAGAAACCATTGCATTGCCAACCTCCGCACTTAGCTGCATCTTCAATTCTTCAATCTCTTTAAGAGCATCAATGAGACGTGATTCAGATTCCTTCAAAGAGTCGCGTTCTTGGCGAAGAGTGGTGGTGAGACATGCCTGATTAAGGCAGTCACTCCCAGCAATGCCTTTCAACAAAGACTAGGGCTCCGTCGCTTTGGCAGGACCCCCGGAGAGCTCCCACGGTGCAGATCGCCGAGTTAGCCCGTAAGTCGCCTGATTGGACTACCAAGTCGCCGACATAAAGGATAAGTCGCCGAGTTAAGGCAAAATCGGCAGTATGGTAGACTGCACATCTTGGCCCTAGAAACTCGACGAGTTAGCCCTAACTAGGCGACTTCCATACCTGAATCGGCGACTTACGACCGTTACTCGCCGTCAGCCAACGTCATAAATGTTACCATATATGACCATAGGCGCGATGTCCGCCATTGATTGCGCCCTCCGAGACCCTATAAAAAGGGTCCCAAGGGGACACTCAAAGGCACGATTCAAGTTCCTCTCTCACACCAGAGCATCACTGCGAAACTCGCCGATTCTCACTAGAATCGCCTAGTTTCCACTTGCAGGTATTTGACGTAGAGCGTGCGTCGTGGACTCCAAAGCCTCCGGCATCACCTCGCACCACCGCGAGCCCTGGTAGCAGCTTCGGTCTCCGACATGGTGAGTTGAGGAAGTGTTGGTTTGTCTGCCATAAGTCGGCGATTTAAAGAGAAACTCAGCGACTTAGTGGAAGATTAGGGTTTAGACGATTTGGGAAAAATGATGTGCGGATTAAAATAATCGATTCGCTATTTATAGACCCTGAACAAATTGCAAAATTCCCTCGGAAAATCCAAAAATTACGCGAAGGAAAATCGCTAATTGATTCTCAAATCTCCAAAACTCGGCAAGTTGCCCGTAAACTCGCCGAGTTTGGGCAAAAATCACTGGATACGAAAGGGAAACTTCCATATTTGGAAAATTTGCAAATATTTCCCAAGATCCCAAGGATTTTCTAAGAAATCCACCAGCTCATATTAAGAATCGCCGAGTTTCTAAAATAGTCGCCGATCCAGGTAGGCAAACTTCTAAGTTTCTCACAGAACCACCCCGATGCCAAGTCGCCGAGTTAGGACATTAAGTCACTGACTTAGGATATCACATAGCATCTTAGGGGGGGAATATCACAAGCTCCCTTCAGCAGCAAGAGGAGAGTATCACAAGCTCTCCCGACATTTCTGTCGCTCCGGCCGGAAATCGTCAACTTCGAGGAGAAGTATCACAAGCTCTCCCGACATTTCTGTCGCTTCGGCGGGAAATCGTCGAATCTCGAGGGGGAGTATCACAAGCTCTCCCGACATTTCTGTCGCTCCGGCCAGAAATCGTCGAATTTCGAGGGGGAGTATCACAAGCTCTCCCGACATTTCTGTCGCTCCGGCCGAAAATCGTCGAATTTCGAGGGGGAATATCACAAGCTCTCCCGATATTTCTATCGCTTCAGCGGAAAATCGTCAAATTTCAGGGGGGGGGGGTATTACAAGCTTTCCCGACACTCTTGTCGCTCCGGCCGGGAGTCGTCAAAATAAACACGGTAAAATCTGTCGCTTCTGCCAGATTTACCAAGGATTGGTTCGAGCAAAAGGAGAGTATCACGAGAGGTAAAATCGCACGGTAAGTTCAATTGATCAATAATAATATGCGTTTTAGACTGATCTAGTTGTCATGCAGGATGTTTTATTTTTTGCAGGTATTATTCTGTCGCTTCAGCCAGAATCAGACTCTGATAGTGAGTCAATCTATCCTGTCGCTTTTGCCTTGATAGACCAGAGATCATTCTGTCGCTTTGGCCTTAATAGTCTCAACCCGTCTTGCCGCTTCAGGCCTTGAGGGGGTAACCGTCGTTGCGGACATAAAAGTCGCTCTTGATCAGGGTGGACTATAAACATTATTTCTATCGCTTCGGCTAGAACTCAGTTCTATCGCTTTGACTAGAACTTGATTCTGTCTCTTCGGCCTGAAACAGGTTCTGTCGCTTCAGACGGAATTAATCTTGTCGCTCCGGCCTTGATAAACACAGTGCAGTCTCTCTTGATCAGGGTTAGACTATAAACAGGTAGTTCCGTTGGTCTGGAACTCAATTCTGTCGGTTCGACCCTATAGAGTCAATCCATTCTTGTCATTTAGGCCATAATGGATACGGAATCAGTACGTCACTGTGGGCGAAATGATTCGATCTCATCTTGTCGCTTCGGCCTTGATGCGGATCACACACTGAACCTTGGTTGGGGGGGTACTGGCGATACACGCATGTTTCTTGTGCTCTCTTCAGGGGGTAGTACTGGTGAGACATGCCTGATTACGGAAGTCACTCCCAGCAACACCCTTCAACAAGGACTAGGGTTCCGTCGCTTTATGCCGGACCCCCAGAGAGCTCCACAGTTGCGGAATAGATGAGTTCTACCTGGCATTCAGAAGTTTCGATATCTCTTCGTTGGCGGCCTCCCGCCTGTCAGAGGTGAGCACTCGACGCTTTTGGCGACGAGCTGGGATAGATGGGTCGACATTAAGTTTGTGCGTCACGATTTGACGCGCAATCTGTGTCGGAGCCTCACCCTCCCAAACGAACCTGTCCTGGTGCTCCTCCAGGACAGTCACAAGCTTGGCCCTTAGGTCAGGATCTAACCCTTTTCCTAATGCCACGTGCCCCCCCTTCAGCTGGTATACCTCAGTCTCATCCACGGGTTGTAATTTTTCCCTTTCCCAGTTGTCAGGTGGGGCGTGGACGAGCATACTGTTTAGTTTAACCAGCTGAGTTGCCTTCTTATACCCTTGTCTAGAATCTTTTTGTGATCCTTTGACAGTTGCAATGATCCCGTTGATTGGGTATCGTATGCATTGGTGGTAAGAAGACGGGACAGCTTTGATCCCGTGGATGAAGGGTCGTCCAAAGATGCCGTGAAAAGTGGATTCTACCTCAACCACTATAAAACGACATGTTCGACTAACCCTTCCCTTTCGGGATCCGATGGAGACCTTCAGGTCAATAACGCCGGCCACTGGGGCGGCGACGTTAGTAAACCCGTAAATGGCTTCCTTGCAAGGAGACATATCCTCCTTCTTAAGGCCCATTTTGATGAAGGTGTCCATGTAGAGGATGTCCGCGGAACTGCCGCTATCGACAATCATCCTCTCGACATGGGAAGTTGGACCGATGTCTTCTTGGATCATGAGTGGATCCTCGTGGGGTAGCAGGACATCGTCCAGGTCCTCTTCGGAGAAGTAAGTAGACTTCTCTTCCCGATCCCTTTTCCCATTGTCGCGAGGTGTAAATTGTGACATCAGCACCTTCCGGGAGTAACCTCTGTTTTGACCAACGGATCCACCACCAAATATCATATTGATGGTTTTCCATTGGCGATCCTCGCTACTGTCGCTGTCCGGCGAAGGAGAGCGTGGACGCTTCCCCTTCGGGTCAGGTTTACAACCGTCTCGTCCTCGGGGTCCCTTGACGAAGTTGCCAAGTTAACCCTTTGAGACCAGCTGTTCGACGTAGATCGAGAATTCCATGCAGTGGTCGGTGAGGTGGCCGTGGTCCTTGTGGAATTTACAGAACCTTCCACCCTTTTTGCGACTACTTTTGGTTGCAGGGTCCAGAGTACGGGCAGGAGGTAGATCTGCCCGACTTTTGAGTTTCTCAAACAGTTCGCCTTTATTGATTGTCAGAGGGGTCCACTCCTTCCATGGTTGGGATGTACCCTTTGGCGACTATTTGGTGGTTGTTTGGTACACTTTGTTGTCATGCTTGGGCTTCCATTCCTTTTTGTAGGAACTGGCCGCATGATCAGTGTACTTGTTCGAAGAGCCTCGGAAACTGTTTTTTCCGCCGTAGCTCTTTTTCTCGAACTTTGGTTTTTTGAAACTAGTGGTCTCAAGTTCCACTAGCTTGTTCTCATTCTGCTCTTCCACCTCAATGAACGATTGGGCTTGCTGGAAGAGGTCAGGTAGAGTCTCCACCTTATGGAGAGTAAGATGCTGGGCAAGAGGGGAGTAGGGTACGAGCCCATTTGTGTATCCCGCTATGGCCAGACTTGGGATTAAATCGCTCACTTCTGTCATCATTGAAGTGAACTTGATTGTGTAATCCCTTAACGACAGCTTGTTCTGTCGCAGTGCAAACAGTGCATTGGCACTGTGTTTGATCCTAATCATCCCCACGTGTTGGGCGATGAATTTGGATGAGAGGTCCGTAAAGCTGGAGATTGACCCAGCTGGCAGACCAGAAAACCACCGATAGGCACTGCCCTTGAGAGTGCCAGGGAATGCCCGGCACAACAGTGTGTTATCGGTGGTTTA
>LFYR01000985.1:141171-153548 GCA_001185155.1 Zostera marina | reverse complement strand
ATTCAATGGAGTGGGGCCCACCTCATTATGGTGCCCTATTGAAGGGTGCCATAATGGGGTGGGCCCGCCCGCGTAACGGCTGGGAGTCGGTGACTCAGGTGTGGGAATCGCCGATCCAGGAGTGGAGTCGCCGATTCCTTGGAGGCCAAGTCCTCGGTCTACCAGACCCGAGATCGCTGGCCGGAATCGGCGATTCACCCTTGGAGTCGGCGACTTGGTAGTCCCAGTCGGCGACTCCCAAGTGTTAACTTGGGCTCTTGACGTAGACACGTGCTCCGCACCGTGGAAGCCTTTCCGGGGGTCCGGCCTATAGCGACGGAACCCTATTCCTTGTTTGAAGGGCGTTGCTGGGAGTGACTGACGTAATCAGGCATGTCTCACCACAATCCAAGGAGCCCGAATCGTCTACTCCCATGGGAGTCGCCGATTCCCCTCCACTTCTGCAGGTACATTGACGTAGAGCGCGCGTCGTGGACTCCAAAGCCTCCGGCCCTTCTCGCAACCCCGCGAGCCTACTGGTAGCAGATTCCGTGCTTCATCAGCCTTTCAACAAGGACTAGTGTTCCCTCACTTTACGCCGGATCCCCGGAGAGCTTCCACGGTGCGGAACAAGTTCATTGTCCAAATCGCCGAGTTAACCCGTAAGTCACGATTGGACTACCAAGTCGTCGACTTTAGGGACAAGTCGCCGAGTTAAGGCCCAGATCGGCAGTATGGTAGACTGCACATCTCGCCCCTGGAAACTCGACGAGTTTGCCCTAAATAGGCGACTTCCATACCTGAATCGCCGACTTACGACCGTTACTCGCCGCCAGCCAACGTCATAAATGTTTCCATATATGACCATAGGCGCGATGTCCGCCTTTGATCGCGCCCTCCGAGACCCTTTAAAAAGGGTCCCAAGGGGACACTCAAAGGCACAACACAAGTTCCACTCTCACCAGAGCATCACTAAGAAACTCGCCGATTCTCACTAGAATCGCCTAGTTTCTACTTGCAGGTATTTGACGTAGAGCGCACGTCGTGGACTCCAGAGCCTCTGGCATCACCTAGCACCACCGCGAGCCCTGGTAGCAGATTCAGTGCTTCATTATAGCCGCAATGATTTGATCTCATCTTGTCGCTTTGGCCTTGATGCGGATCACACACACAACCTTTCTTGAGGGGGATACTGGCGATACACGCATGTTTCTTGTGCTCCCTTCAGGGGGGAGTACTGGTGAGACATGCCTGATTACGTCAGTCACTCCCAGCAACACCCTTCAACAAGGACTAGGGTTCCGTCGCTTTATGCCGGACCCCCAGAGAGCTCCACAGTTGCGGAAGAAGTGTCTACATCAAGTCCTAAAGTCAACACATGGGAATCGCCGACTGGGACTACCAAGTCGCCGATTCCGGAGGTGAGTCGACGAGTCGAGACCAAGTTAGTCAGTTCTAGTAGATTGATGACCTTGCTCCTAGGACTTGCCGATTCTACCCCTGGATCGACAACTCCCATACCTGAGTCGTCGATTCCCAACCGTTACTTGTGGCTGGCCCACACCATTATGGCACCTTTAACCGGGCGCCATAATGGTGTGGGCCCGGCTCATTGATTTGGAAACGTCCCAAAGACCCAATAAAAGGGGTCCTTGGGGGTCCTCCCAATTGTAAGTTCCATTGCTTCTTTTATACATATTTTGCATTTACTATTTATTTACTTTTTATAATACAGCAATTTATCGAAGCGACGGTCAACAAGACTTTCGAAAAAAATAAAAAGAATAGGATATTAGGAATTGGAGAAGCTGCCAGTATGGTGAGCACAACGAACGAAAGATGGGCTTCTCCAAATTGGAAAGGAAAAGAGCCTGTCTCCGAAAACACGACTACTGATGCAGCACCAGATGCAGTTTGGTCGGAAAAATTCAAAGATTTGGAGGTATTTTAAATATAATTCAATAATTTTATTGATTATCAAACTCATTTTTGTTTTCATTTTCAGAACAAGTGTAACGAGTCAGAAAGAAATGTCAAAATACAAGAAGAAGTTCATTTCTATGAAATCTTATTTCAAAAAGATCAATAAAGTTTTGAAGACTTCCGGCATCGACTTGTTAAACATGGGTTCCACTTCGAAGTCCACCATACCGTCTATATGAGAATCAGATACTTCGGATTCTGATTCAGACGACTCGATTTCTGACAAGTGTTGATTAATTAACTTGTATTTCCTTATTGAAACTTCGAATGTTTAACGATTATGTATTCATCGATTTCAATTTCAAAATCACCTTTTCAAATATCATATTCTAATTCAAAATACAACGATTCGAACGCTAATTATAAAAGCCTATTTAAAAAAAATTCCACAAACATTGTATGGCGGATTTCCACCATCCATACTATTTTGCTATGGTTTAGATGGCGGACGTCCGCAATCTATATATGGGCACAACCACCCTCTCCCAGTTATAGATGGCGAACATCCGCCATCTATAAATTCAGGTAACCGCCTGATGTACTTATGATGGCGGAAATCCGTCATCTAATGTTACAAAGATAGTCGACGGACATCCTCCATCAATAAAATTAACCGCCATCAATGAATTGACGCCAAATATTTTCGCGCCACATTTTAGATGGCGGATGTCCGTCATCTAAAAAATTTCAGTTTTCGCGAAAATTTTCAGATTAGATGGCGGAAAATGAAGATGAATAATAGATGGCGGTCTTTAGATGGTGGTTATGGGATTATAATGGCGGTTGTCGAGATGGCAGTCTTTAGATAGCGGATTTCCTCCGACTATCACTTCAGATGGCGGAAATCCGCCATCTGAAGACCGCCATACAAGGTCTTATTTCTTGTAGTGTCAGCTGCGTATTTATATCAATAAGGGACCGGTAGCAATGATTGGAGAAAGGACTGATAATTGCACTTGGCATTGTAGGTTGGGGTATCTTCATCAACAAGCAGTGGATGGCTTAGTTAATAAGAATTTACTATCTTCGAATTGTAATAAAGGTGGAGTATGTGAGTCTTGTCTTATTGGCAAAGCTTCTGCACTTCCTCATAAACTCGGTCTACAATTTATAATGATCCATTGTCTTTGGTATTTGCTGATATCTGGGGACCTGCTCCATGTGTTTCTTTTGTTGGTAATTACCGTTTGATGAAGCACGTAATCTGCTACCAAGGGGCTCGCAGGGTTGCGAGGAGGGCCCTATGGAGTCCACGACGCGTGCTCTACGTCAAATACCTGCAGAGAGGAGGGGAATCGATGACTCAGCTTGGGAGTCGGCGATTCGGGCTCCTAGGTGTGCTCTGGTTGGAGTGTGTATCAAGTATTGTTTGGAGAGTGGAAGATAAGAATGGAGGACCCCCTAAGTATTATAGGGTCCTTGGGGCGTTTCCTCATTCAATGATCCGGGGCCCACACCATTATGGCGCCTGGATAATGGTGTCATTATGGCCCACACCACAGCATCACTTTGGTTGAATTCGCCCAACGATTCCTTTAGCTTTTTTTTTACCGAAACGACGATGCGAATCCAGCCAAAGCGATGGATTTCGTTTCGGTCAAAGAGCTGGGCTATGAGTGGTCTTATTTAGCCAAAGCGATGAATGAAGATAAGGACCGAATCGCCTACTCAGTGTGGGAATCGTCGATTCAGGTGGGAATCGACGATTCAGATGGGGATAGGTGATTTTTTATGAAAAATCCAACCTATGTGAAAGTGAATGTTCCAAAGCAAAAGGCATTGACAGCACTTGTTCAAAAAGCTAAAGGAATCGGCGACTCCCTAGGTGGAATCGACGATTCAACTTATAGGCCTTTTGAACCAAGCCGTGGACAACACTCTTAGCTAGCAGAATAAACCGGAATCGGCGACTCACTAGGTGGAGTCGAACCAAACTTTGCGAAGAAAATTTTGCAATTACTACGGGATATCGTAGTTCGATAGTCCTACAGACGGCGCCAGCAGATGAAGCACGAAATATGCTACCAGTGGGCTCGCGGGGTTTTTACTTGTTGTGCGATATGCCCACAGGATTTCGCACAACTTGTCTGCCCAGGCTCCTTTGGCTGATTCGATTTTCTTTTTCAATCCTTGTACGATGGCCTTGTTGGTTACTTCCACTTGTTCGTTTACCTGAGGTCGATAAACGGAGGTGAAGTGGAGTTTTATGCTTAGGTGCTCGCACATTCTTGAAAATTTTCCCCCTGTGAATTGGGTACGATTATCTGTGACAATGTGTTGGGGAACTCCGAATCGACACACTATGGAGCGGTAGACGAACTTGACTGCCGCATCTTGAGTGAGTTTCGCTACAGCCTGAGCCTCGACCCACTTTGTAAAGTAATCTACTGCTATAAAGATGAATCGGATCTGAGATGTTGAGGGTGGGAATGGTCCTACGATGTCCAGTCCCCACCTTGCGAACGAGATCGAGCTCAAAATCGGAGTCATGTCCGCGGATGGTTTTTGTTGCATTGGACTGTGCAACTGACATGCTCGGCACTTGCGGACGTAAGTGCGAGCTTCCAACCTTAGGATGGGCCAATTGTACCCCAGCCGTATGATTTTGAAGGCAATTGCTCTTCCTCCCTCATGGAGCCCGCACAAGCCTTCATGTACTTCCTGGAAAACCTTATCCGTGTCCGGTTTAGCCAAACAGCGCAGCAGCGGGCTGTCGAAGGACCTTTTGTAAAGTACACCTCCGACGTCGCAATATTTAGCTGCGTTGTGTTTTAATTTTTTGGCCTCCCCTTTATTGATAGGAAGTACTCCATTCTGAATGAATCTGTACCGAGTGCTCGTAATTTTTTCCATCTAGACTATGGATTTTCACTCTGATATCCGAGCCTGTGCTGCAACTCGAATCGTCTACTTCCACAATCTACGGTTGGGTTGGGTTAGGTTTGATGGTGTGAGTTCGATGATGAAGTCCGCTATAGCTTGCCCCTTGATGGCAGTGGCTGGTCGGAAATCCAAGTCGAACTCACTGAGCTCGATTTCCCACTTAGTTAACCTTCCCGAGATATCTGGTTTGTGAAGCAGACAGCGTAGGGGACACGATGTAAGTACTACAATCGTGTGCACTAAGAAGTAAGCTCGAAAACGACGACAAGCGTAGATCACAGCATATACAATTTTCTCAATTGGTGAGTATCATATTTCTGTGCCTTGCAGTCGCCTCGAGTGGTAATAGATAGGGACTTGATCTTTGTCCCTTAATTTGCGCGATGAGGATTGCACTTACGGCTTCCTCTGAAGCCGCTATGTATAAGTACATGTCTTCCCCATCCTTGGGTGATGTCAGCATTGGAAGCGAGGACATATGCGCTTTTAACTTAGTAAACGCATCCTCGCATTCCGGTGTCCGAGTGATACTACCCTTGGCCACAGTTTTTAATAGCTAGAAGAACGGTTTACACTTGTCAGCCGTTTGTGCAATGAAACGACTGAGTGCATTAATTCGGCCGTTCAACCTTTGTACATCTCTGATTGTGCAGGGGGCTTTCATATCGAGGATTGCTTGGATTTTGTCGGGATTTGGTTTATTCTCGTGCTGACCTACATAGAAGGCAAAGAACTTTCCTTCCTTGATTCCGAAGGAACATTTGGCTGGGTTGAGCTTCATTTCGTATTGCTTCAATGTACCCAGGGTTTCTCTCAGATCCTCAGGGTGCATTTCCACGTTTGACGATTTGACTAAGATGTCATCAACGTAAGCGGAAACATTGCGCCCGATCTGATCCGCGAAAATCTTGTCCATTAAACGTTGGAATGTGGCCCCATCATTCCTTAAACCGGATGGCATCACTCTATAGCATAAATTCCTTGAGTCTGTGATGAAGGATGTTTTTTCCTCATCAGGCTCATGCATCAGGATCTGGTTATATCATGAGTGGGCATCCATCATAGAGAGGAGTTCGTTACCTGATGCTCCATTGACTAGTTCATCGATAGATGGGAGCGGGTAACTATCCTCGGGGCATGCTTTATTGAGATCAGTGAAATCAATGCACATGCGCCATTTGCCATTGGGTTTCTTGACAATGATGGGGTTGGCCAGCCAAGTTGGATATCGAACTTCTCGAATGTGTCTGGCATTCAGAAGTTTGGATATCTCCTCATTAGCTTCTTTACGCCTGTCAGAAGTGAGTATTCGACGCTTTTGGCGATGAGCTGGGATGGATGAGTCCACAGGTTGTAATTTCTCCCCAATGTCCACAGGTTGTTCGGTTTGGTCAGCTGGATTGCCTTCTTATACCATTGTCTAGAATCCGTTTGTGATCCTTTGACAGTTGCGACGATCCCTTTGACTGGGTATCGTATACACTGGTGATAAAAAGACGGGACTGCTTTGATTCCATTGATGAAGGGTCATCCAAAAATACCGTGGAAAGTGGATGCTACTTCCACCACTATAAAACGACATGTTCGACTAACCCTCCCTCGCTGGGATCCGATGGAGTCCTTCAGATCAATAACACCGGCCACTGGGGCGGCGATATTAGTGAACCCGTAGATGGCTTCCTTGCAAGGAGATATAGAGGATGTCCGTGGAACTGCCACTGTCGACAATCATCCTCTCGACCCAGGAAGTGGGACCGATGTCTGCTTGGATCACGAGTGGATCCTCGTGAGGTTACAGGACATCGTCCAGGTCCTCTTCAGAGAAGTATATTGACTTCTTTTCGCGGACCCGCTTCCCGTTGTCTCGAGGTGTTGACTGTGACATCAGCACCTTCTGGGCATATCCCCTGTTGATGGTTTTCCGTTGACGGTTCTCGCTACTGTCACTATCTGGCGAAGGAGAGCGTGGACGCTTCCCCTTCGGGTCAGATTTGTAACTGTCCCGTTCTCAGGGTCCCTTGACAAAGTTGCCAAGTTCTCCCTTCGAGATCAGTTGCTCGACGTAGCCCGAGAACTCCCTGCAATGGTCCGTCAGGTGACCGTTGTCCTTGTGGAATTTGCAGAACTTTCCACCTTTCTTACGGCTACCTTTGATTGCAGGGTCTAAAGAACGAGGAGCGGGCAGATCCGCTCGGTTCTTTAGTTTCTCAAACAGCTCGCCTTTGCTGATTGTTAGCGGGGTCCAATCCCTTCATGGTTGGGTTGAACCCTTTGGCGACTGTTTGGTCGAGGTCTGGTACACCTTGTTATCGTGTTTGGGATTCCATTCCTTCTTGAAGGAATCAACCGCATTGTCGGTGTACCTGTTGGAGGAGCCACGGAATATGTTCTTTCTGTTGTACCCCTTTTTCTCGAACTTGGATTTTTTGAAGCTAGTGTTCTCAAGTTCCACTAGCTTGTTTTCATCCTCCTCTTCCACCTCAATGTATGATTGAGCTCGCTGGAAGAGGTCGGGCAGAGTCTCCACTTTATGAAGCATCAGATTCTGGGCCAAAGGGGAGAAGGGTGCCAACCCTCTTATGTACCCCGCTATGGCCAGACTTGGGATTAGATCGTTCACTTCTGTCATCATTGAAGTGAACTTAATCGTATAATCCCTCAGCGATAGCTTGTTCTGTCGTAGTGCCAGTAGTGCGTTAGCACTGTGTTTTATTCTGATCATCCCCACATGTTGGGCGATGAACTTTGACGAAAGGTCTGCAAAGCTGGAGATTGAGCCAGCTGGCAGACCAGAAAACCACCGATAAGCACTGCCCGTGAGAGTGTCGGAGAATGCCCAACACAACAGCCCATTATCGGTGGTCTACGGTTCGAAGACATTAAGGTAGAGGTTGATGTGATCTTTTGGATCACTCGAACCATCATACGCTTCTATCCTGGGTACCTATCAGGTTGGTGGAAAAGATCCTTTCAAAAGGTCCTCGTGAAAGGGAGCACTTTTGATTCTAAGGAACTCAATCAGACTGCTAGCGACTGGGTCGTCGACCAGCTTCCGACGGAGATCTTCCACGAACCGTATTGTAAGAGTCTTGTCAGTGCGACTCTTACTAGGTCCAGCCCTTGTTTTGTGAGAGGCTGGAGCTTTCTTTTCTTCTCCGCAGATGGAGAATAGTAAGACCCAAATTCACCCACTCCTTCGCGGATGATGGTCTTGTGGCTCCTAGCTTTTTCGAGGTCATTAACTCTTTTCTCTATGGTATCCATAAAGTTAACCAACCTCTCTTCTAACGTAGGAGGCAAAGATTGTGCCTGAGAGGGTGGTGAGACATGCCTGATTACGTCAGTCACTCCCAGCAATGCCCTTCAACAAGGACTAGGGTTCCGTCGCTTTATGTCGGATCCAGATTGGGACTGCCAAGTCGCCGATTCCAGAGGTGAGTCATCGATTCCGAACCAAGTTAGTCAGTTCTGGTAGACTGACGACCTGGCTCCCAAGGACTCGATGACTCCACCCTGAATCGACGACTCCTATACCTGAGTCGCCGATTCCCAGCCGTTAGTTGAGCTGGCCCACACCATTAACCGGGCGCCATAATGGTGTGGGCCCCGGATCAGTGATTGGGGAAACGCCCCAAGGGTCATAGGGGGTTCCTCCATTCTCATCTTCCGCTCTCCAAATAACAATTTACACACTCCAACCAGAGCAGACCTAGGAGCCCGAATCGCCGACTCCCAAGCTGAGTCATCGATTCCCCTCCTCTCTGCAGGTATTTGACGTAGAGCGCACGTCGTGGACTCCAGAGCCTCCGGCCTTCCTCGCAACCCCGCGAGCCCCCTGGTAGCAGATTACGTGCTTCATCAGCTGGCGCCGTCTGTGGGACTATCGAACTATGATATCCCGTCGTAATCGCGAAATTTTCTTAACGATCATTAACGATTTGCTGTCAATTACATGGCAGCGGTTACACGTTAATTACATGTCAATAAAATCCAATGATTTTATGATTTTATTGACCTTCCTTTTTTGTATACATGTCAATAAAATCCCAAGATTTTATTGACCTTCCTTTCTTGTATATAGTAACTCCAACGTTACATTTGTATAGTATAAATGGCAATGTATGCATGAATAAAAATCACATTTATTTTTCTGAAAATACATCTTTTATAAAATACAATATGGAGAAATTTGAAGAATTGCTCAACGAGGTAACCGGCCGGCCAGTTGAAGGCGTCATTCATTAGTGACAGATGGTGAATCCGCCCTTGATTTGCAAGCACCAAAATATCCAAGCCAAAAGCACGAAAAATAGCAATGAGAGATGGTAACTACCAAGAGGGACCGTGTCCTCTTGTTTGGAGGCACAAATGCCGATAATTTTATTAAGAGATAATCCCTAAAATTAGGGTTACAATGTTTATAAATAGTCTGAAAATTAAATAACGTATTGGGCTAAACCCAATAATAGTCCAATACTGAAATAAGTCTAATTAATTCATTTTAAAATCATTAAAATGAATGGGAGCCCGCCTGGCCCGTTTATCTCTTCCCAGCTCTTTATTAAATACTTCCGCATCTGAATTAGGTCTTCTTTCCTTTTCGAAGTCACTTGAAGTATCAACCACGCCATCGTTTTCCAGCACGTCGTCTGCATCTTCCTAGCATCCGTTGACGTTTTCAGGTACATCTCTATCGACTTCCTCATCGTCCTCTCGATCTATTCTATAATTTTATTGATTAAATATATTATTCTTACTTTTTCGTTTGTGACTCTACACAGCTAAAGAAGTCGACTCGCTTCTAGTTTTTAATTGGTTGTTTTCAGAAGCGGCAACATTAGCCACATTAGCATCTGAAGAATCAAAGTAGCATATATCATTCTTGCCTGTTAATATAATAAACTGATTATCAATCAGTTAAGAATGGTTAGTTAGTTTAGTTAGTTGAGTAGATTTACACCATTATAAACACTATATAAAGGGTCATAGAGCCAATAATAAAATCATCAGCTTTTGGCATTCTTCCATCTCCGGTGAACTCTCTGATCATCTCTCCGATCTACTTCTAATATGGTATCTTCGACAGGAAGGGACGCCGCTTCAACGACACCTTTCGATCCAATCTCCCTCCGCTGCGACAAACACCGGTCTTGGAGGTAGCTCGCTGATGATAGAATTTACGGATCCTATGGCGCCAACTCCATCGGCGAAGGTGATTGTAATGAAGCAATTGAAGTGTGTTACCTTGGATGAGGATAACTACTTCAGCTGGCGAGCACAATTCTCGACAGTTCTCCGAGGATATAAGCTCCTGGACTACGTGGAAGGGAGGGTTCAATTACCTGAGGGCTTTCCCGCTGAGCAGCAGGATCAAATCATCTTGAGTTGGATCCTAACGGCAATTTCATCAACAATATTACCGCAAGTTGTTGCACTCACCACGTCATATGAGGTATGGGAATGTTTAAAACAAATTTATTCTTTTGGTTCGGAGACACGTGTTCTTCATCTGCAAATGCAGCTTCAATCAATTCGCAAAGGAACCCTATCAATGTCACAATACTTGAAGAATATTTCGATCTTGAAAGATAAACTCACCTCCGCCGGTGAGAAGATACGTGATTCTCAAATTATCCTAATAGCTTTGCGTGGCTTAGGACCGGAATACAAAGCATTTGTTACATCCATCACCACACGTTTCGATCACGCAATGACATTTCCGAATTTGCAACAACTACTGATGGATTGTGATCTTCAAAAAGAGGAAAATATGAAAGTTGAAGCAGACGTAGTTATCAAGAAAGCAGAGGAACGAAATAGTGGAGGAAAATCTCCATGTCAAATATGTTCCCGTAAAGGTCATAACGCGAAAAACTGCTATAACAGGGTAAATTTTATTCATTTTCCTTCAGCTCATAACAGAAAATTAGTTCCACTCGGTCTCGGAAATCCTCCATTACTTACCATTGAATTAGCATTAACAACATGGGTTAAAAATTATTTCAGTATTTTACAAATATCTAAAAACCAATAATATTAAGAAATGAAAGAATTAGGGATCCGGCAACAATGGTGGCGATGAGAGGAAAGATGAAAATGGAAGAAAAGAAGGAAATGATAATAATATTATGATTTAAATTTTAGAAAAAAGATAAAATTTATTAAATGTGTATATTAATTTTTTATAAAATGTTTTATATAAAATAAAATAAAATTTATATTAATTATTTATATTTTAAATATTTTTTTATAATTTTTTATAAAAAAATTCGGATTTGGTTCAGGTTTTACCTGAACCCGACTTGAAAATTTGGGTGAAAAAAACTCGGGTTTAGATATTTTATATCAGGTTTCATGATCGAAAATATCCACTTGAACCCATACCCGACAGGTTCGAAGCATTAAAATTTATATTTCAAATGTATAATTAATAATATTAATTTTCTTTTAAATTTACTAATTTAGTAGGATCTTATTGAAGCATTAAAATTGTTTGAAATATATTAATAAACAGTAATATTAAAAAAATTTAATTCATTATGAATATGGTTGTAAATGGGCCGGGTTTAGGACGGCTGAGTTGGACCCAGACCCGAAACAATGAACTTGGTCCGGGTCCAGTACTAAATTGTCTGGACCCGGACTCGGCCAGACCCATAAAAAAATCCGGGTATGGGCAAGGTCTGAGTCCAAAAAATAAAAAAAATTTACCTGAAAAACAATAAATAATTAATAAAATAAATAAACATAAAAAATAGCATGTTAGGTCAATAATATTTAAATTCAACTTGAAAGTCTAAGTCTAAAATAACTTGAAAGTTTAAAACCCTAATATTGGTGAAAGTGTGAATAAGTAGTAAATAATCATGTTGAAATTGTGAAAGTGTGAAAGTGTGAAAGTGAAACCTTAATATTAATGTATTTATATTAAAATCTTAAGTTACTAATATATTATACATATATAGCACACATCAAGTGAGCATGTGCATCCATGCGCACATACTTAGGGCAGATAATTAATAACCTAATAATTCATATAAACTATCTTAATCAATATATCCTACATATCTATCTACATATATTTTAGCTATCTTGTCTACAACAATGTCTTGTCACATCCTATGAATTTTTGCCTATATAAGACAATCAATTCCATCGTTTTTTACACAATCAAACTGTTGGTACCATGGACCGCGGACCGCGGCCCATGGACCGAACCGGACCGGACGGCCCAGGCGGACGGACGGCCCAGGCGGACGGACGGGCGGGCGGACGAATGGACGAACGGGGCTGACCGTACAAGCCCACGAGGCCCAATAACAACAAGTGAAGGCTATAAATACCTCCCCTGGCCCAACTGGGGAGGGGGTTGACAATTCTGGAGAGTGAATACTTGGGAGAGTTGAGGGTGTGAGCTTACACCGACGAGCCCACGCACCAACAGTGGTGAACCTGACGTGAAAGAAATACATGGCGGCCGGAGAGAGGACGCTCCCTTCCCGAAAGACGCGTACAAGCGAAGGGCGGATGGC
>LFYR01000985.1:110746-136242 GCA_001185155.1 Zostera marina | reverse complement strand
CGGATATAAAAAAGAAATAGGAGAGAAGTTGAACGAGGCGCGCCCCAGACGTCGTCCCATGGAGGCGGATCCACGGCCCGGATGAACGTGGTCGCGGTCGCGGACGTCCCCCGGACGAACTTAAGGGGCTGGCTTCGAGGATCCCGACAGAAAGTGGCGCAGGTCGTAGGCCGGGAGGGACGAAGACCCGCGGGAGCGACGAGGACCTCGCGGCCGGCGGCGCCTCGGAAGGGGCGTGGGATCAGCGACGGCAGCGGGAGCGACGGTCATACCTTGCGCGCGGGAAGCACGCGAAGTTCCAGCAGAGCCCGACGTGCCAGGATAGGGGATGAGGGGAAGCTCCGCGACAATGTCGTCGCAGCGAATCCGGTTGAGGCGGCGGTGGACGTCGATCAGCACGGCGTTAAGGCGCTGAGTCTCGGCTACGGCGACACTGTTGGGGATTCCAGTAGGCGACAGCAGGCACAGGGCCCAGGTAGCATGTTGAGCCTGCACTTCGCGGCCATACTCCTCAAGGATGTCTCGAGCACTCATAGTGGAAAGGAGAGGGGATGCGGAAAATAAGGCTCTCAAGCAGCCTATTTATAGAGAAGCAATGAAGGAGGGGCCCGAGAACCAAGGAGCTTTAATGAGAGCAGGTGGGGGTCGAAAGGGGGGTGGACGGCCCCAGGCCCCCGGGCCTGCTAAGGAAGGGGGGAGTACTGTTGGTACCATGGACCGCGGACCGCGGCCCATGGACCGAACCGGACCGGACGGCCCAGGCGGACGGACGGGCGGGCGGACGAATGGACGAACGGGGCTGACCGTACAAGCCCACGAGGCCCAATAACAACAAGTGAAGGCTATAAATACCTCCCCTGGCCCAACTGGGGAGGGGGTTGACAATTCTGGAGAGTGAATACTTGGGAGAGTTGAGGGTGTGAGCTTACACCGACGAGCCCACGCACCAACACAAACCAAGATCCTCCTTCAATCTTCTTCCTCCATCCTTTACTTTCTACTCTCCCCTTCCATCCTAAACCCAACACCCGTAACCCAACACCCGTAACCAAACACTACCCCAACATTCTCACCTTCCCTAACATACCCAAAAACCAAAAGCCAAACATACCAATAACACCTTCCCTAACAAACCCAAAAGCCAAGCACATCTCCACCAGAACCCCTTCCCAAACATTCCAAACGGTGTAACCATCTCCTTAAATCAAGTTATTGAGTGTAGGTTAATCTGTTACCTTCTGTTTTGATCTTCAGTTATGTTTAGTTTCGGTTGCTTGTTGGTTTTTAGTTCCGTTTTATTAAGCTTGTGGGTTTGGTTCCGGTTGTTATTTGTTGTTCAGTTCCGTGTTTTTGTTCAGTTCTGTTCTCCTCCGTTCTACTCAGGGTAATTCGGTAAATTTCTAATGAATTGTATGTTCATGTTTTACTTGAATGTTCTGTTTATTTCCAGTGCTATTTGTCGTTCTGTTTTGCTTGTTTGTGTCCTACGTTTTCCCTCTTTTCCGTAGTCTGACTTTAATAGTTACTGTTGATGATACACCTGGTCCATCAGACCAGGCCCACGTGACTAGTGAAAGAAGGTCTGGCCCAGTTGGAAAGTGTATAAATACCCCTAGGGGTTGAATGTAGAGAGGGGAAAACATTTGTAATATACTTGTAGTAGATTGTCTGGTATATACTTCATACCACATCATCAGTGGTGAACCTAACGTGAATCGAACACGCAACCTTCTGATGAGATGGATAAAGATCGAGAGCACCACGTTGTTCCGTGATTTCTGCAACTTAAAGGAGTCCGAGTGAAGAGAAGACCGCACATTGGGAACATGTTGTTGGAATCAGATGGTCTGATGGTGGAACATGATTGCGAATCGACGCCACCCTTGACAGTCTTCTTCTGTAAGACTGTTTTGAAATCACACATTCTTGCAGAATTTGAAAGAGGAATACGCAGAGAAACGCTGGGCATCCCCATTGATCCCACTGCCGTCATAGATGCGGATCTGCCTCCGCCTCCGTCGTCGTCGTCGTCTTTCTTCAGTCTCGTCAAAAAGCAGAGGAAGAAGAGGAAGAGTAAGAAAAAGAAGAAGGGTAAGAGCAGACATCTTCCACCGACACTGACGACTGACACTACTACTAGGGATTGCGAAAATATGGCGGAGTTTGATACGGATGATGATGATGATGCAATCGTCCGCCGGATGGGATCTATGCCTATTCATAATCAGAGTGAATACAATTTTCCCAACCAATGTCAACCGTCTTTTCTCAACCACAACAACAATTCCAATCTGATCACTACAAGAAAATATGGAAACAACCACAGTCAAGTTCACTGGCTAAATGGTTTAGCCACGGGAATTAGCCACGGGAGTGGCCGTGGGTGTAGGTCTGGTGGCTACTGATTTTTAGTCACGGAATTGATTTTCCGTGGCTACTGATTTTTAGTTACGGAATTGATTTTCCGTGGCTAAATATTAGCGACGACCATTTAATTTAGCCACAGATAATGCCGTGGCTGTTTTTGGTAATCGGTAATTGGGTAAAATTTTAAAAAAATTAGTCACGGCATAAATCAGTGACTAATTTTTTGAAACAGAAAAAAATGAAGGGTCACAGCCAAAATCAGTGGCTAATTTTTTTTGCCGTGGCTAATTATTTTTTTAGTTTATTAGAAAAAAATTAAATGGTGAAAGATGCCTATATTGTAAGGTTTTACACATTCATATATATAACCTGAAATTAAAATTCATTCACATATTCATATAACCTGAAATTAACATTCATTCACAAATATGGATTCATATATCAATCTATACATTAATCCATAAGTACAAACTTAAAAAACAACATCCAAATACATATGACCATATAACATCCAAAAAATATTAAAAAACATCTAAACACCAAAAGACTGATTGCCTCTGCAATTGAATGCACACAATTCACTTTGCAATAAGATATTATAAGATCTTGATCACTGGTGATGTAAATATTGTTGGTGTTGCAATAAGGGTGCCACAGCAAATGATCTTCGAAAGAGGTAACTATTTCACCTCGAAAGTTCCACATAGAGATTGTACGATTTTGAAATGTCAAAAGCAATTGATTCTCATATAAGAAAATAAAAGCTGATGCATGGGGTCGTAAATCTGGTTCTGCAATGGAAGATTATAACAAAAATATATAACAAATTCAAAATTAAAGCCATTTAATTGCATTATTTAAATCGGATGAATAAAAAAATATCATGTAACATGGCTAGTGCTAGAATAAGGTAACACTAATTGTATTTGTGAAACTGAGAAACAAGGTTTTCGAAAAGAAACTAGATATACAAAAAGTGGACAAAGATTTATAAGTGAAGCATAAAAAGGGAAACCAAGAATTATCTAATCTTGATTTCTTGAACATTCTTATCTGATATAGAGTACAACAACTTATAATTTTTCAAGTCAAACACCTTGTATATGCTAAAATTAAAAAAAACATGCAAATTTAAGATCACAGAAAATAAACAAAAGATAAAGCAGAATTTGACATTTCATATCCAAAAGCTTTACCTATCATGAATTGAAAATGTAAGAACTTTCCCATTCACATCATCGAACTCTACAAAACCTGGCCGCTTCAGAGATTCTGATTGAAATAGAGGAAAACCAGAATCTGGTTTAGCACTCTTAATGTACCTGAAATTAATAAACAAAGTGCATTTTTAAAAATTATAAAATAATGCACCGACAATGTATCAAAGGAAAACAAGTTTATAAAAAAAATCCCTTTATGTAAGAACTAAATTGACATCATCAATGGAAATATGCAAAGAATGAAGAAATAGATTGACATCATCAACGAGCAGGAATGTATAATGTAAGGAAATTAACGAAATCACAAACCTCTACAAAAAGCTGCACAGATACCAGAGTGTGCTAAAGAAAAAACCGTGGATCTTTTTTGAAGCAAAGGAAGTTGCAAGGAACTATAGCCCTTGGGATCGTGAGTATCATATTCTTCTTGGTTAAAAAATATCAAAGAGCATAAGTAAATCGATCTAGATAATGCCTTACGTTTCTACCCTCACTCCGAAAGCAAAAAAAAACAATGATCCAATGAAATCAAGAAAATAACAACAAAATCCCAATTTTATTCGTTCACTTGCTAACTGACCTGCAAAACAATATGCCGACACCTCTCCTGGGAACTACTTGTGCTAAACGAACGATCCTTTTTCGAACAAGTCTCCCTCCTCCGCAACTTCTTGACGCTATTTAGGAACCCATCGCGACCACATGCTCTTTGGGATTTCATCCTAGCCAAAATCCTCCGATGGCAGCAAGGCATGGGACTCACAGTGATTCGTTTCCACATCGAGAAAGACTTAGGAGTCTTCCCATCCCCTGACCAGATGGAAGTATCGCCCTCGCCGGACTAGAGTGTCTATCTAGCCTCTGGTCACCATATCACGGTATCGCTGGTCCAGACTCGCCGCTCGACAGAAATCGAAGTTGGAATCGCCGGAAGTGGGGGTGGGAGAAAAATACGATTTGGGTGAAGAAACAAAGTTATTTAACTTTTGGGTGGAAAAAAAACACGATTTGTTTAATTTAGGGGTTTTGGTTTATTTACAATTTTTGACTTAACATGTTAACAATTTACAATTTTATAATTTTTGACTTAACTATAATTTTAAGGTTTTGGGTACAACTATAATTTTAAGGTTTTGGGTAAAACTATAATTTTATAATGTAAATTTTTCTAACCTATTAAGATATAAATATTATTTAGTATAATTATTTTTGATAATTCAATAAGATATAATTATTTAGTTATGAAATTAGACTTTTTATATTAAGAATTGATATTTTTATCATTTTTAAAAATAATTTTTTTATTTTTTAGGATTTACAATTTAAAATAACTTTTATAATTGAATTTATAACTTCAAATAACTTTTTTAAATTTAATTTTTCACTTTAAAATTTAAAATATCTAAAATAACTTTAATTTATAACTTCTTCTATATTTTTAATTTAAAATAAACTTATTTTATAAGTTTTAAAATATTTAATTTATTAAATTGAATTTTAGAATTTAAAATTTAAAATATATTAAATTAGACTAACCCTGACCTACTAAAGTTAATATTAGAAATTGCTATTTTTTATAATTTTTAAAAAATCACTAGTTGTTAATTTTTTACTTTTTAGGATTTATAATTTAAAATAACTTTTATAATTGAATTTGTAACTTTAAAAATTAAAATACCTTCTTTATATTTATTTTTTAACTTTAAAATTTAAAATATCTAAAATAACTTCAATTTATAATTTTTATAATTTAAATTTTTATAATTATCTAACTATAATCTAACTTTAAATTTTTTATAATTTATAATATCTAAAATACTATAATCTAACTTCTTCTAACCCTAACTTCTAACTCTTACTTTTAACCCTAACTTCTAACCCTAACACTATCTACATATGTGTATATATATACTTATTTTTACTAATTTTTGTTAATTTCTATTAACCCTAACCCTAACCCTAATTATTTACATTTACATTAACCCTATTATCATTATTAGCCACGGCTAAATACCGTGGCTAATAATTAGAAATATCAGTGGCTAATAATTAGAAAATTGGAGAAATTTTAGCCACGGATTTTAACAGCCGCGGCTAAATATTCAATGAAAAATTGGAGGGAATTTTTACCGGGAAACTTAACCACGGGATTAGCCACAGATGTAAAATCCGTGGCTAAATATAAATATTAGCCACGAGCTTAGCCACGGCTAAAAAAGCCATGGCTAATTGTTAAATATTAACCACGGCTTTCACTGGCCGTGGCCAATCCCGTGGGCGTAGCCCTGTTTTCTTGTAGTGAATCGATGAGGATTCCTGCATCGATTCATTTTCCACTGCTAGTTACGTAACAGATTTTGATGCGGGTTCTTCTTCTCTTAGTATCACCTCTAGTTCTAATCCATTTCTGGATTTTTACCAACAACAACAGTACTCATCTGGATCTACTACTCCCGCTCGTCTCAATCTTTTTCCTAATGAAGATGGATCTTTTATCATAGAAAAATCTTTACCCGAGTTTAAAGGAAGCGGTGGAGGTCAGGGTATCTTCAAATTGCCACTTCGAGCAACTGTTCATCCCGGTCGACCACCATCCTTTAATTTGTGTCCTCACCCATTACGTGAGTCGCAGGCTGAATCTTTTTTCCGGACACTAATAAGCACGCCTACCCAACTTTGGGCAGGTCTGGAATCTGGGGTTCGGTCTTGGAATTTATCATAGGTTTTCGCTCTAAAGGAGGAGGCTTTCGCTCCAGAGGAGGAGGCTTTCGCGGAATCAAAGGCTCCTTTGCATTAGAAGAATACCACCCCATACAAGGAGTCGATTGTGACTAGTCCAACCCTGTGTTTTGCGGTGGACACTGCTAATAACCTGGTCTGGAGTGTCATTAGGATGGAAGAATCAGGTTTTGGAATGAAGATTATTCTTCTTCTTTCTCCGATGATAATTGCAATGCTACATCTCCCAATTTTTTCAAAGAAAACCTTTGCTGGACTGCACATCGTGCTCATCCTATTCTATCTATGGCATTTACCTCCTATGATCTTTGGTCTGGTTCTGATGGTGGAATTATTAGGATCTGACCTTGGGATGCCCTCCGTTCGGCTTAGTCGTTTGTCGAGGATGAAGAAATATAGGGATAAAAAAATACTTTTTCCGTTTTTTTTAGTCCATGTCTCCACAGAGGCGAATTCACAGGGTCCGTGAATTTTGTACATATAAAAAAATTTGTTTTCCTACCGGTTGCCGATTGGTTATTTTTTACGATGGCGTTGATGGAGAAGCACCCAAACAAACATACCGATCGCGTTACAAAATTTTAAAACGGAAGGAGAACTCCGTGCTGAAGAAGGAGAACTCCGCACTTCTGGAGAAGGCTAAGGACTTGGAGTTGGATAAGAAGTATCAATCCGATCATCTCCAAGAACTTAGCTTCTTTGGTACCTCAGTATTCCCATCACTACCCGAAGACTTTATCTCGGATATCATGACATGGGTAGATGAGCATCCCGAAGAGAAGGAGAAAAACAAGGATGCCCTCGACAAGCTAAAGAACGACGAAGAAGATTAGAGATTTTTTATTTCTTCTTAGCTTGTAAATTTTGATATGTTTTTTGTAATCTTTTGGAACTTAATATCAACTATTTTGCTTTCTAAATTAATTATTTGTTTAATTTATTTTTTGAATTGTAACTAAGACCCGAAACTAGATTCACAAGTCGTAATTTAGCCACTCTGGACATAAATTAGACTCTGCTAACCCTATCGCTAGCCACTCTGGGCGTAGTCTTGGTCGTACGAATCGTAGCTCAACTAATAAATTAAACTTCACAACTAATCAAGACTCGCAAAACTAATTGACGTAGTGAGTTGGAGATACAAAAAACTGTCGGAAATTTTAGCTAAGACTTAGAATTTTCTAGACTAAGTGACGTAAGCACTTAGAACTTTTTTCGATCTTAAGACTCTAAATTCCTTAATATGTAGTTCAAATCTGTCGAAGCGACGGAGTAACTTTTTACCCTCATCAAGGTCGTAGCAACAAGATGGGGTTGAATCGTTAAGGCTATAGCGACAAAACGATTCTTAATCTATTAAGGCCATAGCGACATAATAGATTCTGGTAAGTGTGGTGGGTACTTAGAACCTCTTGGGGTTGGGTTCACTTGTACCTATCAACTACCTAAGACTCTACACTTTAGACCCTAATGTGTAGTTGAACTCTGGCCGTAGCGACAGAGTAACATTTGGACCCACATCAAGGCTGAAGCGATAAGATTGGGTTGAATCGTTAAGTCCAAAGTGTCAAAACGATTTTAATCTATTAAGGTCATAGCGACAAAATAGATTTATAAGGTGGGGTGCTAGTTAGAGTCGTAAGTAGATGATTTTGCAACAAATGTCAACTTTATTGAAATAAAAATTACAAAGGTAAAATCTAATTATTCTACTTTGTAATTTGTACTAACATATATACTATAAGGCCCTAAGGAATAATGTGTTCAATACTAAGCGTAGTATTACTGCATATTGATCGTGTGCCAGATGTAGGGACCTTTGGACGACAGCTTATTCCTTGGTCTATTCCTTTCAGTTATGCTAGCCTTCCAATGGATCCACCACCAAATATCATATGGTTTTCTGTGGGTGGTCCTCGCTACTGCCGCTGTCTGGCGAAGGAGAGCGTGGACGCTTCCCCTTCGTGTCAGACTTGCAATCGCCCCGTCATCGGGATCCTTTGACAAAGCTGTCAAGTTCACCCTTCGAGATCAGTTGCTCGACATAAAGCGAGAACTCCCTTCAATAGTCTGTCGGGTGGTCGTGGTCCTTGTGGAATTTACAGAATCTTCCACCTTTTTAACGGCTATCCTTGGTTGCAGAGTCCATAGAGCGAGGAGTGGGCAGATCCGCTCGGTTCTTCAGTTTCTCAAACAGCTCGCCTTTGCTGATTGTTAGCGGGGTCCGATCCTTCCATGGTTGAGGTGGACCCTTTGGCGACTGTTTGGTGGAGGTTTGATACACCTTGTTATCGTGTTTGGGCTTCCATTCCTTTTTGAAGGAATCAGCCGCATTGTCAGTGTATCTGTTCGAGGAGCCATGAAAATTGTTCTTCTCACTGTAGCCCTTCTTCTCGAACTTTGATTTTTTGAAGCTAGTGCTCTCAAGTTCCACTAGCTTGTTTTCATTCTGATCTTCCACTTCAATGAATGATTGAGCTCGTTGGAAGAGGTCGGGTAAGGTCTCCACTTTATGGAGCGTAAGATTCTGGGCCAAAGGGGAGTAGGGTACTAGCCCATTCGTGTATCCCGCTGTGGCCATACTCGGGATTAAGTCGCTCACTTCTGTCATCATTGAAGTGAACTTAATCGTGTAATCCCTTAACGACAGCTTGTTCTGTCGTAGTGGCAAAAGTGCATTGGCACAGTGTTTGATCCTAATCATCCCCACATGTTGGGCAATGAACTTGGATGAGAGGTCCGCGAAGCTGGAGATTGATCCAGCTGGCAGACCGAAAAACCACCGATAGACACTGCCCTTAAGAGTGTCGGGGAATGCCTGACACAACAGTGCGTTATCGGTGGTTTGCAGTTCCAAGGCATTGAGGTAGAGGTTGATGTGATCTTTTGGATCACCCGAACCATCATACGACTCTATTCTAGATACCCGCCAGGTTGGTGGAAAAGACACTTTCAAAAGGTCCTCATGGAAAGGAGCGCTTTTGACTCTCTGGAATTCGATCGGACCGCTAGCGACCGGATTGACGGCCAGCTTCCGACGGAAGTCCTCCATGAACCGTGTTGTAAGAGTCCTCTCAGTGCGACTCTTACTGGGTCCAGCTCTTGATTTTTGTGGTTCTGGACCTTTCTTTTTTTCCGCAGACGGAGAATTGTGAGAGGCCGATTCACCCGCTCCTTCGCAGGCGATGGTCCTCTGACTCCTCGCTTTCTCGAGGTTGTTAACTCTTTGCTCCATGTCCTCCATGAAGTTAATCAACCTCACTTCTAGAGAGGGAGGAATGGATGTTCGAGGGGGCAAATCAGTTTGAGCATCTTCAAACCTTTCAGCTTGCCTGTTTTGCTGAAGATGCTCAGTTTGTGCCCCATCCGGTGCCACTGAGGATTTGCCTTTGTTTCTCATATGGTAATCGTGTTTTTGCCTTTCAGAAGCGCAGGTATTGACCGAACTAACTCGAAAGAAAACAATTGGAATCGGTGACTCAGCAGATGGAGTCGGCGATTGGCTTTAGGTTTTTTGTCTTTCGAGCCGAGTCGAGGACAACACTCTTAGCTAGCAGAATAACCCGGAATCAGCGACTCACTAGGTTGAGTCGGCGATTGCCTGTATGAATCGACGATTCCTTGACACAAAGTCAGCGATTCACCCGAAGGGAATCGAGCCAAACTTTGCGAAGAAAATTTCGCGATTACGATGGGACCTCGATTGTCTCACAGACAGCGCCAGCTGATAAAACACGAAATCTGCTACCAGTAGTCTCACGTGGTTGCGAGGAGGGCTGGAGGCTTTGGAGTCCACGACACGCGCTCTACGTCAATGTACCTGCAGAGAGGAGGGGAGTCGGCGACTCAAGTGTGGGAGTAGGCGACTCGGGCTCCTTAGTTTGCTCTGGTTGGAGTATGGTCAAGTGTGTTGGAGGGGAATTGTTGATGAATGAGGACCCCCCAAGGGCCCCTTTTATAGGGTCTTTGGGGCGTTTTTCATTCATTACTCGTGGGGCCCACACTATTATGGTGCCCTATTAAAGGTGTCATAATGGCGTGGACCAAGTCAAGTAACGACTGAGAGTCGGCGACTCAGGGTGAAACCATCGATTCTCCATGAGCCAGGTTGGTAGCCTACCAGAACTGACCAACGAGGCCTGGAATCGGTGGCTCACCTCTGGAGTCGGCGACTTGGTAGTCCTAGTCGCCGATTCTCAGTGTTGACTTGAGTACTTGACGTAGACACTTGCCCGCAACCGTGGATCTCTCTGGGGGTCCGGCATAAAGCGACGGAACCCTAGTCTTTGTTAAAGGGCGTTGTTGGGAGTGACTGACGTAATCAGACATGTCTCACCACACTTTTTATAAGTAATTACAGTTTGAAATCCTTTATTGTTATTTTCTACCATTATTTTAGATCCGTCATTATTTTCTACCATTATTTGTTATTATTTAAAAAATTTACTTTCAATTATTTTTAGTTAGATTTAATATAATGCTAATTTTTCTCATTTGAAAAATCCAGATGCTATGGAGGTCGACTATTCTCATCAAATTATTAATCTACCTTCAACCTCAGAAAAAAAGTTAGTAAAGATTAGTTATTCCTTATTTTTAATTTTATTATTTACAGAATTCGTGAGATTTAATTATTTTTAAATAAACTCTACTGTTATATTTCTAGTTGTGTTATTAGGACCTAGAATGAAGAAAAAAAATTGATATAATTTGTAGATGGGTGTTGTTATCTTGATGTACTTCTTCAATCACTTGTTTTATTTTAAAAATTTCAATTGGCCCGAGGCCCATGTTCTTTGGAACCCGGTTGTCACAGAAACGTATATCATTAAACCAAATTACTTGTTGCTTGAATAAGAAAAATACAGTCAGTAATGAAAATGAAGATAATCGAGATCAATAATTCTCCATTCTTTATTTCAATGTTGAGAAATAAAAAATTAAAATCGAGATCAATAATCTGAGAATGAAGATAATGAAGAACGATTTTGTTAAAGTTAAATAATTCAGACTAATAATGTCAATATTCCAGAACGATAATGTCAATAATCGAGAACGACAATCAAGGTTGAAGAATAGTTACTGCCTGAAGCAAGGAAAAAATTAGCCGGACAAATTACCAGGAAAAAATTACGATTTAATTATCTGCCAACAACAACCGAGGATGAAGAAATAGAAGATAGGTGATTTACTAGTTGGTAATATTTACTAGTAAAAGATTGTATTAAACATATCCATAGGTGATAGGAAGTGCGGTCAGTTAGCAATGAACATCCCAATTAAAACAAAAAAAATCAGTAGCAATTAAAAATTTAAAAAACGAATGAATGAATTTAACCCTATTTGTATTTACAGATTGAAACAATAATCTTATTCAGTTTAATCTTATTGGGATTAAACCTTTGGGATTCCACCTTGTTGGTATCAGGGCCCGTCAAGTCGGACCCTGGACCAAACAGACCTGCTAGGCCCGTTAGACCCTAGGGTAAGATCTATAAATACCTCCCATAGTGCAGCAGGGAAGGAGATCGATTACCTGAAACAATAATACTATAGAGTTGTGTGTGTGAGCACCCCAGCGTGAGCCCACACACCATCACACCTTGTTCTTTTTTACTTTGATTAATTATGAAGGCACTGGAACTGTAAACGAAAAGTGTTAACATACATAACCTTAACCTTAAACTCTAACTCTAACCCTAAATCTACACCTGATACGAATTGTATATAATATATATTAAAATATTTATATTTAAACCCTTAACTTAATAAAATATTAATATTTTTTCTAACATTTAAAATAGCCGGACTCGACCGTTCTGGTCTAAACCCTTTAACGGGTCCGAAATTGATTCCAAATCCGGGCCCAGACATCCTCCAATCCATTAGTGTATTGCTAGGTTCAACATTATGAACGTTACTTAAATTTAGTTCAGCATTAAAAAACTATATTATGAGTTTAAGTTCATAAGTGTATTGCTAGGTTCATAGGTGTCTCATCATCATTAAAGTTTGTCAGTGAATAGATTGTTTATTATCTCAAAATGTAAATTTATATGTTCCTTGCGTAATTTTTTTTGCCAGCCGTCGATAGTGTTGACAAAACACGAACGGTCAGGATTTCGTAGTAGATACAGCCCGTAAATAAATAATATTTTTTTTTGAAGCAGTAAATAAATAATATTCCAAGCATTTGAATTTCGAAACTGGAAAAATGAAATTAAAATACATAGATATAAATTGTAATTTCTTCTTCTTCTTCTATTCTTCTGTAATTTGGGCTTTTATTGATTTCAACCCTCCTCCCCGGTGGTTGTGTTTAGTTTTTCTTTTCTCCTTTTATATATATATATATATATATATTATATATATCCTCTTTTCTCATTTCCTCTATAGATTCCTAAATATAAATAAGTGAAAGGGTATTCCTGCAAATAATCCCTTTAATTCTTCAAACCCTTGATGAAAGGAATGCCGGTGTATGAGATCCAAGAATCGCCTTCGAGGAAGTTTCCGACGGTGAACTTGAGAGCTTCGGCCTTACTTTTGATGATATGGTACCCTTTCCATTTCACTCTTTCAGAAGTATTGGCTCCAGGACCAGTGTTAGCATACTCAGCGTAATCCAAAGTCTTCAGTGCATAATCACCGTCCCATTCCAGCCACCCTTCCGGTTGAATGAGATCTCCGATCTGTGATTCCATGTATATGGTTCTTGAGTACTCCTTCCATGGACGGCCGAGGTACGACTTGACCTCTTTTCTGAAATGTTGGAGGGATCTGTCGGGCACAATACGGCAGTTGTGGATGATGATACCGGTATCTTCGTACTTGTAGCTCCGGCCAGATGCAGCGATGATGTTTCTCTGGTTATCCATTGGCTTGCGGATGATGATGAGACAGTTCTGGAATACTGAAGAGGACATACCGAAGATGAAATCAATTGTACCGGAGATGACGCAGTTTCTGTAAAACTGCCTGTGGGTCTGCGCGTAGAGTGTGTCTTGGTAGGCATCCATCCGGCAGTTGAAGAAAGCGGACATATCTGACTGCACACGTAGCGCGACGGCTTGATGCTTCTCGGCTCCGGCGGTGTTCTGGAACCCAATTGACTTGCATATGAATCCGTTCCCCATCGCCGCCAATGTGGCGGTTCGGAAGGTGGGTGTCCCGTCGATGAAGTTCTTATTTCCGGTGATGATCGTCTTTTTGGAACCGTCACCGTACATGAAAACATTCAAGGTCTTCTTACCGATGATCACATTCTCTTTGTAAACTCCACGCTTGACGTGGATGATGAATCTTTCTGTGCTCTTTAGAGGTACGCTGTCGATGGCTTTTTGAATGCTTGAAAAGTTACCGCTTCCGTCTTTGGCAACAACAATATTCGGCTTCACTTTTTTCGAGTGGGTTGATCGGAGAAGCTTTCTGTCGGCGGCACTGAACCATTGGGGATAACGACCACCATCATTAATACCGCTGTTCAATAACTTCCTCCCTCCTTTCAAAAAACCATTCCCGGCCGCTGCTGCTCCTGCTCCTCCCATTCCTATCAACCCGTCTTTCAGATGAAGAGCATCTTTCATGCTATCCAAAAGATTGGTGATCTCGGTGGTGATGGCAAGAGCATTTTTGGTGAGTTCAGTCGCTTTGTTGAGACCTTTGGTCATGTTGGTTTTCAACTCCGGATGGGTCAGACCATCAAGGCAAATCACTTGGTATGCCATCACGGCGCTGAGCCAATTCTTCAAATCGTCGGAACGTCGTCGGATGTGTTCGGCGTCGCCTCTTTCTGAGCTTGCCAACGCATCTTGGAGCTCGCCGATCGCATATTCTAAAAGCTCGTGACAGTCAGTCAGAGCTTCCTTGTTCATATTATCCTGCACACGTACCAAAAATCACGTAGACTAAACACTTGCACCCATGCATGCATGCATGTAAAAAATATATACGTACGTGTGTGGCTTCGCCCATGGTCTTGGATTTTTGAAACGCGATTTCGAACTCGACGGAGGTGGCTTTGATGGCGGCCGTGACTATTGATTTGGGATCGGGGGATCCATTGTCATCATTAACATTGCTGAGGGTATCAACACAGGTATCCTTATAATCGGTGATATGGCAGAGACTGTCTATGGATTTAGAGACGATGTTGATGTTATTCTTATTCGTGGGCTTCTCGAAGTCATCGCCGATGGGGCTGGTCGAGCGCATAACGCCCGCCATTACACCGATGACGACGGCGACGAGGAGCAAGGCAGAGACACCTCCGAGGAGAATCTTCTGCCTTGTCGCCATCTTTGTAGAGAGAGAGAGAGAAGGATGGGGAGAAGATGGAATGATGGATGAGCCAAAGAGGAGGAGGGTGCTGAGTTTATTGAGTTTGTTCATTTGTGTGTTTCCGGTTGGTTGGTTTATAAAGGAAATATTTGGAGGGAATGAGTGGTGGTGTAATGTCGTCGATTCAACCCATCAATTTTTTAGACAAAACATTGATGTTTTTCATCTTTAGTATTTAGATATTATTAGAAGCAAATAAATTTACTTAATTTACATAGGAACATTAACTCAAACTGTTTACTATTTGGAAAATATGCTCCAAGGTTCTAATTGTCCACTATTTTTCTCCGGTGTTCGTTGATTGTTAATCTCGTTAGTTGATATATCCATTTGCTTGCTAGAATACCCATTTACTCTTGTGTTTTTATCATATATGGTATCAGAGCAGAATTAGGGCTTCTCGATCTCATGTAACATAACTTTGCGAATTATTGCGCCTCTTGTTGGAAATCGTTAGCATACAGTACAATACTTAACACATATCTCAAATCTGTCCAAGTCCAAATCTGTGATTTCTATTTAATCATTTAAATATGTGATTTATATTCTCTGCATAATCATTTAATCCTGTTAACAATAATGTCATCTTATACATTGTCTTGAATTAAATCTGTTAAATTAATCATCTCATACACTGTGGTTCACTTAAATCTGAACGTCTAATCCCTTCTGATCTATCTATTTTATCAAACCTAAATATCATCTCAATCTGTCATACTTTGAATCCATTACATATTCTGTCTCATACATTGCTGAATACTTAAATCTGTGACGACTAAGTTCCTGAATCTTCAGCTGCATTCATTTAATCTTATATATACTAGCTCTGAGTACAACTTGACTTAAATCTACATTAATATCTGCTTAAACTGCTGTTTTCTGTCTAAGTCTATTAATGCCTGAAAGCACTGCTAATATCTTAATATATATCTTAATATCTGCATATCTGTTTCAGCCAACATCTAAACTTTCTAATCAAACTGATATCAGTGACACTCTATCCATTGCATATCCTAAGTTCATATCACTGATATCCTAATATCTGTCTAAGCTGTTACTTCCTGTTTCAGTTAACAACATCTATTTTTCCTCTTTCAATCAAACTGATATCACTGATACTTCATCATTTATTTATTTTTAAATATTCTGACCACACAGGTCACATTTCATTCTTCAAAACTGCCTGCGGCAGGCTACACGTACTCTAAACTTTAATTTCATATCTCAACTTGTTATTTTCATACTATCTACAACTTATGTCTCACTATGAATTGTTTCAAGGGAAAGTGTTAAAACTAGCCACCTAAGATGGCTTGGTGGTCAAAACTACCCACCAAGCCTAGGTGTTAGGTGGTTAGGGTATGTTAGTGTGTAAAATTTCCTAATTTGCCCCCTTATTAGTAAATTGTGTGGGTTGTACCCATGCCCGTTTACCGGCGAGATTGATGGCTACATTGTGAGGTTGAAGCTACAAGGAGCATGTGGATCATGTACAAGCTCTGTGATCGGTCGTAAGATGCTAGTGTCTCATCGGTCGTAAGATCGGAGACATTTCTGTTCAAAATGATATGAAGCTTTGGCCGTTTAAAATCACTTCAGATCCTGCACAGAAGATCTTGATTTCCGTCGAATACAAAGGTGAGCAGAAGTTATTTTCAGCAGAAGAGATCTCTTCCATGATTCTCTCAAGGATGCGTGAGATTGCAGAAGCTTACCTCTGCGTGAGTGTGAACAATGCTGTTATTACCGTGCCAGCCTACTTCAACGACTCGCAACGGCAGGCTACAAAGGATGCTGGAGCTATTGCCGGTCTCAATGTGATGCGCATAATCAACGAGCCTACTGCTGCTGCTATTGCCTACGGTCTTGACAAGACGACTTCCATACCAGAGGAGAGGGATGTTTTGATCTTCGATCTTGGTGGAGGTACTCTCGATGTCTCGATTCTTAACATAGAGGAGGGAATTTTCGAAGTCAAGGCAACTGCAGGTGACACTCATCTGGGAGGAGAGGATTTTGATAACAGAATGGTGAACCATTTTATTCAGGAGTTTAAGAAGAAGAAAAAGAAAGACATTTCAGGCGATGCCAGGGCTCTTAGGAGACTGAGGACAGCCTGCGAAAGAGCTAAAAGGACACTTTCATCCACAACTCAAACCTCAATCGAACTCGAATCTCTCTACGAGGGCATCGATTACTCTTCCGTAATCACTCGTGCCAAATTCGAAAAGCTGAACATGGATTTGTTCATGAAGTGTATAGAGACAGTGGAGAAGTGTTTAAGGGCTGCAAAGATTTACAAGATGTGCATAGATGATGTTGTTCTTGTTGGTGGATCCACCAGAATTCCCATGGTGCAGCAACTTCTAAAGAAATTCTTCGATAAGAAAGAGCTCTGTAAGAGCATTAACCCCGATGAAGCCGTTGCCTATGGTGCTTCCATCCAGGCTGCCATTTTGAATGGAGAGGATAATAAGATGGTCCGTGACCTTCTTCTTCTGGATGTCATACCATTGTCACTCGGTCTCGAGACAGCCGGAAATATGATGTCTGTGCTCGTTCCCAAAAACACCATCATTCCCACAAAGAAGGAGAAGGTCTTCTCCACATACGCAGACAATCAGCTTGCTGTGTTGATTAAGGTTTTCGAAGGTGAGCGACCGAGGACAACAGACAATAATCTTCTGGGTAAATTCAACCTCACCGGCATTGCCCCAACTCCACGTGGTACGCCGCAGATAATTGTCTGCTTCGAAATTGACTCCAACGGTATCCTAAACGTATCAGCCGAGGACAAGACGAATGGAATAAAGGCTAAAGTCACCATCACCAACGACAAGGGAAGACTCGGCAAGAATGAGATCGAGAAGATGGTCCTCGAGGCTGAGAAGTACAGATTGGAGGACATGGAACACAAGAAGAAGATTGAAGCTAAGAACGCTTTGGAGAAATACGCATACAACATGATGAGCAACATCCATCAGGAAAAATACTCATCGCGGTTCCATGTATCGGACAAGAAGATGATCGAGGATGCGGTCAATGATGCGATAAGTTGGCTTGACAACAACCAGCTCGCAGAGGCCGATGAGTTCCTGGACAAGATGATGGATCTGGAATCCATATGCTATCCCATCATTGCAAAGTGTTACTACTTCGGTGGAAAAGAATATGGACCCAAGATTGTGGAGGTTAACGGTGAAATGTCTGGAATGGAACAAGACTTTCCGCGTCCCGCTACCTGCTATATCTGGAGGAGAATATGGAGGAGGAAGGAGGACGGAGGACGCTAGAATCCATAGAGGTATGGGAGGTGGGAGGACGATGGGTTTTTTCTTATACCCGTTACTGACAATGGCATGTGAAAGAAAATTTAAAAAAAAAGTAAGGGTAAAATGGTCATAAAATTTATAGGTGGGTAGTTTTAACTCCTAACCAACCTTAGGTGGTTAGATTTAACAATTTTCCTTGTTTCAAACAACACTCAAAATAACAACTCCCAAAACGTCTAGGAGGCCCACTGTTTGATCCTAGCTCACTTTACTATTTGAAGAGCTCAGATTATGGGCTATTAAATGACTCATCAGCCATCCTCTGTTGTTTCAAGGAAAAGACCCACTTCTCCTTCTGAGCCCATCTACTACAAAAGTGGTAGACAAGTAAACACAAACTACTATTGCTTTCATTGTTCTGCTTTTAGGCACACTGATGATAGGTGCTTTGTACTTCATGGCTACTCGGATGGGCACAAACAAATGAAAACTGAATGTACTTCACACAACACATCTTTTAAACCCAAACCCAAGGCTGTTCTGAACTGTGCAACTTCATCAAAGCTATGGTCTGCATTGGAAAAGGAGAAGCTTTATAAGTCTCTTGAAACAAGAGAAAAATCACTTGACAATTCGATTGGACCCCATGGCTTCCCTCTGTACTCTGAGAAATATAACCCAAAGCCTAGGCCAGACAACTCAGGTACTATTTACTATGTTTTTTATTTACATACTTCAAATCATTTTTGGATTGTTGACTTGGGTGCTTCTAAACACTTGAGTGGGAACGCTTTCCTCTTTAAATTTATTAAACCTTGTGATAAGATTTTAATCTCACTTCCAAATGGTATGAATTGATGAAAATGTTTCATCTAAAGGGGATGTGGTGGTTTCACCCACCATCACCCTAAAAAATGTATACTATGCCTAACTTTTAATGTCAATCTATTATCAATCAGCAAATTCATTCTTCATAATGATATTATAATCACATTTTCTAAACAAAGTGCAATTATTTATGACAACGTACGATAACCACTATTTTTTTATTTATATTTCGATTGCTTCCAATTCATGTTAATCTTTTTGTCTTTATAAATCGTCGTTTTTCCCATCCCATTTTACTTCGTCAACTCTCTTCCATTTTAAGTTTGAGAAACAACAAATCCATTATGGCAGCAGCAACATATATATTCATTTCAATTTTCATCCTTCTCAGAACTTCCCAACAAATCTTCCAATGTCTCCTTATCGACTCACTTCACCAACCTACTTCCCAAATTTGGCGCCAAACAAGACGGACGGCCTGTTTCAAATCATCGAATCTCGGCGGTTGCTTATTCCCATCCAAAACAACTCTGATCAAATAGGAAGACACCTTAATATTCGCCCTTTTGGAGAGATCAATCTAATACCTACCTTAAAGGTTTCTTTGAGATAGATGAACTTCATGGTTCATTGGTTGAGTACATGGTCCATGAAACCGAAGCCCTTCACTCTAAAGTTTGGAAATAAAAAATTAAATAGATAGCACAATTAATTAGGAAATAATCATCAATGTGATTTTGCTTAATATATGTGCAGATGGGAAGATATAAGAGTCTTGGAGAATATCTGTTGGTACCAGGGCCCGTCCAAACGGACCCCAGACCGAACAGGCCTGCTAGGCCCAAGGTTATAGGTTATAAATACCCCCCCAAGTGCAAGGGGGAAGGGGATCGATTGTTAGTGAGAGCGATACTAGAGAGTTGTGTGTGTGAGCACCCTAGCGCGAGCCCACACACCATCAGTGGTGAACCTGACGTGAAACGAACACGCAACCAGAGAAGGGGAGAGGATGGTCAGAAGGAGTGAATACCGCGTAGAAGAAAGCTCGGGGCGTCAGGGGGGAAAGGGACGCCGCGACAGGGAGGTATCCCCAGTCACCCCCAGGGAGGAGCACCCAAGAGATTCTGAGGAGAACTCAGACAAGACCGATCCGTACCACTTGCACAAAAAGCAGACTGCGATCTGGAACACGCAACCAGAGAAGGGGAGAGGATGGTCAGAAGGAGTGAATACCGCGTAGGAGAAACCTCGGGGCGCCAGAGGGGAAAGGGACCCCGTGACAGGGAGGTATCCCTAGTCACCCCAGGGAGGAGCACCCAAGAGATTATGAGGAGAACTAAGACAGGACCGAGCCGTACCGCTTGCACAAAAAGCAGACCGTGATCTGGGCACTCGAAACCCAGGAGGTGACCTGGCGTTAGGAGAGGGACAAAGAAGACGAAGCGGCCCGGCGCAAGAAGAGGGCCGGAGCCGATGAGGCAGCCACACAAAAGGAGGAAAGGAAACACCGAAGGGGGAGCAGGTCCTTGACCCCTGTCGGAAGAAAGGAGCATCGCGGGAGGAAGCATTCCGAAAACGCGAAGCTCTCGGCGATGGTCTCCGCATTGCAGGATAGCCAACGGCAGCTGCAGGAGCAGCTCCGCCAACTGACTACCGACCGTCAGGCGTTGGAGTCGGACGGAGCTGGGGGAGGAGCAGTAATCGGAGAACTCGGGAGAGGGGCGATCGTACCAATAACCGGGGCCGGGGGAGGAGTAGTCCTGGCGCAACACATGTTGGAGGGCGAATACCCCCTCGATTGGAGGGATCCCCACGTACATGGGGGATACCGACCCGGACGATCACTTACACTCGTTCAGAACTAATATGGAGGACATGACTGGACGAAAAGATATCTGGTGCCGAATGTTCCGAAGGGCACTCACGTGAGACGCAATAGTATGGTACAGAATACTCCCCGTGGGTTCGATCCATACCTTCGAGGACCTAGAAAGAACTTTCCTAGTGGCTTTCTCCCACAAGCGGAGGAGACCCAAGAGCCAAGCGACTCTCAGCTCCACGATACAAGGAGACTTCGAGAGTACGTGGGTGTACATATATGGACTGTTTCGCAAGTGAGGTGCAGAAAATCGAGGGGTTAACAGAAAAGGTGATCCTGTATGCCCTCAGCACAAGTCTTAGGCCCCTATTCTTCGCGGGTGACCTCGTAGAGAAACCATCGAAAACGTTCGCGGAGGACATGGAAAGGTACCACGGGGAGGCCAACGTGGAGGAATACCTGGGAGCGAGAACACAGGAGTTCAACAAGCGCCAGCAAAAATCCAAGGGGCCATCGGCCAGGGACGGAGGGCACCGGCAACAGCAACAGCAACCAAAGGCCCCGATAGCACCGGTGGTAGCAGCATTTAGAGCCCCAACGGCCACCGGCGGAGGCCGTCGAGATGCAGGAACGGCTCCGACCGCGAACTAGCGACAAGTCTTCCTCACCCTAGGGGGGGAGTTGGGAACCTCCCGCCAGCAAGGCCCATGAGGAAGGACTCAGTGGCGTACAGGGACGAAAGCAGGTTTTGCGAATACTACCAGGACAAGGCCAAGGTATTGCGAATACCACCAAACAACTGATGAGTGCCTGAACCTGGCCAAGGTATTGGGCAAGCTCAGCACCGCGCCTGAGGCGCCCCCGGCCCCACTAGTAAGGAGGGCAGCGGTCATCCCAACTGGACACCGAGTGCCCAAGCAAGAGCCGGTAGAGGAGCCAGTGGGGGATATCCTAACAATAGCAGGAGGAGGTGCGTCGCGCGATGCGGACCCATGAGAGGGGCGCCGGTATGCCGCGGACGTCGATCGAACAACCGGAGGGTGAACGCCTACGCTTGGAGGCGGAGATCACATTCACGGAGGCGGATATGAAGGACTTCATCACCCCTCACGATGACTCCATGGTAGTGACTCCCGTTTTCCAAAAGGGGAATAAGACCAGCGTGCGGTTACACAGAGTCCTGGTCGACACGGGGGCATCGGTGGATATCCTATATTGGAACGTCTTCGTCGACCTAGGCCTCGCCCGTACAGACCTACTCCCGACCAGAGCACCGATCAGGGGATTCGGGCAGGCGGAGGTCTCGGTGGCCGGCGTAATAGCGATCCCGGTGACACTAGGCCGCCATGCCCTGGAAAAGACGGTGGAGGTCAGCTTCACGTTGGTGAACTTCACCTCGAGCTACAACGCCATCTTGGGAAGAACAACTTTGCACGTATTCCATGCGGTGATGTCGTCCCTCTATTAGTGCCTGAAGTTCCCAACGAAGGCGGGCGTGTGCACGGTGAGGGGATCCTAGAAAAAGGCCCGCGAGTGCTACTTCAACTCAGTAGGGGAGATGATGACCTCTGACGAAGGGCTACTACACGCGTTACGAGAAGAGCCCCCGAAACCGGAGCCGACGTCTTCCATAGTGCTTTTACCTCTCAGCAAAGCGATGTGCGCGTGGAAAAAAGCCTCCCAAGGGAATTTAAGAAGGACTTGAAGGACTTCCTCTGGAGGCACGAGGACCTGTTCGCGGCCGAACTGGGAGAAATAGGAGGAGTGGCTCGGGCGACAACGGAGCACAAGCTCGCGGTTGCTACGGGGGCACTAGCGGTCCTACAAAAGCTGCGACCGCTGAGGGCGGAGAAGAGGGACGCGACCGAGGCCGAGGTCACGAAACTCCTAGACACAGGTTTCATTCGCCCAGTACGGTACCCGGAGTGGTTGTCCAACGTCGTGATGGTCAGAAAGGCTGACGCAGGTTGGCGCATGTGCGTCGATTTCACGAATCTCAACAAGGCATATCCCAAGGACAACTACCCGCTACCGTCAGTCGACAGACTGATGGACCAGAGCTCGGGTTGTGAAATGTTGAGCTTCATGGACGCACATTCGGGGTACAACCAGGTTCCCATGGCCTGGGAGGACGAGGAAAAGACATCATTTATCACCGACTCAGGCACATTCTGCTTCAGGGTGATGCCGTTCGGGCTAAGGAATGCGGGAGCTACCTTCCAAATGGTAATGGACAAAGTCTTCGAGGAGCAGATCGGCAGGAACGTGGAGGTGTATGTCGACGACATCTTTGTCCGGTCAAAGAAGGCAGAGACACACCTAGCCGACCTGAAAGAGACATTCCGCAACATTAGGAAGGCAGGCCTGAAACTAAAGGCAAAGAAATGCGTGTTTGGAGTGAACGAGGGCCATTTCTTGGGGTTCATAATCACCCCGGAGGGCATCAAGCCCAGAAAGGAAAAGGTGGAAGCTGTCATGGGAATGACTCCACCACGGACCATAAAGGAGGTTCAAAATCTGAATGGCAGGGTGGCAACCCTTAGCCGGTTCCTACCAAGAGCAGCGGACCGGTTGTGCCCATTTTTTCAGCTGCTAAAGTCACTCGCCCCGAAAGTGGCGTGCACCGTCAACTGCGAGGCAACATTCGGGGAACTAAAAAGACAGCTCGCACACCTACCCACGCTCCGCCCGCACACCTGCAGACCTGAAGAAGAAATTCATTGCCCAGCATTGTGGAAACACAAGGGTCAGGAAGGGCACTGAGTCATTATTTGCAATCAAACAGAATGGAATTACACAACTAAATTCACAGAAGCCATGCAAAAAATCTCCAACCTGAACACAACAATTGCAATTTGCGCATACTCGAAGGGGCTAGACATGAACACACCATTAACAATAAAGCTAAATGTTAGTAATGTGAAATGCATGGAAGACCTGCTAACAAAGGCCCAGAAGTACATAGATTCTGAAGAGTATGAAAAAGAAAAAGAAAAAGAAAGAGGTGTCATAAGCAAAAAAAAACGTATGAAGCACCAAAGAAGAAATTTCAAAAAAAATTGAAAAAGGAGAATCATCCTGGAGACCAAAACACGATGGGAAGGTCTACCAGACATCTGAGGAGTTTGGAAAATCGAAATATCTAATGTGATGGGGGTGAAACCCGACCAGTACTCCAAGACGCGCAAGCAAGCGCCAAGCGGGGAACTCCGCGGGAAACCGGACCGGAACTCAAGTGCGCAGAGCTCTGCTTCGCTAGGAATCCTTTCGCTCAAAATAACCTGCCTTTAATGAGTGGGGGATGCCTCCTATTTACAGGGGTTCTTATGGGGGTAATCTGGTCATTTGGGCAGTAACCGCCTAACTGATCAGATTGGGGCCCGAGATCGACTTTCTGGGGATCGACTTTCCTGGTGATCGACTTTATTCAGAAGTCGATCCCAGGGAAGTCGATCCTCAGGAAAGTCGATCTTCCTAGGATTCGACTTGGGACCTCCCCAACCCTAGAATAGGTACCTTAACTCATCTTAGGCTATCCGGACTTCTAGTTGCTGGTAGGTTGTGACCGGGTTCGGGATACTGTATCACCAGTACTCCCCCCTCCTCTGCGTATTAGATACTTTGGGATACGTCTTTTAGTACTATGGTCTGTGTGTTGGACCTTGTACTATCAGTATTCCCCCCTCTTTGCGTGCTGGGATGTGGGTTTTTGGTGATGTCCCAGGATGTGAGATCCTCTCTCACCAGTATTCCCCCCCCTCTTTACGCCTGCGAGGTTGTATCTATGCTTCCACGAAGGTTGTCACGTGCTTTTGCTAACTATTGTCCGGTTCGTCCTAGCCGAAGCATACTCCTTGCGCACCTGCCTAGCCTGATTTCCGTGCGGAACCCTGCTTGCCCACCTTGACGCCTTGCTTGAGCTATCTCTGAGCAATGTTCGAGTCCCCTTCCCTGTGGCGGGTTTTTGAGAGTCGTCTCTTCTACCTATTTTTTATAAGTGAAGTTCTCTCTTTTGAGGTCTCTTGCCTCCCTCAATCTGCTGTTTCTGCGGTTGAGGTTGAGTGTGCTTCCTCATCTACCTATGTTCTTCCATAGGTGAGGATTATATTTTGTATACTTGCCCCCTCCTCTTGCTCGCCTTTCTGCGACTGAGGTTGAGCGTGATCCTTTGTCTACCTACGTTCGTCCGTAGGTGAGGATTATTTTTTGAATACTTGCCCCCTCCTCTTGCTCGCCTTTCTACGACTGAGGTTGAGCGTGATCCCTTGTCTACCTATGTTCATCCGTAGGTGAGGATTATTTTTTGAATACTTGCCCCCTCCTTTTGCTCGCCTTTCTGCGACTGAGGTTGAGCGTGATCCCTTGTCTACCTACGTTCATCCGTAGATGAGGATTATTTTTTGAATACTTGCCTCCTCCTTTTGCTCGCCTTTCTGCGACTGAGGTTGAGCGTAATCCCTCGTCTACCTACGTTCATCCGTAGGTGAGGGTTATTTTTTGAATACTTGCCTCTTCCTTTTGCTCGCCTTTCTGCGACTGAGGTTTATATTTGAGTACGTCCCTCGTCTAACCTACGTTCTTCCGTAGGTGAGGTTCACTCCTGAGTACGTACCCCTCTGTCTACGTTTTTTTTTGTAGAAAGGGTGTGTGTTTAGCCGGTGTATCCCCCGTCTACCTACGTTCTTCCATAGGTGAGGTTCACCTTTTGAGTTCATCCTTCGTCTAACCTACGTTCTTCCGTAGGTGAGGTTCGCTCTTGAGTACGTCCCTCGTCTAACCTACGTTCTTCCGTAGGTGAGGTTCACTCTTGAACACTTACCCCTCTGTCTACATTTTTTGTAGAACGGGATGTGTGTTTAGCCGATGTGTCCCCCGTCTACCTACGTTCTTCCGTAGGTGAGGTTCATCTTT
>LFYR01000985.1:68634-83099 GCA_001185155.1 Zostera marina | reverse complement strand
TCGATCTTCCTAGGATTCGACCTGGGACCTCCCCAACCCTAGAATAGATACCTTAACTCATCTTAGGCTACCCGGACTTCTAGTTGCTGGTAGGTTGTGACCGTGTTCGGGATACTGTATCACCAATACTCCCCCCTCCTCTGCGTATTAGATACTTTGGGATACGTCTTTTAGTACTATGGTCTGTGTGTCGGACCCTGTACTATCAGGTAGGCCTTCCATTTTCTTGCGAATAGGACTGTATCTTTTTTTAGTGTGGGCCAGAAGTATCCCTGCCTTATTATTCTTTGAGCTAGAGATCTCCCCCCTTGATGTATTCCGCATACCCCCTGATGAATCTCTTCTACAATGAATTGTCCTTCTATTGAGACGCATTTCATTAGAGGTCCATCGTAGGATTTCTTATACAGAATGTCACCGATCAGGCAGAATCTTGAAATGCGTGTTTGTAACTTACGCCTTTCATTCTTGTTTTCAGGAAGTTTCTGCCCTTCGAAGTATTCTATCAAGGGTTTCCTCCAGTCTTCTGCCTGTATTGTGACCAAGTTACATGAAGGTGTAGATGCTGAGTCAACTAGTATCTCTCTCTACAATAAAGTCTGCTACTGTTTGCCTTTTGATGGTTGTGGCAAGAACAAAATCTACATCGAACTCGCTTAACTCCAGTACCCACTTCGTCAATCTTCCGGAAGTATCTGGCCTGTGGAGTATTCTGCGCAGTGGATGTTCTGGATTTGGTTTTATCTCTTTCTGCCCTACATAGAATCCAAGAAATTTTCCTTCTTGTACTCCGAAACTACATTTGGCAGGGTTTAACCTCATCCCATAATTCTGCAGAGTTTCCAGGGTCTCTTTCAGATCATTTGGGTGTTCATCTGCTTTCTTGAATTTTACCAGAATGTTATCTACGTATGCCAGGACATTTCTTCCTTCCTGCTTTTTGAAAACCTTGTCCATCAGCCTTTGGAAGGTTGCTCCTGCGTTTTGTAGGCCGAAAGGCATGACTTTGTAGCAATATGTTCCCCATTCTGTGATGAATGGCGTGGCCTCTTCATCATCTTCTTTCATTAGGATTTTGGTACCGTGGTAGTCTGCATCACCTTGCGCGAGTAACTTCTGCTTTCTCCTACTGATCCTCCACCGAAGATTAAATTTATCACTCTTTTTTTGTGGTCAGTGTCTGAATCTGGACTTCTTGAGCGTTGGCGCTTACCCTTGTTCTTTGGGTTCTTGCAGCCTTGTCGCCCCCTCTCTATTTTGTTTATGTATTGTTTCAGCTTTCCTTCCTTCACTTGTGTGTCTAGGAAGGTACTTAGCTCTCTGCAGTTTTCTGTGTTGTGCCCGTAATCCTTGTGGAACTTGCAATACATGTTCCTCCTTGTTCGGGCCTCTTTTGTTGCAGGGTTTAACTCTTCTGGTTGAGGAAACCTTATTCTTCCTTTTTCTTTATTGTAAATTTCCTCTTTTGGAGTGCTGAAAACCGTGAAACCTAAGTCTTTATACTTCGGATACCTTGGTTTTCCAAATTCCTCAGATGTCTGGTAGACCTTTCCATCGTGTTTTGGTCTCCAGGATGATTCTCCTTTTTCAAATTTCTGGAATTTCTTTTTTGGTGCTTCATATGCCTTTTTGCTGCTTATGAATCCTCTTTCTTTTTCTTTTTCTTTCTCATACTCTTCAGAATTTATATATTTCTGGGCCTTTGTTAGCAAATCTTCCATGCATTTTACATTACTAACATTTAGCTTTGTGTGTTCATGTCTAGCCCCTTTGAGTATGCGCATATTGCGATTGTTGTGTTTAGGTCGGATATTTTTTGCATGGCTTCCGTGAATTTGGTTGTGTAATTCCGGAGCGTATCTCCATTCTTTTTTATTGCAAACAGTGATTCTGTGCCCTTTCTGACCCTTGTGTTTCCACAATGTTGGGCAATGAACTTCTTTTTTAAGTCCTCGAAACTTGTTATGCTCCCTGGCTGCAGTTCGACGAACCATCTGTATGTAGGTCCTTTCAGTGTTCCTGGGAATGCTCTACATAGGATGTCATCCCTTGATGTGGCCCATTGCATTGCCCCTACGAACATATTTATGTGGTCTACTGGGTCCATCTTTCCATCATAGATCTGTAGCCTGGGTAGCCTGAACTTCAGAGGTGCTGGTTTTACCATCAGTGATTTATGCAGGGCATCCATGCCCACTAGCCAGTTTGGGACCTCGCCTCCTCCTTCTGTGTCTCCCGTGCTTTCTTCATATACGGATTTTTTAGGAGGAGGTTTAGGTTGCTCCTCTGGTTTGCGAGGTGATGGTGCGCTGCCCTATGACTTGACACCTCCTGTTGCGCCTTGGCCTGCTTTGAGGTCTGAGCTTTTGACTGGAATATTGATACTTTGGATCTTTCAATATTCTTTATTTTCTCGCTCATTTTCGCTATGGTCTCCTTCATCTTCTCCAGCTCCTCTATAGGCATCTTTACGAACCCGTGAGTGATTTCTGATGCTGCAGCCTTTGGTTCCTTGCTGCTCGTGGGTTTCTCCTTTTGAGGTTGTTCTTCCAAAGGTTTCTCCTTCTCAGCAAGGAGTCGGATGGCCTTAGCTATTGCCTGAACCGTGATGTTCAGATTCTCCCCTCCTGCTGAAACTTGGGGAGTTTGCTCGGGCTCACCCTCGGGTTCAGCCTCAGGTCCCGTGGGAGTTCTTTTATTCTTGTTGCCCTTGGGTGGTCGACCCACTGGCCTTTTAGTTTTCGAGTTGCCAGGCTGTTGCTCTGGCGCCTCCTGAGAATTTGCTCCTCCTTGGGAAGTGCTCCGTGTTACCACCATCACTTAATGTTCGACTTTTCTTGGGAAACTCCCTGAGAGTGTTCGACTTTTGCTTGGAGAAAGTCGATCTTCAAAAAAGTCGATCCTTGTGCACTTGGAGGATTTCTTGGAAGTCGTATCCTGAAAGCGTAGCTCCTTGAGGAATCGACTTTTTCCCTTGGAAGAAAAAAGTCGATCTTCTGAAAAGTCGATCCCTTGCTGGCTGATTTCCTCGCAAGACTCCCTAGCTGGCGACTTGGAAAAAAGTCGAGGTGCTTTTGTCGTGAGTATCTTTGAATCACAGACGGCGCCAACTGATGGGGGTGAAACCCGACCAGTACTCCAAGACGCGCAAGCAAGCGCCAAGCGGGGAACTCCGCGGGAAACCGGACCAGAACTCAAGTGCGCAGAGCTCTGCTTCGCTAGGAATCCTTTCGCTCCAAATGACCTGCCTTTAATGAGTGGGGGATGCCTCCTATTTATAGGGGTTCTTATGGGGGTAATCTGGTCATTTGGGCAGTAACCGCCTAACTGATCAGATTGGGGCCCGAGATCGACTTTCCAGAGATCGACTTTTTGGGGATCGACTTTCCTGGTGATCGACTTTATTCAGAAGTCGATCCCAGGGAAGTCGATCCTCAGGAAAGTCGACCTTCCTAGGATTCGACTTGGGACCTCCCCAACCCTAGAATAGGTACCTTAACTCATCTTAGGCTATCCGGACTTCTAGTTGCTGGTAGGTTGTGACCGGGTTCGGGATACTGTATCACCAGTACTCCCCCCTCCTATGCGTATTAGATACTTTGGGATACGTCTTTTAGTACTATGGTCTGTGTGTTGGACCTTGTACTATCAGTATTCCCCCCTCTTTGCGTGCTGGGAAGTGGGTTTTTGGTGATGTCCCAGGAATCAACTTTTGGGGTTTCATCCCCAACTTCTACATCCCGCTCAGGAGTAGAGGAGCTGCAGGAGGAAGAACCCGAGCTCCCCGAGCTGGATGTAGAGGATCCTGAGCTAGAACTCGAACTTGAGGAAGAAGAATGGGGAGAACCTACAAACAAAAACAAATGAAAGGTAAGTTAAAAAAAAGAAAAATAACTTACTAGGTACAGACTTGCGCGTACGACAAGCAGAAAGAGCTTTTCGCTTACTTCCAACAGTAGAGGAGGAAGGCGACTCAATTCTAGGCTCGACCACGGCAATAGCAGTCTGAACCTGAGGGCTAACAATAATAGCCCGCTCCTCGTTAGGAGGAAGGTCTTGCTGAGTGTTTTTGTCAGAAGACATGATCACAACCTGCACGAAAAGCATAACAGTTAGCTTATTATTTTAAGTCTGCAAAAGTCGATCCCAAGAAAAGTCGATCCAGACTTCAGGGAATCACACTAGTATAAGGGAAGTCGACTTCAGAAGTCGATCCCAGGGAAGTCGATCTTCAAAAGACAAAAGTCTCAGGAAGTCGATCTCAGCAGATGCGACCAAGGAAGTCGACGACAAAAGTCGGACCTCAGGAGGTCGAACCAAGGGAGCCACTTCGGGAAAAGCAAGGGCTAAACCCATAGAAGTCGATCCCATCAAAAATGGATCCAACTTTAGAAAGTCGATGACAGGGAGTCAAACTTCACAAAGTCGGACCATGGTCCATAGGGGAACAACTTCAAAGAAGGACCGACTTTAAGAAAAGTCGGACCTCAAGGAAGTCGAACCCAGTGCAACCTCAGAAGAGCCCGACGACAAAAGTCGGAGCGAAGGAAGTAGGTGGGAAACAAGTGAACCCCCCTCCGCTATTTATAGGGGAAAGTCGAAGACGAACCGTCGCGGGCACTGTTCATCCGGGTTCACCCGTTGGGCCGCAAAGCCCACGGGCCCGGCAGGCCCAAGACGACCCGGTCCAAGTGACATCGACATTTCAGGATAAAGGCATCGACATTTAACAAGGAGTTTGAAGCCTTCAAAAAAGAAGGACAGGATCGACATTCCATAGAAAGTTCAGATCGACATTCCCAGAAGGGGGATAGACGTCGACATTTAACAAGAATTCGAAGCCTTCAAAAAAGAAGGACAGGATCGACATTCCATAGAAAGTTCAGATCGACATTCCCAGAAGGGGGATAGACGTCGACATTTACCAAGGAATTCGAAGCCTTCAAAAGAGAAGGACAGGATCGACATTCCATAGAAAGTTCAGATCGACATTCCCAGAAGGGGGATAGACATCGACATTTACCAAGGAATTCGAAACCTTCAAAAGAGAAGGACAGGATCGACATTCCAGCACTATTCTGATCGACATCCTCAGAAAAGATGAGATCGACTTTTGAACAACATCGACATTTCCAGGGAGAAATGAAGTCGACTTTTTGTACAAACTTCGACATCTTCAGAAAAAGGATAGAATTAGCAGTCACGCGACATCGACATCCTCAGGAAAAGATGAGATCGACTTTTGTACAACATCGACATTTCCAGGGAGAAATGAGATCGACTTTTTGTACAAACTTCGGCATCTTCAGAAAAGGATAGAATCCACAGTCCCCCGACATCGACATCCCCAGAAAAAGATGAGATCGACTTTTTACAAACGTCGACATCTCCAGGGAGAGATGAGATCGACTTTCTGTATAAACCTCGACATCTTCAGAAAAGGATGGTATTGACCAAAAGAAAACATCGGCATGATGAAATAAAAATTCTAAAGAATCGATAATCTCAAATTACACCGACGTACTTCAGAGTAAAGGTGTAAGTCAGGAAAAAAGGAAAGGTGAAGTATCTTTATTCAAAATTACGAAAAATGATGAATGAAAAATATATTACAGATTCCTAATTAAAGTTGATACGGCGACGCAAGCGGCGAGGAACCTGGTCCAGCGGGGAAACACCGCGGCGGGGACGCCACCGACGTCGACCACGAGACGGGATAACAGAAGAAGAGGCAGGCGGAAGATCGCCACCAGACCATTCTTCAAAGATTGATTCCCTAGCAGCAACAGCAACACTCTGCCGCTCAACAATAAGTTGGCGCAGAGAAGGAAGATCCAAGGCCGAGGACCGAGGATCCAAAATGTTCAAAATTCGATCCAGCTCCGCAATCTCTCCCTGAATAAAATCAGCAAAGAGATTCACAAGAAGAGCCATGGATAAAGGAGAAGGAGGACCTAAGGGCTCTATTTATAGACCCAAGGACCGCACAAAAGTACAAAAAAGGGGTAAAACCGATTTTTTGACACAAGGACTCGACTTTTGGGCCAAAGCATCAAGAATCGATTTTTTCACAAAGGAAGCGATGCAAGGACCCAAGGAATCGACTTTTTGGCAAAAGTCGACGAGCACCACTGGGATCGACATTAAACAAAAGTCGATCAAAGTCAACAAAGGGATCGACATTTCACAAAAGTCGATCAAACTCAACAAGGGGATCGACTTTTTCTTCCAACACAGGAGGGGTGTAGAAAAAAGAACCCTGACAAGTTGGAATTGCGAAAAGTACGCCAAGATAGGAGGGAATCAACTTTTTCTTCCCACACAAGAGGGGTGCAGAAAAAAGGATCCTGACAAGTTAAAGCGGCGGAAGTACACCAAGGCAGGAGGGTGTAACACGAAGTACTCCTAAGGAATCGTGGAAGTCCACAATTCGAAATCGAATTCGGATTTCGGATATCCATTGACAGGTTTACAAAAGAGCAAAGTGTTGAACAGAAGAGGCACAGCTGGCACATGCAATAAAAGGTGAAATATCTTTATTCAGAATTACAATAAATGAAAAATATTAAAAATTCCTAATTAAAGTTGATACGGCGACGCAAGCGGCGAGGAACCTGATCCAGCGGGGCAGTACCGCGGCGGGGACGCCTCTGACGTCGACCACGAGGTGGGACAGTAGAAGAAGAGGCAGGCGGAAGATCGCCACCATACCATTCTTCGAAAATTGACTCCCTATCCGCAACGACAACACTCTGCCGCTCAACAATAATTTGGCGCAGAGAAGGAAGATCCAAGGCCAAGGACCGATGATCCAAAATATTTAAAATTCGATCCAGCTCCTCAATCTCTTCCTGAATGAAATCAGAAAAGAGACTCACAAGAAGAGCCATGGATGAAGGAAAAGGAGGACCTAAGGGCTCTATTTATAGACCCCAGGACTGCACAAAAGAACAAAAAAAGAGTAAAACCGATCAGAAGAACAACCCTTTCAAAGATTGGCACAAGGACTCGAATTTTTGGCCAAAGCGTCAAGAATCGACTGTTAGCAAAGGAAGCAATACAAGGACCCAAGAAATCGACTTTTTTGCAAAAGTCGATGGGCATCACTCAGATCGACATTTACACAAAAGTCGATCAGATTCAACAAGGGGATCGACTTTTTATTCCCACGCAGGAGGGATGTAGAAAAAAGAACCCTGACAAGATGGAATTGCGAAAGTACGCCAAGACAGGAGGGAATCAACTTTTTCTTCCCATGCAGGAGGGGTGTAGAAAAAAGGATCCTGACAAGTTAAAGCGGCGGAAGCACACCAAGGCAGGAGGGTGTAACACGAAGTACTCCTAAGGAATCGTGGAAGTCCACAACTCTGGCGGCGATACGGCAGCAAAATGAACTGAGCCATACTAAGATATTTGAACTCCTACCATTACTGGACGCAGTAACAAAGTAGGACGCCAAATTAACTCTACCTACAGAAGAACGTGGGCAGAGAAAGTCTTAATGGTAACAGAGTCAGGATGCGTATCCCATCCAAGGAAAGAGTGAACCTCACCTACGGAAGAACGTAGGTTAGACGAGGGACGTACTCAAGAGCGAACCTCACCTACGGAAGAACGTAGGTTAGACGAGGGACGAACTCAAAAGATGAACCTCACCTACGGAAGAACGTAGGTAGACGGAGGACACATCGACTAAACACACACCTCGTTCTACAAAAAAACGTAGACAGAGGGGTAAGTGTTCAAGAGTGAACCTCACCTACGGAAGAACGTAGGTTAGACGAGGGACGTACTCAACAGCGAACCTCACCTACGGAAGAACGTAGGTTAGACGAGGGATGAACTCAAAAGGTGAACCTCACCTACGGAAGAACGTAGGTAGACGGGGGATACACTGGCTAAACACACCCCCTTTTCTACAAAAAACGTAGACAGAGGGGTAAGTATTCAAGAGGAAACCTCACCTATGGAAGAACGTAGGTTAGACGAGGGACGTACTCAGGAGTGAACCTCACCTACAGAGGAACGTAGGTTAGACGAGGGACGTACTCAAATATAAACCTCAGTCGCAGAAAGGCGAGCAAAAGGAAGGGGCAAGTATTCAAAAAATAACCCTCACCTACGGATGAACGTAGGTAGACGAGGGATCACGCTCAACCTCAGTCGCAGAAAGGCGAGCAAGAGGAGGGGGCAAGTATACAAAATATAATCCTCACCTATGGAAGAACATAGGTAGATGAGGAAGCACACTCAAACTCAACCGCAGAAATAGCAGATTGAGGGAGGCAAGAGACCTCAAAAGAGAGAACTTCACTTATAAAAAATTGGTAAAAGAGACGACTCTCAAAAACCCGCCACAGGGAAGGGGACTCGAACATTGCTCGGAGATAGCTCAGGCAAGGCGTCAAGGTGGGCAAGCAGGGTTCCGCATGGAAATCAGGCTAGGCAGGTGCGCAAGGAGTATGCTTCGGCTAGGACGAACCGGACAATAGTTAGCAAAAGCACGTGACAACCTCCGTAGAAGCATAGATACAACCTCGCAGGCGTAGAGAGGAGGGGGAATACTGGTGAGAGAGGATCTCGCATCCTGGGACATCACCAAAAACCCACATCCCAGCACGCAAAGAGGGGGGAATACTGATAGTACAAGGTCCAACACACAAACCATAGTACTAAAAGACGTATCCCAAAGTATCTAATACGCAGAGGAGGGGGGAGTACTGGTGATACAGTATCCCGAACCCGGTCACAACCTACCAACAACTAGAAGTCCGGATAGCCTAAGATGAGTTAAGGTACCTATTCTAGGGTTGGGGAGGTCCCAAGTCGAATCCTAGGAAGATCGACTTTTGTGAGGATCAACTTCCCTGGGATCGACTTCTGAATAAAGTCGATCACCAGGAAAGTCGATCCCCAGAAAGTCGATCTCTGGAAAGTCGATCTCGGGCCCCAATCTGATCAGTTAGGCAGTTAGGCGGTTACTGCCCAAATGACCAGATTACCCCCATAAGAATCCCTATAAATAGGAGGCATCCCCCACTCATTAAAGGCAGGTCATTTGGAGCGAAAGGATTCCTAGCGAAGCAGAGCTCTACGCACTTGAGTTCCGGTCCGGTTTCCCGCGGAGTTCCCCGCTTGCGGCTTGCTTGCGCGTCTTGGAGTACTGGTCGGGTTTCACCCCCATCACAATGTATAAAGACTTGGGATTCACGGTTTTCAGCACTCCAAAAGAGGAAATCTACAATAAAGAAAAAGGAAGAATAAGGTTTCCTCAACCAGAAAAGTTAAATCCTGCAACAAAAGAGGCCCGAATAAGGAGGAACAGGTACTGCAAGTTCCACAAGGACTACAGGCACAACACAGAAAATTGCAGGGGGCTAAGCACTTTCCTAGACACACAGATAAAGGAAGGGAAGCTAAAGCAATATATAAATAAAGTAGAAAGGGGGCGACAAGGTTGCAGGGACCCAAAAAACAAGGGTAAGCGCCAACGCTCAAGAAGTCCTGACTCAGACACCGACCACAAGAGAAGAGTAATAAATTTAATATTCGGCGGAGGAGAAAGTAGAAGTTACTCACGAAAGGTAATGCAGACCACCACTGTACCAAAATCTAAGAAAAGATCATACCCAAGCGAGGGAATAAGCTTCTCCGAGGAAGATCTAGATAACGTGGTCAACCCGCACGAAGATCCGCTGGTAATACAGGTGGACATCGGGGATGATTTAAGTCTGAGTAAAGTAATGGTGGACAATGGCAGCTCGGTAGACATACTGTACCTAGCTGCATTCGAAAAAATGGGCTACAAGGTGGATCAACTAACCCCGGTCATGGAAGCCATTTACGGGTTCACAAACACAAAGGCCCCAGTAGTAGGAGCCATCAATTTACAAATATCCCTGGGAAAAAGAAACGGGAGAGTCTCACTCACGACACACTTCATCGTGGGCAGACCAAGCATTCACGGTTTCAAGGCGATACCGTCATCTTACCACCAATGCTTCAGATATCCAGGAAAATATGGCAAAATGGCAACAGTTTTCGGAGCACAGAAAGACTCCAGAAACTCGTACAGGAAGGCAACTAAAATGACCAAACCAATAACCCTGTACATCCAGGAAGGAGAGGAAGAAGAAGACACAACCTCAGCCAATCAAGTTGAGGAAGTCAAACTCTCAAAGGGAGAAGTCTTGATAGGCACATCTATATCCTCCGAATTGAAAAAGTCATTGATACATTTGTTGGAGACTCATGTGCATACGTTTGTATGGGAAGGGGAAGCACCCTCACAGGTACAACGCACAATAACATGCCATGAACTCAACATAGACAGCTGCTTTACTCCTATACGGCAAAAGCGAAGGATACTCGCTGCTGAAAGAAAGGAAGCATCACAGGCTGAAATCGAAAAGTTAATCAAGGCTGGGCACATCCGGGAAGTTAAGTACCCAAAATGGCTAGCAAACCCAGTCATGGTTAAAAAATTCAATGGGAAATGGAGGATGTGCGTAGACTTCACAGACCTCAACAAAGCGTGTCCAAAAGACAGCTATCCACTTCCATCCATTGACAGATTAGTAGATGCAACTTCAGGAAATGAATTGTTGTCTATGATGGATACGCATTCAGGGTATAACCAGATTCTGATGAAAGAAGATTATGAAGAAGCCACATCATTCATCACAAAGTGGGGAACATACTGCTACAAAGTCATGCCCTTTGGGCTACGAAATGCAGGACCAACCTTTCAAAGGCTAATGGACAAGGTCGTCAAAAAGCAAGAAGGAAGGAATGTCCTGGCATATGTAGATGACATTCTGGTAAAATCCAAAAAAGCAGATGAACACCCAAATGATCTGAAAGAAACCCTGGAAACTCTACAGAGTTATGGGATGAGGTTAAACCCCGCCAAATGCAGTTTCGGAGTACAAGAAGGAAAATTTCTTGGATTCTATGTAGGGCAGAAAGGGATAAAACCAAATCCAGACAAAATAACAGCAATATTAGAAACAGCACCACCTCGAACAATAAAGGAGGTACAAAAGCTGAATGGAAAAATCAACGCCTTAAGTCGGTTCATTTCCAAAACAGCGGACAAGTGCAAACCCTTTTTTCAGTTGCTAAAAACTAGTCAAAAGGGGCAGTAACATGGTCTCCAGAGTGCGATAAGGCATTTCAACAACTCAAAGCACATTTAGCTTCACTACCACACCTAACTTCACCAAAAGTAGGGGAGGAATTGTATGTCTATGTAGTAGCTTCTGAGGAAGCTATCAGAGCAGTTTTAATATGTCAAAGGGACAACGAACAAATCCCAATATATTATCACTTCAAAAGGCTACAGGGGGCAGAAATACGATATCCTCCAGTGGAAAAAATAGTCCTGGCAGTAGTACATGCAGCACACAGATTCCGAGCATACTTTCTGGCTCATACAATTAAAGTCTCAACAGAACATCCACTGCGCAGAATACTCCACAGGCCAGATACTTCTGGAAGATTGATGAAGTGGGCATTGGAGTTAAGCGAGTTCGATGTAGATTTTGTTCCTGCGACGGCCATCAAAGGGCAAGCAGTAGCAGACTTCATTGTAGACATGACCCAGGAAAGCAAGGAAAAACCTTGGATAGTAGAGGTTGATGGCTCAAGCTGCAGTATAGGTGCAGGAATAAAAATAATCACTCCAGACCAAAGGATATATGAACATTCTATCAGATTACAATTCTCAGCTACAAATAATATAGCAGAATACGAAGCTGTAATCCAAGGCATGAAAATTCTCAAAAGGTTGGGGGCCTGTTCAATAATCATTAGAACATATTCTCAACTAGTAGCTCGACAATTTACAGGGGAGTTCATAGTTAAAGAAATTCTGATCGTATAGTACGTAGCTACACTAGAAAAAATCAAAGAACAATTCACCAAGGTGGAGGTAGAACAGATTCCAAAGAGTCAAAACAACTCAGCTGATGCCCTAGCAAAGCTAGCATCTGCTTTCGAGGGGGGGCAGAGAGAGATACTAGTTGACTCAGCATCTACACCTTCATGTAATTTGGTCACAATACAGGCAGAAGACTGGAGAAATCCCTTAATAGAATACTTTGAAGGGCAGAAACTCCCAGAAACAAGAATGAAAGGCGTAAATTACAAACACGCATTTCAAGATTCTGCCTGATCGGTGACATTCTGTATAAGAAATCCTACGATGGACCTCTAATGAAATGTGTCTCAACAGATGAAGGACAATTCATCGTAGAGGAGATTCATCAGGGGGTATGCGTAATACATCAAGGGGGAGATCTCTAGCCCGAATAATAAGGCAGGGATACTTCTGGCCCACACTAAAAAAAGATGCGGTGTTATTTGCGAGAAAATGCCACAAACAAAGCCATTGTTCAGGGATAGAAGAAAAAGGTCGAACAGGCCAAAGGTTCGTGGGCAGATCTACTACCAGAGATCCTGTGGGCGTATAGAACTACTGAAAAGCCACCCACAGGGAAACCCCGTTCTCACTAGCATATGGAATGGAAGCACTAATCCTGACAGAGCTAAGCATACCAACAGTCAGAGTCTTGTCCTATGACATGGAAAAAAACATGAGATTATGCGCGACAACTCTGGACTTAGTGAATGAGGTAAGGGATAATGCACAGGCAAAGAATGCAGCTTACAAACAAAGTATCGTTAGATATCACGACAAAAATGTCAAGAATAAAGCGATAAGGAAAGGAAGCCTAGTATTGAGAAGAGCAAGCGTCGGTAGAAAGGACTGCTCTAAGGGCAAACTAGGCGCAAATTGGGAAGGACCATATGTGGTGGAGGAGGAACTCCGACCAGGCACGTACAAGTTAAAACGGGAAGATGGGACATATATTCCCAACACTTGGCACGCAGATAACTTACAATTATACTTTTAACAATTAAGTAGAGTTGTATGTATACATTCATTGTAATTGTTTGAGTTACCTAACTAATACGTCGTTTGGTTATCACAATCAATAGTTATAACAAAAATGTTCCATATATATTGATTTTCAAATAAAAAGTACAAAAGGAATATAAAATAAGAACAAATTATAAAGTAGGGGAGGAGAAGAGGGCTTATCACTAGGAGGAAGGGATGAGTCTTTAGAACCCGCTGCACCATTGTCGTCTTGATCTTCAACAGAAAAGTCCTTGTCAATGGCAGTATCTTCTCCCGAAACCTCCCCTTCATCTTCATCATCTTCCGCAAGCGCCCGATCCCGGATCTCTGTGGCTTCTTTCGGGTACTTGCGGGCCCAGTGATGGACATCTTCGGCCTCAAAACCAGGACATACATGAGGACCCAGATCTACCAAATCATTATAATCTCGCACGTTAGCGAGAAACTCAGTTCGGATCTGGCCCATATGCTCAAGCATCTTTTGGATCTCCTCAGTCTTCTTCTAGTTCTCCTCAGTCTGTCCGGCCAAGGCATCGACCAATTGCTTAATCTCAGCATCACGGTCACTCAACAACTGAGAAGTCTTATGTTTTTCTTTTTCCCCTTCGTTCAGTCGTTCAGTAAAAACGGCATTTTGCTCCATGATAGAACGAAGGGTCTCTTCAGTTGTTTCAGATTGCTTAGTGACCCCTTGGATTATAGCATCCTTTATCACAACCTTGGCCCGCTCGGCATTTCGCTCAATCTGCATAGCCCCCAACTCCCCACGAACTTTGGAGAGTTCTCGGCTCTCGTCATCCACAAGTCTGCGCTGAGTGGCCCAATCCCCAGCCAACTTCTTGTTAGTATCGGAAAGAGTAGAGGCATCCGAAATTTTCTGCCGAACTTCGTCCTCTAAATCTTTACACCTGCGCTTAACTTTCTTCAACTCGTCTTCCAGGGATTGATAATCACGAAGACGAGACAGGGAGGAGAGACGGCCTTAAAAGAGATAGGCGAGCTGTGAAAGGAAAAATAAGTAAGAACAAGCTCATCATAAAGGTAAAAACAAGAGCACTTACATTATTTATATTCTGTCCGATTTCTTCGACAAGTCGGTCCATGGAATGCCCAGATATGGTCTGATAAAGCACGGAATCTGCTACCAGTAGGCTCGCGGGGTTGCGAGGAGGGCCGGAGGCTTTGGAGTCCACGACGCGCGCTCTACGTCAATATACCTGCAGAAGAGGAGGGGAATCGGCGACTCCCTTGGGAGTAGGCGATTCGGGCTCCTTCGATTGCTCTGGTGTGGAGTGTGAGTGGTCAAGATAAGTTGTGAGTGGAGGACACCCCTAGGACCCCTTTTATAGGGTCCTAGAGGCGTTTCCACTCAATAGAGTGTGGCCCACCTCATTATGGTGCCCTATTGAAGGGTGCCATAATGTGGTGGGCCCGCCCGCGTAACGTCTGGGAGTCGGCGACTCAGGTGTGGGAGTCGCCGATCCAGGAGTGGAGTCGCCGATTCCGTGGAGGCCAAGTCCTCGGTCTACCAGACCCGAGA
>LFYR01000985.1:46698-62512 GCA_001185155.1 Zostera marina | reverse complement strand
AGGAGGGGAATCGGCGACTCCCTTGGGAGTAGGCGATTCGGGCTCCTTGGATTGCTCTGGTGTGGAGTGTGAGTCGTCAAGATATGTTGTGAGTGGAGGACACCCCTAGGACCCCTTTTATAGGGTCCTAGAGGCGTTTCCACTCAATAGAGTGGGGCCCACCTCATTATGGTGCCCTATTGAAGGGTGCCATAATGGGGTGGGCCCGCCCGCGTAACGTCTGGGAGTCGGCGACTCAGGTGTGGGAGTCGCCGATCCAGGAGTGGAGTCGCCGATTCCGTGGAGGCCAAGTCCTCGGTCTACCAGACCCGAGATCCCTGGCTGGAATCGGTGACTCACCCTTGGAGTCGGCGACTTGGTAGTCCCAGTCGGCGACTCCCAAGTGTTAACTTGGGCTCTTGTCGTAGACACGTGCTCCGCACCGTGGAAGCCTTTCCGGGGGTCTGGCATATAGCGACGGAACCCTATTCCTTGTTTGAAGGGCGTTGCTGGGAGTGACTGACGTAATCAGGCATGTCTCACCATGGTCCACAACGTAGTTCGGGCGGCATCCGTGTCAGCAACTATCGGAAACTTGTTCCCATAATTCCGAGGATGGGAACCTTGAAACCCCGGCAGCTGAGTCTCCCGGGTAGAGGCATACGTGTAACGACCCCGGGAGGACTCCCCAACATGATACCTCCGTCGAGGAGGAGTTCGTCGCCGAGGGGAGTGTCTCCTCGCTTTCTTCGGAGGAGAGGGGTTAGTTCTTGGAGGAGGGGTCTTCCTCTTCTCAGTTCGGCTTTTTCTCCCCTCCGACCCCTTCGACTGGGCTCCCTTCCCAGTATCTTTTTCCCGCTCTTCTTCCGGCGAACGGAAGAAGGAAGCAAACTTAGCAGCAGCAGACTGCGCAGGGGGAGTCTTCACGGGTGCCTTCTCTTCATTAACTTGATCCTCACCAGCAGGAGGAGGGGAATCAGCCCGGTAAGAATTCTCGTGGGCACGACGCCTCAGGTGTCGGGCGTCAGAAGGCTTGGAGGCAGGTACATACACCTTCGCGCCAGTTTCATTTTGTCCCACGCGTTCAGGGACACCTCCAGGGTTGTGCAAATAAAAATCTGCGAGAAATAAAAACAGAGTTAATAAACATGCACAAGAAGTAGATAATTAAAAAAATAAGGAGAACCTTGTCGGTTAAAGGTATCTTCTATCGCGTGACCGACAGGAAGGCCAGCCTTTATACAGATGCTCTCTCGTTCGAGGTCAAAACAGGACGGGGAGTGGGCCTACGTTCACTACTGGATGCAGGAAAAAGTCGGCTACCGGGACATAGCCTGCAATCCACAAAAATGAACTCGCTCTTATTCCGCCTAGTCGGAGGATCTTTCAAAAGAGTAGCCCTGTCAATCGAACGAATTCGAACCGGATACCCCTGTATCCGAATTCGAATTCGATTAGTATCCGGATAATCCGAATTCGTCCGATTAGTATTCGAATTTCAAAATCCGTATCCGAATTCGATTAAAAATATCCGAATTCGATTCGAATAACATTTATAAAAAACCCCAAAAATAATATTTTATTTTTTTTGTTAAAAAAACCCTGTAATATTAAAAAAAACCTGTAATATTAAAAAAACACTGTAATATTAAAAAAACCCTATAACATAACAATTTAACATATAAAAACCACAACAAAAAGATTCACCAAGGAATAACACCATGGAAATATGTAAAACCAGTACATGTACATGAAAATAACAGCAAAAAGATTCACCAGGGAATAACCACAACTTTAGATAGTAGTTCATTAATTCGTAAAAAAACATATATTCAAAATGAGTTAGAGTCAAGCATATATATTACTCAGCGTGAGAAAAAAAAATCAGAGTGAGATTCTCATGCGTGAAAGGAAGATGAGAAAGGAAGATGAAAGAAAAATGAGAAAGCTTACCCGTTACTAAGATGAGAATGAGCAAACCCTAGCTACTCTTAAGAAAGGGGGGAATGGGAAATATGAAATAACAAAATAAGAATGGTTTATTAGGGATTTGATATTTTTATTATTTGAGAATGATTTATTGTTGTTTAATATTTATTGTTAATATGGTCTAAGATATTTAATATTTACATATAGATTATATTACAATATTATATTAGAGAAGGTTAAAATTATAAAATTATTATATATTTAATATTTATTCGAATTCGAATTCGGATAATTATTGAATTCGATTAGAAGTATCCGAATTCGAATTCGATTAGTGTCGGATAGTATTTTCAGTATCCGAATTCGTATCCGAATTCGATTATCTGAATTCGTTTAGGCCTAAACGAATTCGAAATCGAATTCGAATTCGGATTTCGGATATCCACTGACAGGTTTACAAAAGAGCAAAGTGTTGAACAGAAGAGGCACGGCTGGCACATACAATAAAAGGTGAAATATCTTTATTCAGAATTACAATGAATGAAAATATTAAAAATTCCTAATTAAAGTTGATACGGCGACGCAAGCGGCGAGGAACCTGATCCAGCGGGGAAGCACCGCGGCGGGGACGCCTCCGACGTCGACCACGAGGTGGGACAGTAGAAGAAGAGGCAGGCGGAAGATCGCCACCATACCATTCTTCGAAAATTGACTCCCTAGCCGCAACGACAACACTCTGCCGCTCAACAATAATTTGGCGCAGAGAAGGAAGATCCAAGGCCAAGGACCGAGGATCCAAAATATTTAAAATTCGATCCAGCTCCTCAATCTCTCCCTGAATGAAATCAGAAAAGAGACTCACAAGAAGAGCCATGGATGAAGGAAAAGGAGGACCTAAGGGCTCTATTTATAGACCCCAGGACTGCACAAAAGAACAAAAAAAGAGTAAAACCGATCAGAAGAACAACCCTTTCAAAGATTGGCACAAGGACTCGACTTTTTGGCCAAAGCGTCAGGAATCGACTGTTAGCAAAGGAAGCAATACAAGGACCCAAGAAATCGACTTTTTTGCAAAAGTCGATGGGCATCACTCAGATCGACATTTACACAAAAATCGATCAGACAGGAGGGAATCAACTTTTTCTTCCCACGCAGGAGGGGTGTAGAAAAAAGAATCCTGACAAGTTAAAGTGGCGGAAGCACACCAAGGCAGGAGGGTATAGCGCGAAATGCTCCTGAAGAATCGTGGAAATCCACACAGAAAAAATAACTCGGGCGGCGATACGGCAGCAAAATGAACTGAGCCATTCTAAGATATTTGAAGTCCTACAATTACTGGACGCAGTAAAAAAGTAGGACGCCAAATTAACTCTACCTATGGAAGAACGTGGGCGGAGAAAGTCTTAATGGTAACAGAGTCAGGATGCGTATCCCATCCAAGAAAAAGAGTGAACCTCACCTACGGAAGAACGTAGGTAGACGAGGGACGTACTCCAGAGTGAACTTCACCTATGGAAGAACGTAGGTAGACAAGGGACGAACTCAAAAATGAACCTCACCTACGGAAGAATGTAGGTAGACGGGGGACACATCGGCTAAACACACGCCCGTTCTACAAAAAACGTAGACAGAGGGGTAAGTGTTCAAGAGTGAACCTCACCTACGGAAGAACGTAGGTAGACGGGGGACACATAGGCTAAACACACACCCGTTCTACAAAAAACGTAGACAGAGGGGTAAGTATTCAAGAGTAAACCTTACCTACGGAAGAACGTAGGTAGACGAGGGACTCGAAAGTGAACCTCATCTACGGAAGAACGTAGGTAGACGGGGGATACATCGGCTAAACACACACCCGTTCTACAAAAAGCGTAGACAGAGGGGTAAGTGTTCAAGAGTAAACCTCACCTACGGAAGAACGTAGGTAGACGAGGGACGTATTCAAAAAATAATCCTCACCTATGGAAGAACATAGGTGGATGAGGGACCACGCTCAACCTCAGCCGCGGAAGCAGCGAGCAAAAGGAGGGGGGCAAGTATTCAAAAAATAATCCTCACCTATGGAAGAACAGAGGTAGATGAGGGACCACGCTCAACCTCAGCCGCGGAAGCAGCGAGCAAAAGGAGGGGGCAAGTATTAAAAAAATAGTCCTCACCTATGGAAGAACATAGGTAGATGAGGGACCACGCTCAACCTCAGCCGCGGAAGCAGCTAGCAAAAGGAGGGGGCAAGTATTCAAAAAATAGTCCTCACCTATGGAAGAACATAGGTGGATGAGGGACCACGCTCAACCTCAGCTGCGGAAGCAGCGAGCAAAAGGAGGGGGCAAGTATTCAAAAAATAGTCCTCACCTATGGAAGAACATAGGTAGATGAGGGGCCACACTCAACCTCAGCCGCGGAAGCAGCGAGCAAAAGGAGGGGGCAAGTATACAAAAATATGCCTCACCTTTGGAAGAACATAGGTAGACGAGGAAGTACCTCAACCGCAGAAACAACAGGTAGAGGGAGGCAAGAATGCTCAAAAGAGAGAACTTTACCTATGGAAGAACGTAGGTAGAAGAGACAACTCTCAACCTCAGCCACAGGGAAGGGGACTCGAACATTGCTCGGAGATATCTCAGGCAAGGCGTCAAGGTGGGCACACAGGGTTCCGTTCGGAAATCGGTCTAGGCAAGTGCGCAGGGATCGGAGTATGCTTCGGTTAGGACAAACCGGACAATAGTTAGCAAAAGTATGTGACAACCTCCGTGGAAGCATAGGTATAACCTCGCAGGCGTAGAGGGGGGGAGGGAGAACTGGTGAGAGAGGATCTCGCATCCTGGGACATCACCAAAAACCCACACCCCAGCACTCAAAGAGGGGGGAATACTGATAGTACAAGGTTCAACACACAGACCATAGTTTTAAAAGACGTATCCCAAGATATCTAATACGCAGAGGAGGGGGGAGTACTGGTGATACAGTATCCCGAACCCGGTCACAACTTGCCAGCAACTAGAAGTCCGGATAGCCTAAGATGAGTTGAGGTACCTATTTTAGGGTTGGGGAGGTCCCAAGTCGAATCCTAGGAAGATCGACTTTCTTGAGGATCGACTTTCCTGCGATCGACTTCTGAATAAAGTCGATCACCAGGAAAGTTGATCCCCAGAAAGTCGATCTCTGGAAAGTCGTCCTTGGGCCCCGATCTGACCAGTTAGGCAGTTAGGCGGTTACTGCCCAAATGATCAGATTACCCCCATAAGAATCCCTATAAATAGGAGGCATCCCCCACTCATTAAAGGCAGGTGGTCATTTGGAGTGAAAGGAGTCCTAGCGAAGCAGAGCTCTGCGCACTTGAGTTTCGGTCCGATTTCCCGCGGAGTTCCCCTCTTGGCGCTTGCTTGCGCGTCTTGGAGTACTGGTCGGGTTTCACCCCCATCAGATGCATAATAAAGAAAAGAATGAGTTTAATTAACTGGGGCAGGACCCCAAAAATCAATATGTTTCAATTCTAATGGTTTATTACATGTGGAAGTACTCCTTGTATATGGTAATGTATGTGTGATGAAGCACGAAATCTGCTACCAGTAGGCTCGCGGGGTTGCGAGGAGGGCCGGAGGCTTTGGAGTCCACGACGCGTGCTCTACGTCAATGTACCTGCAGAAGTGGAGGGGAATCGGCGACTCTCTTGGGAGTAGGCGATTCGGGCTCCTTGGAATGCTCTGGTGTGGTGTGGTCAAGTGTGAATGACTTGGGAGTAGAGGACCCCCAAGGACCCCTTTTATAGGGTCTTGGGGGACGTTTCCCCATTCATGAGCGTGGGGCCCACCCCATTATGGTACCCTATTGAAGGGTGCCATAATGACGTGGGTCCTCCCAAGTAACGGCTGGGAATCGGCGACTCCCCTGAGTCGCCGATTCAGAGGTGGAGTCGCCGACTCCCCATGAGCCAGGTTGGTAGTTTACCAGAACTGACCACGAGGCCTAGAGTCGGCGATTCACCCCTGGAGTCGGCGACTTGGTAGTCCCAGTCGGCGATTCTCAGGTGTTTCCTTGAGTACTTGACGTAGACACTTCCTCCGCATTTGTGGAACTCTCCGACGGCCCGACATAAAGCGACGGAACCCTAGTCCTTGTTGAAGGGCGTTGCTGGGAGTGACTGACGTGATCAGGCATGTCTCACCAATGTGCTTTACCAAGAGGACATATATGATATACACTATTCTTTTCTTTAACCGTGGAAATAATGGACAAGGTATTATTCAACTCTTTAAATACAGATTCTGAAGTATATCCTAGCCTGGAATGCCACACTTCTTTAGTAGTCTTCACTCCATAGTTTTCCATCAAGTCCATATCCAGATGATATAAGCCAACATAACTACTGCCAGAAAATAGTGTCTCCTTTGTATGCAAGTCCTTCATCAAAAAACCATTCTTATTAAACAAAATTATATAATCCAGATCATGAGACAACTTCTGAATAGATAAAAGACTCTTCTTTAGACCAGGTACATGCAAAACATTATTTATAATAAATCTTTTACCACTTGTCATTAGACAAATTGAACCTTTATGAATAATTTTCAACTTTTCACCACTTCCAACAAATAACAGATTGATTACCTGCAAATTGCTCATATGCTGTGAAAGCACTTAAATCAGGGGTCATATGGCTAGATGCTCCTGAATCCAAATACCATGAGTTATCATTGCTCTGAGCTGATGCAGATATTGCCAAAATAGGAGATGAATCATTGAGCTGAGGCTGAGAAATAGATGTTTGCTGACCGGATTCTGTAACTATCGTTTCTGTCAGATGAGCTGAGAAATTATGTAAATCAAGACGTCTTAGCTAGATGTCCTTTCTTATCATATATTTGACAAGCAAAATTCTGGTCTATAGAGGATGGTGTTTGCAAAATGGGTGGTAATTGTGGAACTGTTATTGCATGAACAGTAGATTGATAAGTTGGTTGTGACGGTGCTCTCTGAACATTGGATCTTGGTTGATAATTTGGTTGAAACTGAGCACTTGATGGCTGTCCAGAATTGTAACCAAATTATGTTCTAGCTCTGTAAAAATTCTGCCCCGGTTGATTATATCTATTGTAGGATTGAGCATCATTATATGCTCCATTATATCCTCCATAAAAATTGTTTGGAGGACCATAATTGTGATTTCCAAAATTCTGATATCCATTTCCTGTTCCATTGTAATTACCTTGCTGATTGAAATTAAAATTCTGACTGTCATAACCATGTTCACCTCTTCCTCTTCCAAAATTCTGATTATTTCCTCTGGGTTGATAATGGGCAGCAAATGTTGTTACCTGTGTTTCTGTTTATATCTTTTTCAGTAGATTTTCCTCACCGACTAATAGATTTGTCAATTCGTCAAAACTAGTTGTACCTCTGGATCTAATGGTAGTGACAACTATATGATAATCACTTCCTATCCCATTCAATACCCAAGCCATTAGTTGACTGTCACTTGTCACCTCACCTGTTGAAGCAAGGGATTCCACCAATCCCTTAGTCTTTACTAAATAATCTTGCATAGACTCAGTGGTAGCTTTCTTTAGATTATTTAATTGATCCCTTATCACTTGTACTTGAGTTTTGCTAACTGGCGACAACAATTTTTCTAATATATTCCATCCTTCAAAGGCTGATTTGCACTTCAACAACATGAGTTGGTATGAATTCGATACTGCAGCTTTTAACCAACCTAAGACTAAATCATCCTTAGTCTCCCATTCTTCAAATTCAGGATTTATAGTATCATCTTCTAACCTTCTCACAGGAATCTGCTCAGTACCAGATATCAAAGGTAATAGCTTGGGAACTCGCAGTGCACATTCAAACTTATTTTTCCAGCAGAGAGTTACCTCTGTCCATCTTATCAGAAACAAGGCTAAAGATGTTGTAATTTGCAGTGGTAGGTGCAGGAAAGGCCATTGTGCGAACTAGCATTATATGTTCTAGCTTAATGTGTCTTAAGAATAGGAAAAATATAACCTATAGTCACAGTAAACTAACAGAAGATTAGAATAACATTCACACCAGTAAAACCTTCAATTGAGGATTTATCAATCACTAGGTTTTTCCAAACAACACCTCAATTCTAAAAAATTAGGAAAAAAATAGATCAGACCTCTATCTGCCTTTTTTTTATAATCAAAACAGACCAGAACTTTATCAAAACTAACCTAGCTTGGACCAAAAAAGCTCTGATACCGTCTAGAATTTGTATAAATTATAGTATACAACCTCGAAGTGATATAAGAACAAAGGAATTTATTTAATTGATGTATAACACCCAAAATGTTTACAACAGTAATAACAAACATTTCGACATTACAAAACAGTCATTCAGATCATTGAATCATAAATGATCAATTCATATCTAAAACTACAGAATTGTTATTCAACAGGAAGAAAATACACATCACCTAAACTACAGTTATTCAAAATAGAAAACCTAACAAGATCATGAGAATCAACAAAGAAATACACATTAAAGAAAACCAAAACAAACTTCTATAAAAGAACTCACTAACAGCAAGCAAGACCTGATGTGAAGAATAGAGAAGCAATGATTTGCCGACGAACAGAGAAGCAATAGAATGGAAGCAGTGATTTGCCGGCGAAACTCTAAATCGAGAGAGCAGAATGAACAATCGTGAACGAGAGAATTTTAAAGGAAATCAAACTAAAAAATACCTGTAAGTGGAATACCCAATCAATCCTCACAAGCTTCCTTATATAAGACATTAGTTGGATACTTAATCGGATATATTGGATCCGATTAACCTGGTACTGTTTCCTCTTTCAGACCAGTCATTCAATCACCCGTTTGAAATTAATATACAATAGGTACGTAGGTAGGTAGAAGATGATGAAGAATTACGTTTCAGCTCTTTTCAATGTAAACTTACAGTGTAGTTCACGGTGAGGACACCGTGAAAGCATGACGAGGGCATAACGAGAATAAGAAATGTGTGTTAAAAATTAGAAATTAGAAAATGGGTTATTTAATAATCGTTAATATGTTAATTACTATATTAGTATATGTTAATAAGCAGAGAGAATATGTTAAAATTACTATATATATTGATATTTGATATTTTTATAATTAAAAAATATAATATTATATTTATAAATTAATAATCGTTATCGTATCAAATAATCATGTCGTATCATGTCAATTTACGTTTCGTGTAATCGTGTCGTGTTTTTAAAGACAAACACTAAACCGACACTATTATTAATTGGTGAGACATGCCTGATTACGTCAGTCACTCCCAGCAACGCCCTTCAACAAGGACTAGGGTTCCGTCGCTTTATGCCGGACCCCAGGAGAGCTCCACGGTTGCGGGAAAGTGTCTACAACAAGTACTTAAGTCAACACTGGGAATCGACGACTGGGACTACCAAGTCGCCGACTCCAGTGGTGAGCCACCGATTCTAGGCCTAGTTGGCCAGTTCTGGTAGACTGCCAACCTGGCTCATGGGGAATCGATGGCTCCACCCTGAGTCGCCGACTCCCAGGCGTTACTTGACTTGGCCCACGTCATTATGGCACCATCAATAGGGCACCATAATGGCGTGGGCCCCAGGAACAATGAATGAGAGGGTCCTCATTCATCATCTCATTCCTCTCCAATCACTTGACAACACACTTCAACCAGAGCACCTTTAGGAGCCTGAATCGCCGACTCCCTTGCCGAGTCACCGATTCCCTTCCTCTCTGCAGGTACATTGACGTAGAGCGTGCGTCGTGGACTCCAAAGCCTCTGGTTCATCTCGCAACCCCGCGAGTCCCTTGGTAGCAGATTACGTGCTTCATCAGCTGGCGCCGTATGTGGGACTATCGAACTACGATATCCCGTCGTAATCGCGAAATTTTCTTCGCAAAGTTTGGCTCGATTCCCTTTGGGTGAATCGCTGACTTTGTCAAGGAATCGTCGATTCATACCAGCAATCGCCGACTCCACCTAGTGAGTCGTCGATTCCGGGATTACTCTGCTAGCTAAGAGTGCTGTCCTCGACTCGGCTCAAAAGAAAAAACACCTAAGGCCAATCGGCGACTCCACCTTTTGAGTCGCCAATTTCACTTGGTTTCTTTCGAGTTAGTTCGGTCAATACTTGCGCTTCGGTTGGAATTCGCTTTTGTCGCCAATGACATCTGAAAGACAAAAACGCGATTACCATTTGAGAAACAAAGGTAAATCCTCAATGGTGCCCGAAGGGGCACAAACTGAGCTTCCTCATCATGACAGGCCAACAATGCCAGAAAGGTTTGAGGATGCTCAAACTGACATACCTCCTCAGGCACCAGCCATTCCTCCCACTCTAGAAGCGAGGTTGATTAACTTCATGGAGACTGATGAAGCACGAAATCTGCTACCAGTGGGCTCGCGGGGTTGCGAGGAGGGCCGGAGGCTTTGGAGTTCACGACGCGCGGTCTACGTCAAATACCTGCAGAAGACGAGGGGAATCGACGACTCAGATGTGGGAGTCGGCGAATCGGGCTCCTTAGTTTGCTCTGGTGTGGAGTGTGTCAAGTGTTTTTGACCTGAGAGTGGAGGACACTCTAAGGACCTCTTTTATAGGGTCTTTGGGACGTTCCCCATTCAATGGTATGGGGCCCACACCATTATGGTGCCCAATTTAGGGCGCCATAATAACATGGGTCCCCCTAAGTAACGTCTGGGAATCGGCGACTCAGGTATGGGAGTCGACGATTCAGAGGTGGAGTCGCCGATTCCCCTGGAGCCAGGTCCTCAGTCTACCAGACCTGAGTGACCTGGTCCGGAATCGACGATTCACCCCTGGAATCGGCGACTTGGTAGTCTCAGTCGACGATTTCCAGGTGTTGCCTTGAGTACTTGACGTAGACACTTGCTCCGCACCGTTGAAGCCTTCCGGGGGTCCGGCATAAAGCGACGGAGTCCTAGTCCTTATTGATGGGCTTTTCTGGGAGTAACTGACGTAATTAGGCATGTCTCACCAGTACTCCCCCCTGAAGAAAGCACAAGAAACATGTGGATATCGCCAGTATCCCTCCCCCCAAGCAAGGTTTTGTGTGATCCGCATCAAGGCCAAAGCGACAAGATGAGATCGAATCATTGCGGCCACAACGACACAATGACTCCGTATCCATGCACTATCAGATGGATTGATTCACTATCAGAATCTAGTTCCAGGCTGATGAAGCACGAAATCTGCTACAAGTGGGCTCGCGGGGTTGCTAGGAGGGCCGGAGGCTTTGGAGTCCACGACGTGCGTTCTACGTCAAATACTTGCAAAAGAGAAGGGGAATCGGCGACTCACGTGGGAGGTGACGATTCGGGCTCCTTAATGCTCTAGTGTGGAGTGTGAGTCGTCAAGTGAAGATGGGAATGGAGGACACCCCTAGGACCCCTTTTATAGGGTCCTAGGAACGTTTCCCCATTCATTAGCGTAGGGCCCACTCCATTATGGTGCCCAATTAAAGGTGCCATAACGACGGCCCTCTCAAGTAACGTCTGGGAATGGGCATCATAATGGAGTGGGCCCCATGCTAATGAATGGGGAAACGTCCCCAGGACCCTTTAAAAGGGGTCCTCCATTCTCAGGTCATTCACACTTGACACACCACACCAGAGCAAACTAAGGAGCCCGAGTCGCCGACTCTCACATCTGAGTCGCCGATTCCCCTCCTCTTCGGCAGGTAATTGACGTAGAGCGCTCGTCGTGAACTCCAAAGCCTCCAGCCCTCCTCGCAACCCCGCGAGCCCACTGGTAGCAGATTTCGTGCTTCATCACCTGGGCAGTCAAGTTATGCGAAATCCTATGGGCATATCGCACAACAAGTAAAAACCCCACGGGCAACACCCCTTTCGCCATGACATATGGAGTGGAGGCAGTCGTACAAATCGAGATAAATATACCAACATACCGAGTCTCGAAGTACGACGAACAATCAAATGACCAAAACCTAGCTACAGGTCCTTTTAGTATATATGCTAGTACAAATTACAAAGTAGAATAGTTAGATTTTATCTTTGTAATACTTATTTCAAAAAGTCAATAAAGTTGACATTTCTTTCAAAATCACCTACCTACGACTCTAACTAGTGCCCTACCTTAGAAATCTATTTTATCGCTTTGGCCTTAATAGATCAAAATCGTTTTGTCGCTTTGGCCTTAACGATCCTACCACATCTTGTCGCTTTGGCCTTGATGTGTGTCCAAAAGTTACTCTGTCGCTTCGGCCAGAGTTCAACTACACATAGGGTCTAAGTGTAGAGTCTTAGGTAGTTGATAAGTGATGAGGGTGAAACCCGATAAGTACTCCAAGACGTTTCAGCAAGCGCCAGGCAGGGAACTCCGCAGAAAATTGGACCGGAACTCAAGTGTGCTTCGTTAGGACTTCTCTACTCCAAATGACTTGCCTTTAATGAGTGGGGGTGCCTCCTATATATAGGGATTCTTATGAGGGTAATCTGGTCATTTGGACAGTAACCGCCTAACCACCTAACTGCCTAACTGATCAGATCGGGTCCCAAGGTCGACTTTCCAGAGATCGACTTTCTCGGGATCCGACTTTCCTGGGACTCGACTTTTCTCAGAAGTCGATCCCAGGGAAGTTGATCCTTGGAAAAGTCGATCTTCCTAGGAGTTGACTTGGGACCCCCCAATCCTAGAATAGGTACCTCAACTCATCTTAGGCTATCCAGACTTCTAGTTGCTGGTAAGTTGTGACCGGGTTCGGGATACTGTGTCACCAATACTTCCCCTCCTCTGCGTATTGGATATCTTGGGATACGTCTTTTAGTACTATGGTCTACGTGTCGGACCTCGTACTATCAGTATTCCCCCCTTTTTGCGTGCTGGGGTGTGGATTATTGGTGATATCCTGGGATACGAGATCCTCTCTCACCAGTTCTCCCCCCTACTACGACCGCGAGGTTATACCTATGCTTTCATGGAGGTTATCACATACTTTTGTTAACTATTGTCCGGTTTGTCCCAGCCGAAGCATACTCCTTGCGCAGCTTGCCTAACCCGATTTTCGAGCGGAACCCTTCTTGCCCACCTTGACGCCTTGCTGAGCTGTCTCCGAGCAATGTTCGAGTACCTCTCCCCTTTTCTGTGGCTGGAGTTGAGTGTTGTTCCTTCTACCTATTTTGTTTTATAGGTGTTCTCTTTTTGAACTCTTGCCCCTCCTTCTGCCCGCTGCTTCCGCGGCTGGGGTTGAATGTTGTCCCTTCTACCTATTTTGTTTTATAGGTGAAGTTATTTTTTGAACTCTTGCCCCCCTTCTGCCTGTTGTTTCCACGGCTGGGGTTGAGTGTTGTCTCTTCTACCTATTTTTTTTTATAGGTGAAGTTCTCTTTTGAACTCTTGTCCCCCCTTCGGCCCGCTGCTTCCATGGCTGGGGTTGTCATTTGTAGACTTATTCCTCGTCTATCTACGTTCTTCCATAGGTGAGGTTCATTTTTGAACACATACCCTTCTGTCTACGTTCTTCTGTAGATGGGGTCAGTGCCTTGCTGGTATGTCCCCCGTCTACCTGCGTTCTTACGTAGGTAGGGTTCATTTTTGAACACTTGTCCCTTCGTAGGTGGGATGTATGCTCTGTTGGTGTATCCCTCATCTACCTATGTTCTTCCATAGGTGAGGTTTACTTCTGAATACTTTCCCCTCTATCCACGTTCTTTCGTAGATTGGGTTAAGTTTTTTTCGGTGTGTCCCTCGACTACCTACGTTCCTCCATAGGTTAGGTTCACTTTTTTAGCATATACCCTTCCGTAGGTGGGGCTAATGCTTTGTCGGTATATCTCTCGTCTACCTACGTTCTTCCGTAGGTGAGGTTTACTTTTGAACACTTCCCCTTTTAGCCTACGTTCTTTTATAGGTGGGCGTGTGTCTTGCTCTCGTGTTCCCCATCTACCCACGTTCTTCCGTGGGTGGGGTTTACTTTTGGATACTCGCCTTTCTGTCTACGTTTTTTGTGTAGATGTGGTGAGTGTTTCTGGATAGGCTACGCGTCCTGACCCTGTTACCACTAAGACTTTCTCCACCTACGTTCTTCTGTGGGTAGAGTTAACTTGGCGTCCTACTCTATTACTGCGTCCAGCAATTGTAGGAGTTCAAATATCTTAGATTGGCACAATTCATTCTGTTGTTGTACCGTCATCGATGTTATTCTTCCTTGGTGGTGTGACCGTGTATCTTTCGGGTCCTTTCTGTTGTTATGCAGATTTCCGGGGTATTTTTCCTACACCCCTGCCTTGGTGAACTTCCTCAATATTTCAGGAGTATTTTTCTTACACCCCTGCCTTGGTGAATTTCAAGATATCAGGAGTGTTTTTCCTACACCCCTGCCTTGGTGAATTTCAAGATATCAGGAGTGTTTTTCCTACACCCCCTTCCTTGGTAAACTTTCACAATATTTCAGGAGTATTTTTCCTATACCCCTGCCTTGGTGAATTTCAACACGTCAGGGTTCATTTTTCTACCCACCTTTGTTGGTGAATGGGGAGAAAAAGTCGATCTCCCGTAATGTTAATCGACTTTTGTGGAAAAGTCGATCCGAATATTTCCCTTCGACTTTTACAGAAAAGTCGATCTCTTGGGTCCTCGTGTTGACTCTTGTGTAAAAGTCGATTCCTGGTGTTGGCCAAAGGTCGAGTTGTCGTGCTGGTCTTGGAAGGGTCGCCTTCTTGGTCAGTTTTACTCTATTTTTGTCCTTTTGTGTGGACCCGGGGTCTAAATAGACCATTTAAGTCCTCCTTTTCCTTCATCCATGACTCTTCTTGTGAGTCTCTTCGCTGATTTTATTCAGGATGAGATTGAGGAGTTGGATTGAATTCTCAATATTTTGTATCCTCGGTCTTCGGCCTTGGATCTTCCTGCTCTGTGCCAAATTATTGTTGAGCGGCAGAGTGTTGCTGTTGTAGTTAGGGAATCAATCTTTGAAGAATGGTCTGTTGGTGACCTACCGATTGTGACTTCCCCTGCCGCCCCTTCTCATGGTCGGTACCGGAGGCGTCCTCGACGTGGTGGTTCTTCCCCCAATCAAGTCCCTCGTCGCCGTATAAATTTTAACTAAGGACTTGTAATATTTTCATTCTTTTATTTGTAACTCTGAATAAAGATATTTTCCCTTCTTTGCATTTGTTATACACCTTTGCTCTGAAGTACGTCGGTGTACTTTGCGGGTATACTTCGTCCTTTTTCTAAGGATTTCATTCATGGAGATCGACTTTTTTCTAGGATGTAGATTCCTTAAAGTCGATGTTGTCTGTTGATCGATTCCATCCTTTTCTGAAGATGTCGAAGTTTATACAGAAAGTCGATCCCATCCTTCTCTGAGGATGTCGATATCTTATAAAAGTCGATCTCACCTTTTTCTGAGGATGTCGATGTTGTGTGATGGTTGACTCTTTCCTTTTCTGAGGATATCGATGATTATACTAAAAGTCGATCTCATCTTTCCCTGAAGATGTCAATGTCGTATAAAAGTCGATCTCACCATTTTCTGAGGATGTTGATGTCAACTGTGAATTGTGCTCTAATATCGACGTCTATCCTCCTCTGAGGATGTCGATCTGAATACTGATGGGATGTCGATCCTGGTGAGACATGCCTGAACACGTCAGTCACTCCCAGCAACGCCCTTCGACAAGAACTAGGGTTCCGTCGCTTTATGACGGACCCCCGGAGAGTTCCACGAATCCGGAAGGAGTGTCTACGTCAAGTACTCAAGGCAGCACCTGGGAGTCGCCGATTGGGACTACCAAGTCGCCGACTCCAGGGGTGAATCGCTGACTCTAGGCCTCGTGGACAGTTCTGGTAGGCTGCCACTAGGCTCATGGGGAGTCGGCGATTGAACCTCTGGATCGGCGATTACCACACCTGAATCGCCGAC
>LFYR01000985.1:10024-31776 GCA_001185155.1 Zostera marina | reverse complement strand
CGAAGGGGATGGGGCTTTCTACCCCTGTTAGCTGAGTTGCGGGATTTCTCTGTATGTTTTTGTGTATTTGGCAGGCCTTGCATTTTCTTGCAAATAGGACTGCATCTTTTTTCAGTGTGGGCCAGAAGTATCCCTGCCTTATTATTATTCTTTGGGCTAGAGATCTTCCCCCCTGGTGTATTCCGCATACCCCCTGATGAATCTCCTCTACAATGAATTGTTCTTTTTCTGTTGAGACACATTTCATTAGAGGTCCATCGTAGGATTTCTTATACAGAATGTCACCGATCAGGCAGAATCTTGAAATGCGTGTTTGTAACTTACGCCTTTCATTCTTGTTTTCAAGAAGTTTCTGCCCTTCGAAGTATTCTATCAAGGGTTTCCTCCAGTCTTCTGCCTGTATTGTGACCAAGTTACATGAAGGTGTAGATGCTGAGTCAACTAGTATCTCTCTCTGGCCCCCCTCGAAAGCAGATGCTAACTTTGCCAGGGCATCAGCTGAGTTATTTTGACTCCTTGGAATCTGCTCTACCTCTACCTTGGTGAATTGTTTTTTGACTTTTTCTAGTGTGGCTGCGTACTGTACGATCAGAGGTTCTTTAAATGTGAACTCTCCTGTGAATTACCGAGCCACTAGTTGAGAATCTGCTATATTATTTGTAGCTGAGAACTGTAATATGATAGAATGTTCATATATCCTTTGGTCTGGAGTGATTATCTTTATTCCCACTCCTGCACCTGTACTGCAGCTTGAGTCATCAACCTCTACTATCCAAGGTTTTTCTTTGCTTTCTTGAGTCATGTCTACAATAAAGTCTACTACTGCTTGCCCCTTGATGGCTGTGGCAGGAACAAAATCTACATCGAACTCGCTTAACTCCAGTGCCCACTTCGTCAATCTTCCAGAAGTATCTGGCCTGTGGAGGATTCTGCGGAGTGGATGCTCTGTTAAGACTTTAATTGTATGAGCCAGAAAGTATGCTCTGAATCTGCGTGCTGCATCTACTACTGCTAGGACTATCTTTTCCACTGGAGAATATCTTGTTTCTGCCCCTGTAGCCTTTTTGAGTGATAATATATCGGGATTTGTTCACTGTCCCTTTGACATATTAGAACTGCACTGAAAGCCTCCTCTGAAGCTTCTACATAGACGTACAATTCCTCCCCTATCTTTGGTGAAGTTAGGTGTGGTAGAGAAGCCAGATGTGTTTTGAGTTGTTGAAATGCCTCATCACACTCTGAGGTCCATGTTATTGCCCCTTTTTGACTAGTTTTTAATAACTGGAAAAAGGGTTTGCACTTGTCTGCTGTTTTGGAAATGAACTGACTTAAGGCATTGATTTTTTCATTTAACTTCTGTACCTCCTTTATTGTTCGAGGTGGTGTTGTTTCTAGTATTGCTGCTATTTTATCTGGATTTGGTTTTATCCCTTTCTTCCCTACATAGAATCCAAGAAATTTTCCTTCTTGTACTCCGAAACTGCATTTGGCAGGGTTTAACCTCATTCCGTAATTCTGCAGAGTTTCCAGGGTCTCTTTCAGATCATTTGGGTGTTCATCTGCTTTCTTGGATTTCACCAGAATGTCATCTACGTATGCCAGGACATTTCTTCCTTCCTGCTTTATGAAAACCTTGTCCATCAGCCTTTGGAAAGTTGCTCCTGCGTTTCGTAGGCCGAAAAGCATGACTTTGTAGCAATATGTCCCCCATTCTGTGATGAATGACGTGGCCTCTTCATCATCTTCTTTCATTAGGATCTGGTTGTACCCTGAATGTGCATCCATCATAGATAGCAACTCATTTCCTGATGCTGCATCTACTAATCTGTCGATGGATGGGAGTGGATAGCTGTCTTTTGGACATGCTTTGTTGAGGTCTGTGAAGTCTACACACATCCTCCACTTGCCATTAGATTTTTTAACCATGACTGGGTTTGCTAACCACTTTGGATATTTAACTTCCCGGATGTGCCCAGCTTTGATTAATTTTTTAATTTCAGCCTGTGCTGCCTCCTTCCTTTCAGCTGCGAGTATTCTTCGCTTCTGCCGTACAGGAGTAAAGCTACTGTCTATATTGAGTTCATGGCATGTTATAGTACGATGTACCTGTGAGGGTGCTTCCCCTTCCCATACAAATGTGTGCACATGAGTTTCTAACAGTTGCAGTAGTGATTTTTTCAACTCGGAGGATAAAGATGTGCCTATCAGGACTCCTCCTTTTGAGAGTTTGACCTCCTCAACTTGATTAACTGAGGTTGTGTCTTCTTCCTCCTCTCTTTCTTGGATGTACAGGGTTATAGGTTTGGCTATTTTAGTTGTCTTCCTGTACGAGTTTCTGGAGTCTTTCTGTGCTCCAAAAACTGTTGCCATTTTGCCATCTTTTCCTGGGTACCTGAAGCATTGGTGGTAAGATGACGGTATTGCCTTGAAACCGTGAATGCTTGGTCTGCCCAAGATCCCATTGAACGAAGAGTCTATATTGACCACGATGAAGTATGTCGTGCGTGATACTCTTCCGTTTCTTTTTCCCAGGGATATCTGTAGATCGATGGCTCCTACTACTGGGCCTTTGTGTTTGTGAACCCATAAATGGCTTCCTTGGCCGGGGTTAGCTGATCCACCTTGTAGCCCATTTTTTCGAATGCAGCTAGGTATAATATGTCTACTAAGCTGCCATTGTCCACCATTACTTTATTCAGACTTAAATCATCCCCGATATCCACTTGTATTACTAACGGATCCTCATGTGGGCTGACCACGTTGTCCAGATCTTCCTCAGAGAAGCTTATCTCCTCGCTTGGGTACGATCTTTTTTTAGATTTTGGTACCGTGGTAGTCTGCATTACCTTGCGTGAGTAACTTCTGCTTTCTCCTGCTGATCCTCCACCGAAGATTAAATTTATCACCCTTCTTTTGTGGTCAGTGTCTGAATCGGGACTTCTTGAGCGTTGGCGATTACCCTTGTTTTTTGGGTCCTTGCAGCCTTGTCGACCCCTTTCTATTTTGTTTATGTATTGTTTTAGCTTTCCTTCCTTTACTTGTTTATCCAGGAAGGTACTTAGCTCCCTGCAGTTTTCTGTATTGTGCCCGTAATCCTTGTGGAACTTGCAATACCTGTTCCTCCTTGTTCGAGCTTCTTTTGTTGCAGAGTCTAACTCTTCTGGTTGAGGAAACCTTATTTTTCCTTTTTCTCTGTTGTAGATTTCCTCTTTTGGAATGCTGAAAACCGTGAATCCTAAGTCTTTATACTTCGGATACCTTGATTTCCTAAACTCCTCAGATGTCTGGTAGACCTTTCCATCATATTTTGGTCTCCAGGATGATTCTCCTTTCTCAAATTTTTGCAATTTCTTTTTTAATGCTTCATATACTTTTTTGTTGCTTATGGCACCTCTTTCTTTTTCTTTCTCATACTCTTCAGAATTTATATATTTCTGGGCCTTTGTTAGCAGATCTTCCATGCATTTTACATTACTAAAATTTAGCTTTATTGCTAACGGTGTGTTTATGTCTAGCCCCTTTGAGTATGCGTATATTGCGATTGTTGTGTTTAGGTCGGAGATTTTTTGCATGGCTTCCGTGAATTTGGTTGTGTAATTCCGGAGCGTATCTCCATTCTGTTTGATTGCGAACAGTGATTCCGTGCCCTTTCTGACCCTTGTGTTTCCACAATGTTGGGCAACGAATTTCTTTTTCAAGTCCTCGAAACTTGTTATGCTCCCTGGCTGCAGTTCGACGAACCATCTGTATGTAGGTCCTTTCAATGTTCCTGGGAATGCTCTACATAGGATGTCATCCCTTGATGTGGCCCACTGCATTGCCCCTACGAACATATTTATATGGTCTACTGGGTCCATCTTCCCATCATAGATCTGTAGACTGGGTAGCCTGAATTTCAGAGGTGCTGGTTTTACCATTAGTGATTTGTGCAGGGCATCCATGCCTACTAGCCAGTTTGGGAACTCGCCTCCTCCTTCTGTGTCTCCCATGCTTTCTTCATATACGGGTTTTTTAGGAGGAGGTATAGGTTGCTCCTCTGGTTTGCGAGGTAATGGTGCGCTGGAGTGTGCTGCTCTATGACTCGGCACCTCCTGTTGTGCCTTGGCCTGCTTTGAGGTCTGAGCTTTTGAATGGTATATTGATACTCTGGATTTTCGCTATGGTTTCCTTCATCTTCTCCAGCTCCTCTATAGGCATCTTTACAAACCCATGAGTGGTTTCTGATGCTGCAGCCCTTGGTTCCTTGCTGCTCGTGGGTTTCCCCTTTTGAGGTTGTTCTTCCGAAGGTTTCTCCTTCTCAGCAAGGAGTCGGATGGCCTCAGCTATTGTCTGAACCGTGATGTTCAGATTCTCCCCTCCTGTTGAAACTTGGGGAGTATGCTCGGGCTCACCTTCGTGTTCAGCCTCAGGTCCCGTGGGAGTCCTTTTATTCTTGTTGCCCTTGGGTGGTCGACCCACTGGCCTTTTAGTTTTTGAGTTGCCAGGCTGTTGCTCTGGCGCCTCCTGAGAATTTGCTCCTCCTCCTTGAGAAGTGCTTCGTGTTACCACCATCCTGGAGTGTTCGACTTTTCTTGAAAAGAGTGTTCGACTTTTGCATGGAGAAAAGTCGATCTTCAAAAAAGTCGATCCCTAGTGCACTTGGAGGATTCCTTGGAAGTTATAGCCTGAAATCGTAGCTCCTAGAGGAATCGACTCGACTTTTTCCCTTGGAAGAAAAAAGTCGATCCCTTGCTGGCTGATTTCCTCGCAAGACTCCCTAGCTGGCGACTTGGAAAAAAGTCGATCACATTTTTCGAAAAAGTCGAGGAGCTTTTGTCGTGAGTATCTTTGAATCACAGACGGCGCCAACTGATTGGGGTGAAACCCTACCAGTACTCCAAGACGCGCAAGCAAACGCCAAGCGGGGAACTCCGCGGGAAACCGGACTGGAACTCAAGTGTGCAGAGCTCTGCTTCGCTAGGAATTCTTCTACTCCAAATGACTTGCCTTCAATGAGTGGGGGGTGCCCTCTATTTATAGGGGTTCTTATTGGGGTAATCTGGTCATTTGGGCAGTAACTGCCTAACTGCCTAACTGATCAGATCGGGGCCCGAGATCGACTTTCCAGAGATCGACTTTCTGGGGGTCGACTTTCCTGGTGATCGACTTTATTCAGAAGTCGATCCCAGGGAAGTCGATCCTCAGGAAAGTCGATCTTCCTAGGATTCGACTTGGGACCTCCCCAACCCTAGAATAGGCACCTTAACACATCTTAGGCTATCTGGACTTCTAGTTGTTGGTAGGTTGTGACCAGGTTCGGGATACTGTATCAACAGTACTCCCCCCTCTTCTGCGTATTATATACTTTGGGATACGTCTTTTAGTGCTATGGTCTGTGTGTTGGACCTTGTACTATCAATTATTTAATCATTTTGATCAATATCTATAGTTAATTCAATCAATTACTTCAATAAATTCATTATTTGCCTTTTTTTTTTATTCTAAAGTATTAAATGTGAAATGAAACCTACCTTTAATTCTAAATATCATTTATCAAGATATATTGTTAAATATGATCTTTTATTTATACTTCAATTCATTATATATGGATTTAAAATTGATTATTCAATCAATTTCGTCAATATTTATAGATAATTCAATTAATTTTTTCAATAAATTTAATATTTGCCTTCTTTTTTTATTATAGATATTAAATGTGGTATGAAAGCAGGATTTTATTTTTAAATATCACTTATGAAGATAGATTATTAAATATAATCTTTTATTTATACCTCTTATCATTGTAAATGGATTTAAAATTGATTATTTAATCATTTTCATCAATATATATAGCTAATTCAAACAATTACTTCGACAAATTTATTATTTGCCTTCTTTTTTGATTATAGAGTATTACATGAGGTACAAAACCAGCCTTTCATTCTAAATATCGTTTATCAAGATAGATTTTTAAATATGATCTTTTCATTCTTCTTTCATCATTAGAAATGGATTTAAAATTGATTATTCAATCAATTTCATCGATATCTATAATTAATTCTAACAATTACTTCAATAAATTCATTATTTTTAAACTTTTTTAATTATAGAGTATTAAATGAGGTACGAAACCAACTTTTAATTCTAAAAATCATTTATCAAGATAGATTGTTAATTATGATCTTTTATTTATGCTTCTTATCATTATAAATGGATTTAAAATCGATTATTTTATCAATTAATTCAATATCTATAGTTAATTCAAACAATTACTTCAATAAATTTATTATTAGCCTTCTTTTTTGATTATAGAGTATTAAATGTGGTATGAAAGCTGGCCTTTAATTTTAAATATCACTTATGAAAATAGATTTTTAAATATGATATTTTATTTATACCTCTAATCATTGTAAATGGATTTAAAATTGATTATTCAATCAATTTCATCGATATCTATAGATAATTCAAACAATTACTTCAATAAATTCATTATTTGTCAAGTTTTTTAATTATAGAGTATTAAATGTGTACAAAACCAGCCTTTCATTATAAATATCATTTATCAAGATATATTGATCAATATGATCTTTTCTTTCTTATTTCATCATTATAAATGGATTTAAAATTGATTATTCAATCAATTTCATCGATATCTATAGTTAATTCAAACAATGACATCAATAAATTCATTATTTGTCAACTTTTTAAATTATAGAGTATTAAATGTGGTACGAAACCAACTTTTAATTCTAAATATCATTTATCAAGGTAGATTGTTAAATATGATCTTTTATTTATACCTCTTATCATTGTAAATGGATTTAAATTGATTATTTAATCAAATTTATCAATATCTATAGTTAATTCAATCAATTTTTTCAATAAATTCATTATTTGCCTTCTTTTTTAATTCTAAAGTATTAAATGTGAAGTGAAACCTACCTTTAATTCTAAATATCATTTGTCAAGATATATTGTTAAATATGATCTTTTATTTATACTTCAATATATTATAAATGGATTTAAAATTGATTATTTAATCATTTCGATCAATATGTATATTTAATTCAATCAATTACTTCAATAAATTCATTATTTGCCTTCTTTTTTGATTATAGATTATTAAATAAGGTACAAAACCAGCCTTTCTTTCTAAATATCATTTATCAAGATATATTGATTAATATGATCTTTTCTTTCTTCTATCATCATAATAAATGGATTTAAAATTGATTATTCAATCAATTTTAACGATATCTATAGTTAATTCAAACAATTACTTCAATAAATTAATTATTTGTCAACATTTTTAATTATAGAGTATTACATGACGTACGGAACCAACTTTTGATTCTAAAAATCATTTATCAAGATAGATTGATAAATATGATCTTTTATTTATGCTTATTATCGTCATAAATGGATTTAAAATTGATTAGTTTATCAATTTTTTCAATATCTATAGTTAATTCGAACAATTACTTCAATAAATTATTTTTAGCCTTCTTTTTTGATTATAGAGTATTAAATGTGGTATGAAAGCAGGCCTTTATTTTAAAATATCACTTATGAAAATTGATTGTTAAATATGATCTTTTATTTATACCTATTACCATTGTAAATGGATTTAAAATTGATTATTTATTCATTTTCATCAATATCTATAGTTAATTCAATTAATTACTTCAATAAATTCATTATTTGCCTTTTTTTTTTTGAGTATTAAATGTGGTATGAAAGCAGGCCTTTAATTTTAAATATCACCTATGAAGATAGATTGTTAAATACTATCTTTTATTTATACCTCTTATCATTGTAAATGGATTTAAAATTGATTATTTAATCATTTTGATCAATATCTATAGTTAATTCAATCAATTTCTTCAATAAATTCATTATTTGCCCTCTTTTTTGATTATACAGTATTAAATGAGGTACAAAACCAGCCTTTCATTATAAATATCATTTATCAAGATAGATTGATCAATATGATCTTTTCTTTCTTATTTCATCATTATAAATAGATTTAAAATTGATTATTCAAACAATTTCGTCGATATCTATAGTTAATTCAAACAAATACTTCAATAAATTCATTATTTGTCAACTTTTTTAATTATAGAGTATTAAATGAGGTACGAAACCAACTATAAATTCTAAAAATCATTTATCAAGATAGATTGATAAATATGATCTTTTATTTATGCTTCTTATCATTATAAATGGATTTAAAATTGATTATTTTATCTATTTATTTATTATAGTTAATTCAAACAATTACTTCAATAAATTTATTATTAACCTTTTTTTTTTATTATAGAGTATTAAATGTGATTTGAAAGCAGGCATTAATTTTAAATATCACTTATGAAAATAGATTGTTAAATATGATCTTTTATTTATACCTCTTATCATTGTAAATAGATTTAAAATTGATTATTTAATCATTTTCTTCAATATCAATAGTTAATTCAATCAATTACTTTAATAAATTCATTATTTGCCTTCATTTTTATTCTTAAGTATTAAATGTGAAATGAAACCGGCCTTTAATTATAAATATCATTTATCAAGATAGATTTTTAAATATGATCTTTTATTTATATTTCTTTTCATTATAAATGGATTTAAAATTGATTATTCAATCAATTTTATCGATATCTATAGTTAATTCTTACAATTACTTCAATAAATTCATTATTTTTAAACTTTTTTAATTATAGAGTATTAAATGAGGTACGAAACCAACTTATACTTTTAAAAATCATTTATCAAGATAGATTGTCAAATATGATCTTTTATTTATGCTTCTTATCATTATAAATGGATTTAAAATCGATAATTTTATCTATTTATTCAATATCTATAGTTAATTCAAACAATTACTTCAATAAATTTATTATTAGCCTTCTTTTTTGATTATAGAGTATTAAATGTGGTATGAAAGTAGGCCTTTAATTTTAAATATCACTTATGAAAATAGATTTTTAAATATGATCTTTTATGTATACCTCTTATCATTGTATATAGATTTAAAATTGATTATTTAATCATTTTGATAAATATCTATATTTAATTCAATCAATTACTTCAATAAATTCATTATTTGCCATCTTTTTTGATTATAGAGTATTAAATGTGATACAAAACCAGCCTTTCATTATAAATATCATTTATCAAGATAGATTGATCAATATGATCTTTTCTTTCTTATTTCATCATTATAAATAGATTTAAAATTGATTATTCAAACAATTTCATCGATATCTATAGTTAATTCAAACAATGACATCAATAAATTCATTATTTGTCAACTTTTTAAATTATCGAGTATTAAATGTGGTACAAACCAACTTTTAATTCTAAATATCATTTATAAAGATAGATTGTTAAATATGATCTTTTATTTATACCTCTTATCATTGTAAATAGATTTAAAATTAATTATTTAATCATTTTGATCAATATCTATAGTAAATTCAATCAATTTCTTCAATAAATTCATTATTTGCTTCTTTTTTAATTCTAAAGTATTAAATTTGAAATGAAACCTACCTTTAATTCTAAATATCTTATATCAAGATATATTTTTAAATATTATCTTTTATTTATACTTCTTATCATTATAAATGGATTTAAAATCGATTATTTTATCAATTTATTCAATATCCATAGTTAATTCAAACAATTACTTCAATAAATTTATTGTTAGCCTTCTTTTTTGATTATAGAGTATTAAATGTGGTATGAAAGCAGGCCATTAATTTTAAATATCACATATGAAAATAGATTGTTAAATATGATCTTTTATTTATACCTCTTACCATTGTAAATGGATTTAAAATTGATTATTTATTCATTTTCATCAATATCTATAGTTAATTCAATCAATTACTTCAATAAATTCATTATTTGCCTTCTTTTTTGTTTATAGAGTATTAAATGTGGTATGAAAGCAGGCCTTTAATTATAAATATCACTTATGAAGATAGATTGTTAAATATGATCTTTTATTTATACCTCTTATCATTATAAATGGATTTAAAATCGATAATTTTATTAATTTATTCAATATCTATAGTTAATTCAAACAATTACTTCAATAAATTTATTATTAGCCTTCTTTTTTGATTATAGAGTATTAAATGTGGTATGAAAGTAGGCCTTTAATTTTAAATATCACTTATGAAAATAGATTTTTAAATATGATCTTTTATGTATACTTCTTATCATTCTAAATGGATTTAAAATTGATTATTCAATCAATTTCGTCAATATTTATAGTTAATTCAAACAATTACATCGACAAATTTATTATTTGCTTTCTTTTTTGATTATAGAGTATTAAATGTGGTATGAAAGCAGGCCTTTAATTTTAAATATCACTTATGAAGATAGATTGTTAAATATGATCTTTTATTTATACCTCTTATCATTGTAAATAGATTTAATATTGATTATTTAATCGTTTTGATCAATATCTATAGTCAATTCAATCAATTACTTCAATAAATTAATTATTTGCCATCTTTTTTGATTATAGAGTATTAAATATGGTACAAAACCAGCCTTTCATTATAAATATCATTTATCAAGATAGATTGATCAATATAATCTTTTATTTATACCTCTCATCGTTGTAAATGGATTTAAAATTGATTATTTAATCATTTTGATCAATATCTATAGTTAATTCAATCAATTACTTCAATAAATATATTATTTGCCCTCTTTTTTGATTACAGAGTATTAAATGAGGTACAAAACCAGCCTTTCATTATAAATATCATTTATCAAGATTGATTGATCAATATGATCTTTTCTTTCTTCTTAGATCATTATAAATGGATTTAAAAAATATTATTCAATCTATTTCATCGATATCTATAGATAATTCAAACAATTACTTGAATAAATTCATTATTTGTCAACTTTTTTAATAATAGAGTACTAAATGAGGTACGAAATCAACTATAAATTCTAAAAATCATTTATCAAGATAGATTGATAAATATGATCTTTTATTTATCCTTCTTATCATTATAAATGGATTTAAAATTGATTATTTTATCAATTTCTTCAATATCAATAGTTAATTCAAACAATTACTTCAATAAATTTATTATTAACCTTCTTTTTTTATTATAGAGTATTAAATGTGGTATGAAAGCAGGCATTAATTTTAAATATCACTTATGAAAATAGATTATTAAATATGATCTTTTATTTATACCTCTTATCATTGTAAATGGATTTAAAATTGATTATTTATTCATTTTCTTCAATATTAATAGTTAATTCAATCAATTACTTCAATAAATTCATTATTTGCCTTCATTTTTAATTCTTATGTATTAAATGTGAAATGAAACCTGCCTTTAATTATAAATATCATTTATCAAGATAGATTTTTAAATATGATCTTTTATTTATATTTCTTTTCATTATAAATGGATTTAAAATTGATTATTCAATCAATTTTATCGATATCTATAGTTAATTCTTTCAATTACTTCAATAAATTCATTATTTTTAAACTTTTTTAATTATAGAGTATTAAATGAGGTACGAAACCAACTTATAATTTTAAAAATCATTTATCAACATAGATTGTTAAATATGATCTTTTATTTATGCTTCTTATCATTATAAATGGATTTAAAATCGATAATTTTATCAATTTATTCAATATCAATAGTTAATTCAAACAATTACTTCAATAAATTTATTATTAGCCTTCTTTTTTGATTATAGAGTATTAAATGTGGTATGAAAGTAGGCCTTTAATTTTAAATATCACTTATGAAAATAGATTTTTAAATATGATATTTTATTTATACCTCTAATCATTGTAAATGGATTTAAAATTGATTATTTATTCATTTTCATCAATATCTATAGTCAACTCAATCAAATACTTCAATAAATTCATTATTTGCTTCTTTTTTAATTCTAAAGTATTAAATGTGAAATGAAACCAGCCTTTAATTCTAAATATCATTTATCAAGATAGATTGTTAAATATGATCTTTTCTTTATACTTCTTTACATTATAAATGGATTTAAAATTGATTATTCAATCAATTTCGTCAATATTTATAGTCAATTCAAACAATTACATCGACAAACTTATTATTTGCTTTCTTTTTTGATTATAGAGTATTAAATGTGGTATGAAAGCAGGCCTTTATATTTAAATATCACTTATGAAGATAGATTGTTAAATATGATCTTTTATGTATACCTCTTATCATTGTAAATAGATTTAAAATTGATTATTTAAACATTTTGATCAATATCTATATTTAATTCAATCAATTACTTCAATATATTCATTATTTGCCATCTTTTTTGATTATAGAGTATTAAATGTGGAACAAAACCAGCCTTTCATTATAAATATCATTTATCAAGATAGATTGATCAATATGATCTTTTCTTTCTTATTTCATCGTTATAAATGGATTTAAAATTGATTATTCAATCAATTTCATCGATATCTATAGTTAATTCAAACAATGACATCAAATAAATTCATTATTTTTCAACTTTTTACATTATAGAGTATTAAATGTGGTACGAAACCAACTTTTAATTCTAAATATCATTTATCAAGATAGATTGTTAAATATGATCTTTTATTTATACCTCTTATCATTGTAAATGGATTTAAAATTGATTATTTAATCATTTTGATCGTTATCTATAGTTAATTCAATCAATTTCTTCGATAAATTCATTATTTACCTTCTTTATTAATTCTAAAGTATTAAATGTGAAATGAAACCTACGTTCCCCGTCTCTCTTTAGCCGATGTGTTCCCCGTCTAACCTATGTTCTACCGTAGGTAGGGTTCACTTTTTGAGTACCTCCCTTGTCTAACACTACGTTTCCGTAGGTGAGGTTCTCTCTTTAGCCGATGTGTTCCCCGTCTAACCTACGTTCTTCCGTAGGTGGGGTTCACTTTTTGAGTACATCCCTCGTCTAACACCACGTTTTCGTAGGTGAGGTTCTCCCTTTAGCCGACGTGTTCCCCGTCTAACCTACGTTCTTCCGTAGGTGGGGTTCACTTTTTGCCTTGGATGGGATACGCATCCTGACTCTGTTACCATTAAGACTTTCTCCATCTACGTTCTTCCGTAGGTAGAGTTAATTTGGCGTCCTACTTTGTTACTGCGTCGAGTGATAGTAGGAGTTCAAATATCTTTATATGGCTCAGTTCATTTTGCTGCCGTATCTCCGTCCGAGTTGTGGACTTCCACGATTCCTCAGGAGCATTTCGCGTTACACCCTCCTGTCTTGGTGTGCCTCCGCAACTCCAGCTTGTCTGGGTTCTTTTTTCTGCACCCCTTTTATGTGGGAAGATAAAGTCGATCCCTTGTTGATTTTGCTCGACCTTTGCTAAAAGTCGATTCCTTGTTGAGTTTGGTCGACTTTTGTCAAAAAGTCGATTCCTTGTTGAGTTTGGTCGACTTTTGTCAAAAAGTCGATTCCTTGTTGAGTTTGGTCGACTTTTGTCAAAAAGTCGATTCCTGATGCTTTTGGTCAAAAGTCGATCCCTTGTGTTAAAAAAGTCGAATTTGCCATTTTTGTCCTTTTGTGATGTCCTAGGGTCTATAAATAGGACCCCTAGGTTCTTCTTTTCCTTCATCCATCCATGGCTCTTCTTGTGAGTCTCTTTGCTGATTTTATTCAGGGAGAGATTGAGGAGCTGGATCGAATTTTGAATATTTTGGATCCTCGGTCGTCGACCTTGGATCTTCCTTCTCTGCGCCAGCTTATTGTTGAGCGGCAGAGTGTTGCTGTTGCTGCTAGGGAATCAATTTTTGAAGAATGGTCTGGTGGCGATCTTCCGCATGCCTCTTCTTCTGTTGTCCCTCCTCGTGGCCGACGTCGAAGGCGTCCCCGCCGCGGTGCTTCCCCGCTGGATCAGGTCCCTCGCCGCTTACGTCATCGTATCAATTTTAATTAGGAACCTGTAATATTACTCATTCATCATTTTTATAATTCTGAATAAATATACTTTTACCTTTTCCTTACTCGACTTACACCTTTACTTTGAAGTACGTTAGTGTAACCGATGCTTTCTTTTGGTCAATACCATATTCTTTTGTCCTTTTCTGAAGATGTCGGATTTTTGACAACGAGTCGATCTCATTTCTCCCTGGAAATGTCGACGTTGTTGCTCAAAGAAGTCGATCTCATCTTTTTCTGAGGATGTCGATGACTGCCGATCCTTTTCTGAAGATGTCGGATTTTTGACAACAAGTCGATCTCATTTCTCCCTGGAAATGTCGATGTTGCCTAAAAAAGTCGATCTCATCTTTTTCTGAGGATGTCGATGACTGCCGATCCTTTTCTGAAAATGTCGGATTTTTGACAACAAGTCGATCTCATTTCTCCCTGGAAATGTCGATGTTGCCTAAAAAAATCGATGTCATCTTTTCCTGAGGATGTCGATCAGAGTAGTGTGGAATGTCGATCCTGACCTTCTTTTGAAGGTTTCGAATTCCTTGGTAAATGTCGACGTCTATCCCCCTTTCTTGGGAATGTCGAACTCAATTTTCTGCCGAATGTCGATCCTGTCCTTCTCTTTTGAAGGCATCGAATTCCTTGCCAAATGTCGACGTCTATCCTTTTTTGGGAATGTCGAACTCAATTTTCTGCGGAATGTCGATCCTGTCCTTCTCTTTTGAAGGCATCGAATTCCTTGCCAAATGTCGACGTTTATCCCCTTTTTTGGGAATGTCGAACTCAATTTTCTGCGGAATGTCGATCCTGTCCTTCTCTTTTGAAGGAATCGAATTCCTTGCCAAATGTCGACGTTTATCCCCTTTTTTGGGAATGTCGAGCTCAATTTTCTGCGGAATGTCGATCCTGTCCTTCTCTTTTGAAGGAACGAATTCCTTGCCAAATGTCGACGTCTATCCCCTTTTTTTGGGAATGTCGAACTCAATTTTCTGCGGAATGTCGATGATTTTTCTGAAATGTCGATGAATTTTCCTGGAATGTCGATGCCGTCTAGTTGGATTTTGGGGCTTTTCGCGGACTGGGCCGTCGTGGGCCTGCCGGGCCCGTGGGCTTCCCGGCCCAACGGGTCGACCCGGATGAACAGTGCCCGCGACGGTTCGTCTTCGACTTTCCCCTATAAATAGCGGAGGGGGGTTCACTTTCTTCCCACTTGTTTCCTTCGCTCTGCCTGATCGACTTTCTGCGCATCGACTTCCGGTCTCTTCACTTCGACATCTCGCTTCGACATCCGTCTCTCCGCTTCGACTTCCAGCGTGCGTAAGGCTTCGACTTGAGCCTTGGAGGTGCAGCTTTCTGGGGTCCGACTTTTGTTGTCGGGCTCTTCTGAGGTTGCACCGGGTTCGACTTCCTTGTAGTCCGATTTTTCTGAAAGTCGGTCCCTTTCGAAGTTGTTCCCCATTGGACCGTGGTCCGACTTTGTGAGGTTTGACGCCTTGTCATCGACTTTTCAAAGTTGGATCCATTTTTACTGGGATCGACTTTCATGGGTTTGGCCTTTGTGCTCCCGAAGTGTTTCCCTTGGTACGAGTTTACTGGGGTCGACTTCCTGAGACCCTCGTCTCCCGAAGGTCGACTTTTCTGAGATCGACTTCTGAGGTCGACTTCCCTAGGATCGACTTCTGAGATCGACTTCCCTTATATTGTAAGTTCGATTCCCTGAAGTCCGGATCGACTTTTCTTGGGATCGACTTTTGTCATAACTTGGGCTGACTGCTATGTTCTTTGTGCAGGTTTATAATGTCTTCTGACAAGAACTCGCAGCAAGATTTTCCCCTTGATGAGGATCGGGCTATTGTTGCCAGCCCTCAGACCTCCCAGGCTGATGCTGCCGTGGTAGCGCCTGTTACCATCGAGGTTCAGGATGTTCCTGCTCCTGTCGTAACGGAGCCTAGAGTAGAGTTGCTTCGCCTTCCTCCTTACCTGTTGGAAGTAAGCGAAAAGCTCTTTCCCGCGCAAGCCCGTACCTAGTAAGTAACTTATTTATTATATATTTCGTAACCTACTCTTTATTTGTTTCTTTTTATTTGTAGGTGCTCCCCATTCTTCCCTCGCACGTTCCAGTTCGGGGTCTTCTACATCTAGCTCGGGAAGCTCGGGTTCTTCCTATTATAGTTCCTCTTCCTCAGAGCAAGATGTAGAAATTGGAGGAACCCCTCCCTCCGTTGTTAGGACTCCTCCTCCTACCGTTATTTTGCGTACCATTCCTGAGGAGGCTCCTACTACGGAGGATTTATCTGTGACTACAGACGGTTCTGCTCAACTTCCTCCCGAAGTCTGTAGTCAGAACGTCCATATTCTAGAGAGCTCCCCTTTGGGTTACCCTCCTGAGACGAGGGACAAGTACCCCTTTCCTTCTCCTCTTGAGGAGAAGAGCGCCCCATCCTTCTATCGGGAGATGGATGGTTCTTGGCGTCAGTGGTCCGTTCTCGTTCGCAACGGTTTCCACGTTGTCCCTATTCTTGACCGGGGCGAGTACGGGACTGGGTATGGCTCCTTCTGTGCAGTCTCTCTGACTGATATTCCGGGCTACCCCCTTTCCTCTAATGTGGGTAGCTGCTCTAACACCCTTTCCCTGGATGCCGCCCAAAGAATTTTGAGGGGGTTAGAGCTTCGAGAGAGAGTGTACTGGGCGTACCCCTCTGAGAATACTGGTGACGTGCCCCCCTATTTCATGTTGGCACTCCATCGGATATACTTCACTAACTTTCCGATCCTTCCGATCCCATCCTTAGTTAGTGAGATCCTCTTGTATTCTGGATTGTGCATCTCCCAGATGGGTGCCGCTTTTTTCTTGTATGTCAGGGGGTTTATTAATATTCTCAGGGATGCTGGCATAGTTCCTACTGCTCGGCTGTTCTTCCACTTCTTCACATTCCAAAATCCGAAGAAGGGCAGCCCTTTTATTGCATGTGCCAGCCGTGCTACATCTATTACTCACTCTGCCCTCTTGAAAGATCCTCCGACCAGGCGGAACAAGAGTGAGTTCATTTTTGTGGATTGCAGGTTATGCCCTGGTAGCAGACTTCTCCCAGCATCCACTAGTGGTCGTAAGCCTATTCCTCGTCCTGATCTGACTGAGGATGAGGGAGCTTCCGTGCAAAGGCTGGGCTTTTTGCATCCTATCGCTGTGCCTGTCGGTCACGCGATTGAAGATACTTTTAACCGACAAGGTCTTCCTTTGCCTGTTTTTTCTTTTATATTTCTTATACGTATGCATCTTCTAACTACCAAAGTCGAACAGGCCAAAGGTTCGTGGGCAGATCTACTACCAGAGATCCTGTGGGCGTATAGAACCACTGAAAAGACACCCACCGGAGAAACCCCGTTCTCACTAGCATATGGAATGGAAGCATTAATCCCGACAGAGCTAAGCATTCCAACAGTCAGAGTATTATCCTATGACATGGAAGAAAACATGAGATCATGTGCGATAACTCTGGACTTAGTGGATGAGCTTAGGGATAATGCACAGGCAAAGAATGCAGCTTACAAACAAAGTATCGCTAGATATCACGACAAGAATGTCAAGGGTAAAGCGATAAGAAAAGGAAGCCTAGTATAGAGAAGAGCGAGTGTCGGCAGAAAAGACTGCTCTAAAGGCAAACTAGGCGCAAATTGGGAAGGACCATATGTGGTGGAGGAAGAACTCCGACCAGGCACGTACAAGTTAAAGCGGGAAGATGGAACAGGCATTCCCAATACTTGGCACGCAGATAACCTACAGTTATACTTTTAAACAATTAAGTAGGATTATACTACTCTTGTAATATGTTATTTAGTTAACTATTATTAATAATCAGAATACTTAGAAAACATTCCATATATTAATTGAACATGAATTACAAAGGAATGTAAGTTACAAGGATAAGATGGAGGACTAATCTATTTAGGAGGGGGGGTGTATCTTTAGAGCGCTCTGCATCGTTGTTATCTTGATCTTCTACGGAGAAATTATTATCAACGGTAGCAGTGGTGTCATCCCCCAGAGCCTCCTCTTCTTCTTCTTCATCCTCTTCTTCCGCAAGCGCCCGATTTCGAACTTCGGTAGCTTCTTTGGGGTACTTGCGGGCCCAGTTATGGACATCCTCAGCCTCGAAACCAGGGCAGACATGAGGACCCAGATCGACCAAGTCATTGTAATCTCGCACGTTGGCAAGATAATCAACCTTGAGCTTCTCCAGATGGTCGATCATGCGTTGAAGCTCCTCAGTCGCATGTCGAGCTTCCTCAGTCAAACGTTGGACCTCCTCAGTTCTGGCCCGGTCCGTTTCTTCCAGTCGCGCTATCGAATTCTTGTAATCTTCCTGCGACTTGGAAAGCTTCTGGTTCTCTTCATAACCTTCGTTCAGTCGGTCACTAAATATGGCATTCTGTTCCCGACAAGAACTAAGGTTCGCCTCAGTATTCTCGTGCTGGCGGGTAATGTCGACAATCATCGACTCTTTAATTGAGACCTTGACACGTTCAGCTGCTAATTCCAGCTCTGCAGCCCCCAACTCCCCGTTGATCTTAGAGATTTCCTGCTCCTTATCTCTCAAGAGATTCCTTTGAGCAGCCCAATCGGCAGCCAACTTCTTGTTGGTGGCAGACAAAGTAGAGGCGTCTGAAAATTTTTGTGTAACCTCGCCTTCCAGATCTTTGCATCGGCGCTTCACTCTCTTCAGCTCATCTTCCATAGACTGATAGTCTCGGAGACGAGACAAGGAAGAGAGGCAGCCGTGGAACAAATAGGTGAGCTGTAAAAAGAAAGAATGAGTAAGAACATACTCATAAAAATGTTAAAACAGAAGTACTCACGTTACTTAGATTCTGTCCTATTTCTTCGAAAGTCCGGTCCATCGGATACCCAGATATGGTCCGCAGTGTAGTTCGGGCGGCATCCGAGTCAGCGACCAGAGGGAACTTGGTCCCGTAGTTCCGGGGGTGCGAACCTTGGTACCCCGGCAGCTGTGTCTCCTGGGTGGAGGAATAATTATAGCGACCCCGGGAGGACTCCCCAGATTAAAATCTCCGGCGCGGAGAAGCTTGTCGCCTGGGGGAGTGTCTCCTCGACTTCCTCGAAGGAGGTGAGTTGGTCCTGGGAGGAGGAGTTCGTTCTTTTCTTCTTCTCCTCTCAGACCCCTCAGCCTGGGTCTCTTTCTCAGTAGTTTTCTCTCGCTCCTCTTCTGCGAGCCTGGAAGCAGCAGGAGACTGCACAGGAGTAGTTTCTATAGGTACCTCCGGAGGTACCTCCCCTTCCTCAGTGCGTTGGACTTCGTCAGTAGGAGTAGGGGAATGCGCCATTGTGTAGGCATTCTCAAGGGCACGTTGCCTCAGATGATCAGCGTCAGAAGGCTTGGAGGCAGCTGCATAAACCTTGGAGCCCGTTTCATTTTGCCCAACGCGTTCAGGGACACCTCCGGGGTTATGCATGTAAAAATCTGCAAGGAATATAAACAGAGTTAGAAGATGCATACGTATAAGAAACATAAAAGAAAAAACAGGCAAAGGAAGACCTTGTCGGTTAAAAGTATCTTCAATCGCGTGACCGATAGGCACAGCGATAGGATGCAAAAAGGCCAGCCTTTGCACGGAAGCTCCCTCATCCTCAGTCAGATCAGGACGAGGAATAGGCTTATGACCACTAGTGGATGCAGGGAGAAGTCTGCTACCAGGGCATAACCTGCAATCCACAAAAATGAACTCACTCTTGTTCCGCCTGGTCGGAGGATCTTTCAAGAGGGCAGAGTGAGTAATAGATGTAGCACGGCTGGCACATGCAATAAAAGGGCTGCCTTTCTTCGGATTTTGGAATGTGAAGAAGTGGAAGAACAGCCGAGAAGTAGGAACTATGCCAGCATCCCTGAGAATATTAATAAACCCCCTGACATAAAAGAAAAAAGCGGCACCCATCTGGGAGATGCACAATCTAGAATACAAGAGGATCTCACTAACTAAGGATGGGATCGGAAAGTTAGTGAAGTATATCCGATGGAGTGCCAACATAAAGTAGGGGGCACGTCACCAGTATTCTCAGAGGGGTACGCCCAGTACACTCTCTCTCGAAGCTCTAACCCCCTCAAAATTCTTTGGGCGGCATCCAGGGAAAGGGTGTTAGAGCAGCTACCCGCATTAGAGGAAAGGGGGTAGCCCAGAATATCAGTCAGAGAGACTGCACAGAAGGAGCTATACCCAGTCCTGTACTCGCCCCGGTCAAGAATAGGGACAACGTGGAAACCGTTGCGAACGAGAACGGACCACTGACGCCAAGAACCATCCATCTCCCGATAGAAGGATGGGGCGCTCTTCTCCTCAAGAGGAGAAGGAAAGGGGTACTTGTCCCTCGTCTCAGGAGGGTAACCCAAAGGGGAGCTCTCTAGAATATGGACGTTCTGACTACAGACTTCGGGAGAAAGTTGAGCAGAACCGTCTGTAGTCACAGATAAATCCTCCGTAGTAGGAGCCTCCTCAGGAATGGTACGCAAAATAACGGTAGGAGGAGGAGTCCTAACAACGGAGGGAGGGGTTCCTCCAATTTCTACATCTTGCTCTGAGGAAGAGGAATTATAATAGGAAGAACCCGAGCTTCCCGAGCTAGATGTAGAAGACCCCGAACTGGAACGTGCGGGAGAAGAATGGGGAGCACCTACAAACAAAAAGAAACAAATAAAGAGTAAGTTACGAAATATATAATAAATAAGTTACTTACTAGGTACGGACTTGCGCGGGAAAGAGTTTTTCGCTTACTTCCAACAGGTAAGGAGGAAGGCGAAGCAACTCTAGGCTCCGTTACGACAGGAGCAGTCCGATTAGACTCTGGTTCAGCAGGAATATCCTGAACCTCGATGGTAACAGGCGCTACCACGGCAGCATCAGCCTGGGAGGTCTGAGGGCTGGCAACAATAGCCCGATCCTCATCAAGGGGAAAATCTTGCTGCGAGTTCTTGTCAGAAGACATTATAAACCTGCACAAAGAACATAGCAGTCAGCCCAAGTTATGACAAAAGTCGATCCCAAGAAAAGTCGATCCGGACTTCAGGGAATCGAACTTACAATATAAGGGAAGTCGATCTCAGAAGTCGATCCCAGGGAAGTCGACCTCAGAAGTCGATCCCAGAAAAGTCGACCTTCGGGAGACGAGGGTCTCATGAAGTCGACCCCAGTAAACTCGGACCAAGGGAAACACTTCGGGAGCACAAAGGCCAAACCCATGAAAGTCGATCCCAGTAAAAATGGATCCAACTTTGAAAAGTCAATGACAAGGCGTCAAACCTCACAAAGTCGGACCACGGTCCAATGGGGAACAACTTCGAAAGGGACCGACTTTCAGAAAAGTCGGACCACAAGGAAGTCGAACCCGGTGCAACCTCAGAAGAGCCCGACAACAAAAGTCGGACCCCAGAAAGCTGCACCTCCAAGGCTCAAGTCGAAGCCTTACGCACACTGGAAGTCGAAGCGGAGAGACGGATGTCGAAGCGAGATGTCGAAGCGAAGAGACCGGAAGTCGATGCGCAGAAAGTCGATCAGGCAGAGCGAAGGAAACAAGTGGGAAGAAAGTGAACCCCCCTCCGCTATTTATAGGGGAAAGTCGAAGACGAACCGTCGCGGGCACTGTTCATCCGGGTCGACCCGTTGGGCCGGGAAACCCACGGGCCCGGCAGGCCCACGACGGCCCAGTCCGCGAAAAGCCCCAAAATCCAACTAGACGGCATCGACATTCCAGGAAAATTCATCGACATTTCAGAAAAATCATCGACATTCCG